>JANJGN010000577.1:0-382311 GCA_026770705.1 Isurus oxyrinchus | reverse complement strand
GGAGACTTTGGGAGTGGGTTGCGGAGACTTTGGGAGTGGGTTGCGGAGACTTTGGGAGGTGGGTTGCGGAGACTTTGGGTGTGGCTGGGGGTTGCGGAGAGTTTGGGTGTGGAGGGAGGGTTGCGGAGAGTTTGTGTGCGGAGTGTGGGTTGCGAGAGTTTGGGGGCAGAGTGTGGGTTGCGGAGGAGTTTGGGGTGCGGAGTGTGGGTTGCGGAGAATTTGGGTGCGGAGTGTGGGTTGCGGAGAGTTTGGGTGCGGAGGTGTGGGTTGCGGAGATTTTGGGTGCGGAGTGTGGGTTGAGGAGAGTTTGGGTGTGGGTTGCGGAGAGTTTGGGTGCGGAGTGTGGGTTGCGGAGAATTTGGGTGCGGAGTGTGGGTTGCGGAGTTTTGGGTGCGGAGTGTGTGTTGCGGGGAGTTTGGGTGCGGAGTGTGGGTTGAAGAGAGTTTGGGTGTGGGTTGCGGAGAGTTTGGGTGCGGAGTGTGGGTTGCGGAGAGTTCGGGTGCGGAGTGTGGGTTGCGGAGAGTTCGGGTGCGGAGTGTGGGTTGCGGAGAGTTCGGGTGCGGAGTGTGGGTTGCGGAGAGTTCGGGTGCGGAGTGTGTGTTGCGGAGAGTTCGGGTGCGGAGTGTGGGTTGCCGAGAGTTTGGGTGCGGAGTGTGTGTTGCGGAGAGTTTGGGTGCGGAGTGTGGGTTGCCGAGAGTTTGGGTGCGGAGTGTGTGTTGCGGAGAGTTTGGGTGCGGAGTGTGGGTTGAGGAGAGGTTTGGGTGTGGGTTGTGGAGAGTTTGGGTGCGGAGTGTGGGTTGCGGAGAGTTTGGGGTGCGGAGTGTGGGTTGCGGAGAGTTTGGGTGCAGAGTGTGGGTTGCGGAGAGTTTGGGTGCGGAGTGTGGGTTGCGGAGAGTTTGGGTGCGGAGTGTGTGTTGCGGAGAGTTTGGGTGCGGGAGTGTGGGTTGAGGAGAGTTTGGGTGTGGGTTGCGGAGAGTTTGGGTGCGGAGTGTGGGTTGCGGAGAGTTTGGGTGCGGAGTGTGGGTTGCGGAGAGTTTGGGTGCGGAGTGTGGGTTGCGGAGAGTTTGGGTGCGGAGTGTGGGTTGCGGAGAGTTTGGGTGCGGAGTGTGGGTTGCGGAGAATTTGGGTGCAGAGTGTGGGTTGCGGAGAATTTGGGTGCAGAGTGCGGGTTGCGGAGAGTTTGGGTGCAGAGTGCGGTTGCGGAGAGTTTGGGTGCGGAGTGCGGGTTGCGGGAGAGTTCGGGTGCGGAGTGTGGGTTGCGGAGAGTTCGGGTGCGGAGTGTGGGTTGCGGAGAGTTCGGGTGCGGAGTGTGGGTTGCGGAGAGTTTGGGTGCGGAGTGTGGGTTGCGGAGAGTTTGGGTGCGGAGTGTGGGTTGCGGAGAGTTCGGGTGCGGAGTGTGGTTGCGGAGAGTTTGGGTGCGGAGTGTGGGTTGCGGAGAGTTTGGGTGTGGGTTGAGGAGAGTTTGGGTGTGGGTTGCGGAGAGTTTGGGTGTGGGTTGTGGAGAGTTTGTGTGTGGGTTGCGGAGAGTATGGGTGTGGGTTGCGGAGAGTATGGGTGTGGGTTGCGGAGAGTTTGGGTGTGGGTTGCGGAGAGTTTGGGTGTGGGTTGCGGAGACTTTGGGTGTGGGTTGCGGAGACTTTGGGAGTGGTTTGCGGAGACTTTGGGAGTGGTTTGAGGAGACTTTGGGAGTGGGTTGCGGAGACTTTGGGAGTGGGTTGCGGAGACTTTGGGTGTGGGTTGCGGAGGAGTTTGGGTGCGGCTGGAGGGTTGCGGAAAGTTTGGGTGTGGAGGGTGGGTTGCGGAGAGTTTGTGTGCGGAGGGTGGGTTGCGAGAGTTTGGGGGCAGAGTGTGGGTTTGCGGAGAGTTTGGGTGCGGAGTGTGGGTTGCGGAGAATTTGGGTGCGGAGTGTGGGTTGCGGAGAGTTTGGGTGCGGAGTGTGGGTTGCGGAGAGTTTGGGTGCGGAGTGTGGGTTGAGGAGAGTTCGGGTGTGGGTTGCGGAGAGTTTGGTGCGGAGGGTGGGTTGCGAGAGTTTGGGTGCGGAGGGTGGGTTTGCGGAGAGTTTGGGTACGGAGTGTGGTTTGCGGAGAGTTTGGGTGCGGAGTGTGGGTTGCGGAGAGTTTGGGTGTGGAGTGTGGGTTGCGGAGAGTTTGGGTGCGGAATGTGGGTTGCGGAGAGTTTGGTGCGGAGTGTGGGTTGCGGAGAGTTTGGGTGCAGAGTGTGGGTTGAGGAGAGTTGGGTGTGGGTTGCGGAGAGTTTGGGGGCGGAGGGTGGGTTGCGAGAGTTTGGGTGCGGAGGGTGGGTTGCGGAGAGTTTGGGTGCGGAGTGTGGGTTGCGGAGAGTTTGGGTGCGGAGTGTGGGTTGCGGAGAGTTTGGGTGCGGAGTGTGGGTTGCGGAGAGTTTGGGTGCGGAGTGTGGGTTGCGGAGAGTTTGGGTGTGGAGTGTGGGTTGCGGAGAGTTTGGGTGCGGAGTGTGGGTTGCGGAGAGTTTGGGTGTGGAGTGTGGGTTGCGGAGAGTTTGGGTGTGGAGTGTGGGTTGAGGAGAGTTTGGGTGCGGAGTGTGGGTTGCGGAGAGTTTGGGTGTGGAGTGTGGGTTGAGGAGAGTTTGGGTGTGGGTTGAGGAGAGTTTGGGTGTGGGTTGAGGAGAGTTTGGGTTGAGGGCTGTGGAGAGTTTGGGTGTGGGTTGCGGAGACTTTGGGTGTGTGTTGCGGAGACTTTGGGTGCGGTAGGTGTGTCGCGGAGAGTTTGGGTGCGGCTGGTGGGTTGCGGAGAGTTTTGGGTGTGGCTGGTGGGTTGCGGAGAGTTTGGGTGCGGAGTGTGGGTTGCGGAGAGTTTGGGTGCGGAGTGTGGGTTGCGGAGAGTTTGGGTGGGGAGTGTGGGTTGCGGAGAGTTTGGGTGCGGAGTGTGGGTTGCGGAGAGTTTGGGTGCGGAGTGTGTGTTGCGGGGAGTTTGGGTGCGGAGTGTGGGTTGAAGAGAGTTTGGGTGTGGGTTGCGGAGAGTTTGGGTGCGGAGTGTGGGTTGCGGAGAGTTTGGGTGCGGAGTGTGGGTTGCGGAGAGTTCGGGTGCGGACTGTGGGTTGCGGAGAGTTCGGGTGCGGGAGTGTGTGTTGCGGAGAGTTTGGGTGCGGAGTGTGGGTTGCCGAGAGTTTGGGTGCGGAGTGTGGGTTGCGGAGAGTTTGGGTGCGGAGTGTGGGTTGAGGAGAGTTTGGGTGTGGGTTGCGGAGAGTTTGGGTGCGGAGTGTGGGTTGCGGAGAGTTTGGGTGCGGAGTGTGGGTTGCGGAGAGTTTGGGTGCGGAGTGTGGGTTGCGGAGAGTTTGGGTGCGGAGTGTGTGTTGAGGAGAGTTTTGGGTGTGGGTTGCGGAGAGTTTGGGTGCGGAGTGTGGGTTGCGGAGAGTTTGGGTGCGGACTGTGGGTTGCGGAGAGTTTGGGTGCGGAGTGTGGGTTGCGGAGAGTTTGGGTGCGGAGTGTGTGTTGCGGAGAGTTTGGGTGCGGAGTGTGGGTTGAGGAGAGTTTGGGTGTGGGTTGCGGAGAGTTTGGGTGCGGAGTGTGGGTTGCGGAGAGTTGGGGTGCGGAGTGTGGGTTGCGGAGAATTTGGGTGCAGAGTGCGGGTTGCGGAGAGTTTGGGTGCGGAGTGTGGGTTGCGGAGAGTTTGGGTGCGGAGGTGTGGGTTGCGGAGAGTTTGGGTGTGGGTTGCGGAGAGTTTGGGTGTGGGTTGCGGAGAGTTTGGGTGTGGGTTGCGGAGAGTTTGGGTGTGGGTTGCGGAGAGTATGGGTGTGGGTTGCGGAGAGTTTGGGGTGTGGCTTGCGGAGACTTTGGGTGTGTGTTGCGGAGAATTTGGGTGCGGTAGGTGTGTCGCGGAGAGTTTGGGTGCGGCTTGGTGGGTTGCGGAGAGTTTGGGTGTGGCTGGTGGGTTGCGGAGAGTTTGGGTGCGGAGTGTGGGTTGCGGAGAGTTTAGGTGCGGAGTGTGGGTTGCGGAGAGTTTGGGTGCGGAGTGTGGGTTGCGGAGAGTTTGGGTGCGGAGTGTGGGTTGCGGAGAGTTTGGGTGCGGAGTGTGGGTTGCGGAGAGTTTGGGTGCAGAGTGTGTGTTGCGGGGAGTTTGGGTGCGGTGTGTGGGTTGAAGAGAGTTTGGGTGCGGAGTGTGGGTTGCGGAGAGTTTGGGTGCGGAGTGTGGGTTGGGGAGAGTTTGGGTGCGGAGTGTGTGTTGCGGAGTGTTTGGGTGCGGAGTGTGGGTTGCGGAGAGTTCGGGTGCGGAGTGTGGGTTGCGGAGAGTTCGGGTGCGGAGTGTGTGTTGCGGAGAGTTTGGGTGCGGAGTGTGGGTTGCCGAGAGTTTGGGTGCGGAGTGTGTGTTGCGGAGAGTTTGGGTGCGGAGTGTGGGTTGCCGAGAGTTTGGGTGCGGGAGTGTGTGTTGCGGAGAGTTTGGGTGCGGAGTGTGGGTTGAGGAGAGTTTGGGTGTGGGTTGCGGAGAGTTTGGGTGCGGAGTGTGGGTTGCGGAGAGTTTGGGTGCGGAGTGTGGGTTGCGGAGAGTTTGGGTGGGCGGAGTGTGGGTTGCGGAGAGTTTGGGTGCGGAGTGTGAGTTGAGGAGAGTTTGGGTGCGGAGTGTGGGTTGCGGAGAGTTCGGGTGCGGAGTGTGGGTTGCGGAGAGTTTGGGTGCGGAGTGTGGGTTGCGGAGAGTTTGGGTGCGGAGTGTGAGTTGAGGAGAGTTTGGGTGCGGAGTGTGGGTTGCGGAGAGTTTGGGTGCGGAGTGTGTGTTGCGGAGAGTTTGGGTGCGGAGTGTGGGTTGAGGAGAGTTTGGGTGTGGGTTGCGGAGAGTTTGGGTGCGGAGTGTGGGTTGCGGAGAGTTTGGGTGCGGAGTGTGGGTTGCGGAGAGTTTGGGTGCGGAGTGTGGGTTGCGGAGAGTTTGGGTGCGGAGTGTGTGTTGCGGAGAGTTTGGGGTGCGGAGTGTGGGTTGCGGAGAGTTGGGTGCGGAGTGTGGGTTGCGGAGAGTTTGGGTGCGGAGTGTGTGTTGCGGAGAGTTTGGGTGCGGAGTGTGGGTTGAGGAGAGTTTGGGTGTGGGTTGCGGAGAGTTTGGGTGCGGAGTGTGGGTTGCGGAGAGTTTGGGTGCGGAATGTGGGGTTGCGCAGAGTTTGGGTGCGGAGTGTTCGTTGCGGAGAGTTTGGGTGCGGAGTGTGTGTTGCGGAGAGTTTGGGGTGCGGAGTGTGGGTTGAGGAGAGTTTGGGTGTGGGTTGCGGAGAGTTTGGGTGCGGAGTGTGGGTTGCGGAGAGTTTGGGTGAGGAGTGTGGGTTGCGGAGAATTTGGGTGCAGAGTGCGGGTTGCGGAGAGTTTGGGTGCGGAGTGTGGGTTGCGGAGAGTTTGGGTGCGGAGTGTGGGTTGCGGAGAGATTGGGTGTGGGTTGAGGAGAGTTTGGGTGTGGGTTGCGGAGAGTTTGGGTGTGGGTTGTGGAGAGTTTGGGTGTGGGTTGCGGAGAGTATGGGTGTGGGTTGCGGAGAGTTTGGGTGTGGCTTGCGGAGACTTTGGGTGTGTGTTGCGGAGACTTTGGGTGCGGTAGGTGTGTCGCGGAGAGTTTGGGTGCGGCTGGTGGGTTTGCGGAGAGTTTGGGTGTGGCTGGTGGGTTGCGGAGAGTTTGGGTGCGGAGTGTGGGTTGCGGAGAGTTTGGGTGCGGAGTGTGGGATGCGGAGAGTTTGGGTGCGGAGTGTGGGTTGCGGAGAGTTTGGGTGCGGAGTGTGGGTTGCGGAGAGTTTGGGTGCGGAGTGTGGGTTGCGGAGAGTTTGGGTGCGGAGTGTGTGTTGCGGGGAGTTTGGGTGCGGAGTGTGGGTTGAAGAGAGTTTGGGTGTGGGTTGCGGAGAGTTTTGGGTGCGGAGTGTGGGTTGCGGAGAGTTTGGGTGCGGAGTGTGGGTTGCGGAGAGTTCGGGTGCGGAGTGTGGGTTGCGGAGAGTTCGGGTGCGGAGTGTGGGTTGCGGAGAGTTCGGGTGCGGAGTGTGTGTTGCGGAGAGTTTGGGTGCGGAGTGTGGGTTGCGGAGAGTTTGGGTGAGGAGTGTGGGTTGCGGAGAGTTCGGGTGCGGAGTGTGGGTTGCGGAGAGTTCGGGTGCGGAGTGTGGGTTGCGGAGAGTTCGGGTGCGGAGTGTGTGTTGCGGAGAGTTTGGGTGCGGAGTGTGGGTTGCCGAGAGTTTGGGTGCGGAGTGTGTGTTGCGGAGAGTTTGGGTGCGGAATGTGGGTTGCCGAGAGTTTGGGTGCGGAGTGTGTGTTGCGGAGAATTTGGGTGCGGAGTGTGGGTTGAGGAGAGTTTGGGTGTGGGTTGAGGAGAGTTTGGGTGTGGGTTGCGGAGAGTTTGGGTGTGGGTTGTGGAAAGTTTGGGTGTGGGTTGCGTAGAGTATGGGTGTGGGTTGCGGAGAGTTTGGGTGTGGGTTGCGGAGAGTTTGGGAGTGGGTTGCGGAGACTTTGGGAGTGGGTTGCGGAGACTTTGGGAGTGGTTTGCGGAGACTTTGGGAGTGGGTTGCGGAGACTTTGGGAGTGGGTTGCGGAGACTTTGGGAGTGGGTTGCGGAGACTTTGGGTGTGGCTGGGGGTTGCGGAGAGTTTGGGTGTGGAGGGAGGGTTGCGGAGAGTTTGTGTGCGGAGTGTGGGTTGCGAGAGTTTGGGGGCAGAGTGTGGGTTGCGGAGAGTTTGGGTGCGGAGTGTGGGTTGCGGAGAATTTGGGTGCGGAGTGTGGGTTGCGGAGAGTTTGGGTGCGGAGTGTGGGTTGCGGAGATTTTGGGTGCGGAGTGTGGGTTGAGGAGAGTTTGGGTGTGGGTTGCGGAGAGTTTGGGTGCGGAGTGTGGGTTGCGGAGAGTTTGGGTGCGGAGTGTGGGTTGCGGAGAGTTTGGGTGCGGAGTGTGTGTTGCGGGGAGTTTGGGTGCGGAGTGTGGGTTGAAGAGAGTTTGGGTGTGGGTTGCGGAGAGTTTGGGTGCGGAGTGTGGGTTGCGGAGAGTTCGGGTGCGGAGTGTGGGTTGCGGAGAGTTCGGGTGCGGAGTGTGGGGTTGCGGAGAGTTCGGGTGCGGAGTGTGGGTTGCGGAGAGTTCGGGTGCGGAGTGTGTGTTGCGGAGAGTTTGGGTGCGGAGTGTGGGTTGCCGAGAGTTTGGGTGCGGAGTGTGTGTTGCGGAGAGTTTGGGTGCGGAGTGTGGGTTGCCGAGAGTTTGGGTGCGGAGTGTGTGTTGCGGAGAGTTTGGGTGCGGAGTGTGGGTTGAGGAGAGTTTGGGTGTGGGTTGTGGAGAGTTTGGGTGCGGAGTGTGTGTTGCGGAGAGTTTGGGTGCGGAGTGTGGGTTGAGGAGATTTTGGGTGTGGGTTGCGGAGAGTTTGGGTGCGGAGTGTGGGTTGCGGAGAGTTTGGGTGCGGAGTGTGGGTTGCGGAGAGTTTGGGTGCGGAGTGTGGGTTGCGGAGAGTTTGGGTGCGGAGTGTGTGTTGCGGAGAGTTTGGGTGCGGAGTGTGGGTTGCGGAGAGTTTGGGTGCGGAGTGTGGGTTGCGGAGAGTTTGGGTGCGGAGTGTGTGTTGCGGAGAGTTTGGGTGCGGAGTGTGGGTTGAGGAGAGTTTGGGTGTGGGTTGCGGAGAGTTTGGGTGCGGAGTGTGGGTTGCGGAGAGTTTGGGTGCGGAATGTGGGTTGCGCAGAGTTTGGGTGCGGAGTGTGTGTTGCGGAGAGTTTGGGTGCGGAGTGTGGGTTGAGGAGAGTTTGGGTGTGGGTTGCGGAGAGTTTGGGTGCGGAGTGTGGGTTGCGGAGAGTTTGGGTGAGGAGTGTGGGTTGCGGAGAATTTGGGTGCAGAGTGCGGGTTGCGGAGAGTTTGGGTGCGGAGTGTGGGTTGCGGAGAGTTTGGGTGCGGAGTGTGGGTTGCGGAGAGATTGGGTGTGGGTTGAGGAGAGTTTGGGTGTGGGTTGCGGAGAGTTTGGGTGTGGGTTGTGGAGAGTTTGGGTGTGGGTTGCGGAGAGTATGGGTGTGGGTTGCGGAGAGTTTGGGTGTGGCTTGCGGAGACTTTGGGTGTGTGTTGCGGAGACTTTGGGTGCGGTAGGTGTGTCGCGGAGAGTTTGGGTGCGGCTGGTGGGTTGCGGAGAGTTTGGGTGTGGCTGGTGGGTTGCGGAGAGTTTGGGTGCGGAGTGTTGGTTGCGGAGAGTTTGGGTGCGGAGTGTGGGATGCGGAGAGTTTGGGTGCGGAGTGTGGGTTGCGGAGAGTTTGGGTGCGGAGTGTGGGTTGCGGAGAGTTTGGGTGCGGAGTGTGGGTTGCGGAGAGTTTGGGTGCGGAGTGTGTGTTGCGGGGAGTTTGGGTGCGGAGTGTGGGTTGAAGAGAGTTTGGGTGTGGGTTGCGGAGAGTTTGGGTGCGGAGTGTGGGTTGCGGAGAGTTTGGGTGCGGAGTGTGGGTTGCGGAGAGTTCGGGTGCGGAGTGTGGGTTGCGGAGAGTTCGGGTGCGGAGTGTGGGTTGCGGAGAGTTCGGGTGCGGAGTGTGTGTTGCGGAGAGTTTGGGTGCGGAGTGTGGGTTGCGGAGAGTTTGGGTGCGGAGTGTGGGTTGCGGAGAGTTCGGGTGCGGAGTGTGGGTTGCGGAGAGTTCGGGTGCGGAGTGTGGGTTGCGGAGAGTTCGGGTGCGGAGTGTGTGTTGCGGAGAGTTTGGGTGCGGAGTGTGGTTGCCGAGAGTTTGGGTGCGGAGTGTGTGTTGCGGAGAGTTTGGGTGCGGAATGTGGGTTGCCGAGAGTTTGGGTGCGGAGTGTGTGTTGCGGAGAGTTTGGGTGCGGAGTGTGGGTTGAGGAGAGTTTGGGTGTGGGTTGAGGAGAGTTTGGGTGTGGGTTGCGGAGAGTTTGGGTGTGGGTTGTGGAAAGTTTGGGTGTGGGTTGCGTAGAGTATGGGTGTGGGTTGCGGAGAGTTTGGGTGTGGGTTGCGGAGAGTTTGGGAGTGGGTTGCGGAGACTTTGGGAGTGGGTTGCGGAGACTTTGGGAGTGGTTTGCGGAGACTTTGGGAGTGGGTTGCGGAGACTTTGGGAGTGGGTTGCGGAGACTTTGGGAGTGGGTTGCGGAGACTTTGGGTGTGGCTGGGGGTTGCGGAGAGTTTGGGTGTGGAGGGAGGGTTGCGGAGAGTTTGTGTGCGGAGTGTGGGTTGCGAGAGTTTGGGGGCAGAGTGTGGGTTGCGGAGAGTTTGGGTGCGGGAGTGTGGGTTGCGGAGAATTTGGGTGCGGAGTGTGGGTTGCGGAGAGTTTGGGTGCGGAGTGTGGGTTGCGGAGATTTTGGGTGCGGAGTGTGGGTTGAGGAGAGTTTGGGTGTGGGTTGCGGAGAGTTTGGGTGCGGAGTGTGGGTTGCGGAGAATTTGGGTGCGGAGTGTGGGTTGCGGAGAGTTTGGGTGCGGAGTGTGTGTTGCGGGGAGTTTGGGTGCGGAGTGTGGGTTGAAGAGAGTTTGGGTGTGGGTTGCGGAGAGTTTGGGTGCGGAGTGTGGGTTGCGGAGAGTTCGGGTGCGGAGTGTGGGTTGCGGAGAGTTCGGGTGCGGAGTGTGGGTTGCGGAGAGTTCGGGTGCGGAGTGTGGGTTGCGGAGAGTTCGGGTGCGGAGTGTGTGTTGCGGAGAGTTTGGGTGCGGAGTGTGGGTTGCCGAGAGTTTGGGTGCGGAGTGTGTGTTGCGGAGAGTTTGGGTGCGGAGTGTGGGTTGCCGAGAGTTTGGGTGCGGAGTGTGTGTTGCGGAGAGTTTGGGTGCGGAGTGTGGGTTGAGGAGAGTTTGGGTGTGGGTTGTGGAGAGTTTGGGTGCGGAGTGTGGGTTGCGGAGAGTTTGGGTGCGGAGTGTGGGTTGCGGAGAGTTTGGTGCAGAGTGTGGGTTGCGGAGAGTTTGGGTGCGGAGTGTGGGTTGCGGAGAGTTTGGGTGCGGAGTGTGTGTTGCGGAGAGTTTGGGTGCGGAGTGTGGGTTGAGGAGAGTTTGGGTGTGGGTTGCGGAGAGTTTGGGTGCGGAGTGTGGGTTGCGGAGAGTTTGGGTGCGGAGTGTGGGTTGCGGAGAGTTTGGGTGCGGAGTGTGGGTTGCGGAGAGTTTGGGTGCGGAGTGTGGGTTGCGGAGAGTTTGGGTGCGGAGTGTGGGTTGCGGAGAATTTGGGGTGCAGAGTGTGGGTTGCGGAGAATTTGGGTGCAGAGTGCGGGTTGCGGAGAGTTTGGGTGCAGAGTGCGGGTTGCGGAGAGTTTGGGTGCGGAGTGCGGGTTGCGGAGAGTTCGGGTGCGGAGTGTGGGTTGCGGAGAGTTCGGGTGCGGAGTGTGGGTTGCGGAGAGTTCGGGTGCGGAGTGTGGGTTGCGGAGAGTTTGGGTGCGGGAGTGTGGGTTGCGGAGAGTTTGGGTGCGGAGTGTGGGTTGCGGAGAGTTCGGGTGCGGAGTGTGGGTTGCGGAGAGTTTGGGTGCGGAGTGTGGGTTGCGGAGAGTTTGGGTGTGGGTTGAGGAGAGTTTGGGTGTGGGTTGCGGAGAGTTTGGGTGTGGGTTGTGGAGAGTTTGTGTGTGGTTGCGGAGAGTATGGGTGTGGGTTGCGGGAGAGTATGGGTGTGGGTTGCGGAGAGTTTGGGTGTGGGTTGCGGAGAGTTTGGGTGTGGGTTGCGGAGACTTTGGGTGTGGGTTGCGGAGACTTTGGGAGTGGTTTGCGGAGACTTTGGGAGTGGTTTGAGGAGACTTTGGGAGTGGGTTGCGGAGACTTTGGGAGTGGGTTGCGGAGACTTTGGGTGTGGGTTGCGGAGAGTTTGGGTGCGGCTGGAGGGTTGCGGGAAAGTTTGGGTGTGGAGGGTGGGTTGCGGAGAGTTTGTGTGCGGAGGGTGGGTTGCGAGAGTTTGGGGGCAGAGTGTGGGTTGCGGAGAGTTTGGGTGCGGAGTGTGGGTTGCGGAGAATTTGGGTGCGGAGTGTGGGTTGCGGAGAGTTTGGGTGCGGAGTGTGGGTTGCGGAGAGTTTGGGTGCGGAGTGTGGGTTGAGGAGAGTTCGGGTGTGGGTTGCGGAGAGTTTGGGTGCGGAGGGTGGGTTGCGAGAGTTTGGGTGCGGAGGGTGGGTTGCGGAGAGTTTGGGTACGGAGTGTGGTTTGCGGAGAGTTTGGGTGCGGAGTGTGGGTTGCGGAGAGTTTGGGTGTGGAGTGTGGGTTGCGGAGAGTTTGGGTGCGGAATGTGGGTTGCGGAGAGTTTGGGTGCGGAGTTGTGGGTTGCGGAGAGTTTGGGTGCAGAGTGTGGGTTGAGGAGAGTTTGGGTGTGGGTTGCGGAGAGTTTGGGGGCGGAGGGTGGGTTGCGAGAGTTTGGGTGCGGAGGGTGGGTTGCGGAGAGTTTGGGTGCGGAGTGTGGGTTGCGGAGAGTTTGGGTGCGGAGTGTGGGTTGCGGAGAGTTTGGGTGCGGAGTGGTGGGTTGCGGAGAGTTTGGGTGCGGAGTGTGGGTTGCGGAGAGTTTGGGTGTGGAGTGTGGGTTGCGGAGAGTTTGGGTGCGGAGTGGTGGGTTGCGGAGAGTTTGGGTGTGGAGTGTGGGTTGCGGAGAGTTTTGGGTGTGGAGTGTGGGTTGAGGAGAGTTTGGGTGCGGAGTGTTGGGTTGCGGAGAGTTTGGGTGTGGAGTGTGGGTTGAGGAGAGTTTGGGTGTGGGTTGAGGAGAGTTTGGGTGTGGGTTGAGGAGAGTTTGGGTGTGGGCTGTGGAGAGTTTGGGTGTGGGTTGCGGAGACTTTGGGTGTGTGTTGCGGAGACTTTGGGTGCGGTAGGTGTGTCGCGGAGAGTTTGGGTGCGGCTGGTGGGTTGCGGAGAGTTTGGGTGTGGCTGGTGGGTTGCGGAGAGTTTGGGTGCGGAGTGTGGGTTGCGAGAGAGTTTGGGTGCGGAGTGTGGGTTGCGGAGAGTTTGGGTGGGGAGTGTGGGTTGCGGAGAGTTTGGGTGCGGAGTGTGGGTTGCGGAGAGTTTGGGTGCGGAGTGTGTGTTGCGGGGAGTTTGGGTGCGGAGTGTGGGTTGAAGAGAGTTTGGGTGTGGGTTGCGGAGAGTTTGGGTGCGGAGTGTGGGTTGCGGAGAGTTTGGGTGCGGAGTGTGGGTTGCGGAGAGTTCGGGTGCGGACTGTGGGTTGCGGAGAGTTCGGGTGCGGAGTGTGTGTTGCGGAGAGTTTGGGTGCGGAGTGTGGGTTGCCGAGAGTTTGGGTGCGGAGTGTGGGTTGCGGAGAGTTTGGGTGCGGAGTGTGGGTTGAGGAGAGTTTGGGTGTGGGTTGCGGAGAGTTTGGGTGCGGAGTGTGGGTTGCGGAGAGTTTGGGTGCGGAGTGTGGGTTGCGGAGAGTTTGGGTGCGGAGTGTGGGTTGCGGAGAGTTTGGGTGCGGAGTGTGTGTTGAGGAGAGTTTGGGTGTGGGTTGCGGAGAGTTTGGGTGCGGAGTGTGGGTTGCGGAGAGTTTGGGTGCGGACTGTGGTTGCGGAGAGTTTGGGTGCGGAGTGTGGGTTGCGGAGAGTTTGGGTGCGGAGTGTGTGTTGCGGAGAGTTTGGGTGCGGAGTGTGGGTTGAGGAGAGTTTGGTGTGGGTTGCGGAGAGTTTGGGTGCGGAGTGTGGGTTGCGGAGAGTTTGGGTGCGGAGTGTGGGTTGCGGAGAATTTGGGTGCAGAGTGCGGGTTGCGGAGAGTTTGGGTGCGGAGTGTGGGTTGCGGAGAGTTTGGGTGCGGAGTGTGGGTTGCGGAGAGTTTGGGTGTGGGTTGCGGAGAGTTTGGGTGTGGGTTGCGGAGAGTTTGGGTGTGGGTTGCGGAGAGTTTTGGGTGTGGGTTGCGGAGAGTATGGGTGTGGGTTGCGGAGAGTTTGGGTGTGGCTTGCGGAGACTTTGGGTGTGTGTTGCGGAGAATTTGGGTGCGGTAGGTGTGTCGCGGAGAGTTTGGGTGCGGGCTGGTGGGTTGCGGAGAGTTTGGGTGTGGCTGGTGGGTTGCGGAGAGTTTGGGTGCGGAGTGTGGGTTGCGGAGAGTTTAGGTGCGGAGTGTGGGTTGCGGAGAGTTTGGGTGCGGAGTGTGGGTTGCGGAGAGTTTGGGTGCGGAGTGTGGGTTGCGGAGAGTTTGGGTGCGGAGTGTGGGTTGCGGAGAGTTTGGGTGCAGAGTGTGTGTTGCGGGGAGTTTGGGTGCGGTGTGTGGGTTGAAGAGAGTTTGGGTGCGGAGTGTGGGTTGCGGAGAGTTTGGGTGCGGAGTGTGGGTTGGGGAGAGTTTGGGTGCGGAGTGTGTGTTGCGGAGTGTTTGGGTGCGGAGTGTGGGTTGCGGAGAGTTCGGGTGCGGAGTGTGGGGTTGCGGAGAGTTCGGGTGCGGAGTGTGTGTTGCGGAGAGTTTGGGTGCGGAGTGTGGGTTGCCGAGAGTTTGGGTGCGGAGTGTGTGTTGCGGAGAGTTTGGGTGCGGAGTGTGGGTTGCCGAGAGTTTGGGTGCGGAGTGTGTGTTGCGGAGAGTTTGGGTGCGGAGTGTGGGTTGAGGAGAGTTTGGGTGTGGGTTGCGGAGAGTTTGGGTGCGGAGTGTGGGTTGCGGAGAGTTTGGGTGCGGAGTGTGGGTTGCGGAGAGTTTGGGTGCGGAGTGTGGGTTGCGGAGAGTTTGGGTGCGGAGTGTGAGTTGAGGAGAGTTTGGGTGCGGAGTGTGGGTTGCGGAGAGTTCGGGTGCGGAGTGTGGGTTGCGGAGAGTTTGGGTGCGGAGTGTGGGTTGCGGAGAGTTTGGGTGCGGAGTGTGAGTTGAGGAGAGTTTGGGTGCGGAGTGTGGGTTGCGGAGAGTTTGGTGCGGAGTGTGTGTTGCGGAGAGTTTGGGTGCGGAGTGTGGGTTGAGGAGAGTTTGGGTGTGGGTTGCGGAGAGTTTGGGTGCGGAGTGTGGGTTGCGGAGAGTTTGGGTGCGGAGTGTGGGTTGCGGAGAGTTTGGGTGCGGAGTGTGGGTTGCGGAGAGTTTGGGTGCGGAGTGTGTGTTGCGGAGAGTTTGGGTGCGGAGTGTGGGTTGCGGAGAGTTTGGGTGCGGAGTGTGGGTTGCGGAGAGTTTGGGTGCGGAGTGTGTGTTGCGGAGAGTTTGGGTGCGGAGTGTGGGTTGAGGAGAGTTTGGGTGTGGGTTGCGGAGAGTTTGGGTGCGGAGTGTGGGTTGCGGAGAGTTTGGGTGCGGAATGTGGGTTGCGCAGAGTTTGGGTGCGGAGTGTTCGTTGCGGAGAGTTTGGGTGCGGAGTGTGTGTTGCGGAGAGTTTGGGTGCGGAGTGTGGGTTGAGGAGAGTTGGGGTGTGGGTTGCGGAGAGTTTGGGTGCGGAGTGTGGGTTGCGGAGAGTTTGGGTGAGTGTGGGTTGCGGAGAATTTGGGTGCAGAGTGCGGGTTGCGGAGAGTTTGGGTGCGGAGTGTGGGTTGCGGAGAGTTTGGGTGCGGAGTGTGGGTTGCGGAGAGATTGGGTGTGGGTTGAGGAGAGTTTGGGTGTGGGTTGCGGAGAGTTTGGGTGTGGGTTGTGGAGAGTTTGGGTGTGGGTTGCGGAGAGTATGGGTGTGGGTTGCGGAGAGTTTGGGTGTGGCTTGCGGAGACTTTGGGTGTGTGTTGCGGAGACTTTGGGTGCGGTAGGTGTGTCGCGGAGAGTTTGGGTGCGGCTGGTGGGTTGCGGAGAGTTTGGGTGTGGCTGGTGGGTTGCGGAGAGTTTGGGTGCGGGAGTGTGGGTTGCGGAGAGTTTGGGTGCGAGTGTGGGGATGCGGAGAGTTTGGGTGCGGAGTGTGGGTTGCGGAGAGTTTGGGTGCGGGGAGTGTGGGTTGCGGAGAGTTTGGGTGCGGAGTGTGGGTTGCGGAGAGTTTGGGTGCGGAGTGTGTGTTGCGGGGAGTTTGGGTGCGGAGTGTGGGTTGAAGAGAGTTTGGGTGTGGGTTGCGGAGAGTTTGGGTGCGGAGTGTGGGTTGCGGAGAGTTTGGGTGCGGAGTGTGGGTTGCGGAGAGTTCGGGTGCGGAGTGTGGGTTGCGGAGAGTTCGGGTGCGGAGTGTGGGTTGCGGAGAGTTCGGGTGCGGAGTGTGTGTTGCGGAGAGTTTGGGTGCGGAGTGTGGGGTTGCGGAGAGTTTGGGTGCGGAGTGTGGGTTGCGGAGAGTTCGGGTGCGGAGTGTGGGTTGCGGAGAGTTCGGGTGCGGAGTGTGGGTTGCGGAGAGTTCGGGTGCGGAGTGTGTGTTGCGGAGAGTTTGGGTGCGGAGTGTGGGTTGCCGAGAGTTTGGGTGCGGAGTGTGTGTTGCGGAGAGTTTGGGTGCGGAATGTGGGTTGCCGAGAGTTTGGGTTGCGGAGTGTGTGTTGCGGAGAATTTGGGTGCGGAGTGTGGGTTGAGGAGAGTTTGGGTGTGGGTTGAGGAGAGTTTGGGTGTGGGTTGCGGAGAGTTTGGGTGTGGGTTGTGGAAAGGTTTGGGTGTGGGTTGCGTAGAGTATGGGTGTGGGTTGCGGAGAGTTTGGGTGTGGGTTGCGGAGAGTTTGGGAGTGGGTTGCGGAGACTTTGGGAGTGGGTTGCGGAGACTTTGGGAGTGGTTTGCGGAGACTTTGGGAGTGGGTTGCGGAGACTTTGGGAGTGGGGTTGCGGAGACTTTGGGAGTGGGTTGCGGAGACTTTGGGTGTGGCTGGGGGTTGCGGAGAGTTTGGGTGTGGAGGGAGGGTTGCGGAGAGTTTGTGTGCGGAGTGTGGGTTGCGAGAGTTTGGGGCAGAGTGTGGGTTGCGGAGAGTTTGGGTGCGGAGTGTGGGTTGCGGAGAATTTGGGTGCGGGAGTGTGGGTTGCGGAGAGTTTGGGTGCGGAGTGTGGGTTGCGGAGATTTTGGGTGCGGAGTGTGGGTTGAGGAGAGTTTGGGTGTGGGTTGCGGGAGAGTTTGGGTGCGGAGTGTGGGTTGCGGAGAGTTTGGGTGCGGAGTGTGGGTTGCGGAGAGTTTGGGTGCGGAGTGTGTGTTGCGGGGAGTTTGGGTGCGGAGTGTGGGTTGAAGAGAGTTTGGGTGTGGGTTGCGGAGAGTTTGGGTGCGGAGTGTGGGTTGCGGAGAGTTCGGGTGCGGAGTGTGGGTTGCGGAGAGTTCGGGTGCGGAGTGTGGGTTGCGGAGAGTTCGGGTGCGGAGTGTGGGGTTGCGGAGAGTTCGGGTGCGGAGTGTGTGTTGCGGAGAGTTTGGGGTGCGGGGGGAGTGTGGGTTGCCGAGAGTTTGGGTGCGGAGGTGTGTGTTGCGGAGAGTTTGGGTGCGGAGTGTGGGTTGCCGAGAGTTTGGGTGCGGAGTGTGTGTTGCGGAGAGTTTGGGTGCGGAGTGGGTTGGTTGAGGAGAGTTTGGGTGTGGGTTGTGGAGAGTTTGGGTGCGGAGTGTGGGTTGCGGAGAGTTTGGGTGCGGAGTGTGGGTTGCGGAGAGTTTGGGTTCAGAGTGTGGTTGCGGAGAGTTTGGGTGCGGAGTGTGGGTTGCGGAGAGTTTGGGTGCGGAGTGTGTGTTGCGGAGAGTTTGGGTGCGGAGTGTGGGTTGAGGAGAGTTTGGGTGTGGGTTGCGGAGAGTTTGGGTGCGGAGTGTGGGTTGCGGAGAGTTTGGGTGCGGAGTGTGGGTTGCGGAGAGTTTGGGTGCGGAGTGCGGGTTGCGGAGAGTTCGGGGTGCGGAGTGTGGGTTGCGGAGAGTTCGGGTGCGGAGTGTGGGTTGCGGAGAGTTCGGGTGCGGAGTGTGGGTTGCGGAGAGTTTGGGTGCGGAGTGTGGGTTGCGGAGAGTTTGGGTGCGGAGTGTGGGTTGCGGAGAGTTCGGGTGCGGAGTGTGGGTTGCGGAGAGTTTGGGTGCGGAGTGTGGGTTGCGGAGAGTTTGGGTGTGGGTTGAGGAGAGTTTGGGTGTGGGTTGCGGAGAGTTTGGGTGTGGGTTGTGGAGAGTTTGTGTGTGGGTTGCGGAGAGTATGGGTGTGGGTTGCGGAGAGTATGGGTGTGGGTTGCGGAGAGTTTGGGTGTGGGTTGCGGAGAGTTTGGGTGTGGGTTGCGGAGACTTTGGGTGTGGGTTGCGGAGACTTTGGGAGTGGTTTGCGGAGACTTTGGGAGTGGTTTGAGGAGACTTTGGGAGTGGGTTGCGGAGACTTTGGGAGTGGGTTGCGGAGACTTTGGGTGTGGGTTGCGGAGAGTTTGGGTGCGGCTGGAGGGTTGCGGAAAGTTTGGGTGTGGAGGGTGGGTTGCGGAGAGTTTGTGTGCGGAGGGTGGGTTGCGAGAGTTTGGGGGCAGAGTGTGGGTTGCGGAGAGTTTGGGTGCGGAGTGTGGGTTGCGGAGAATTTGGGGTGCGGGAGTGTGGGTTGCGGAGAGTTTGGGTGCGGAGTGTGGGTTGCGGAGAGTTTGGGTGCGGAGTGTGGGTTGAGGAGAGTTCGGGTGTGGGTTGCGGAGAGTTTGGGTGCGGAGGGTGGGTTGCGAGAGTTTGGGTGCGGAGGGTGGGTTGCGGAGAGTTTGGGTACGGAGTGTGGTTTGCGGAGAGTTTGGGTGCGGAGTGTGGGTTGCGGAGAGTTTGGGTGTGGAGTGTGGGTTGCGGAGAGTTTGGGTGCGGAATGTGGGTTGCGGAGAGTTTGGGTGCGGAGTGTGGGTTGCGGAGAGTTTGGGTGCAGAGTGTGGGTTGAGGAGAGTTTGGGTGTGGGTTGCGGAGAGTTTGGGGGCGGAGGGTGGGTTGCGAGAGTTTGGGTGCGGAGGGTGGGTTGCGGAGAGTTTGGGTGCGGAGTGTGGGTTGCGGAGAGTTTGGGTGCGGAGTGTGGGTTGCGGAGAGTTTGGGTGCGGAGTGTGGGTTGCGGAGAGTTTGGGTGCGGAGTGTGGGTTGCGGAGAGTTTGGGTGTGGAGTGTGGGTTGCGGAGAGTTTGGGTGCGGAGTGTGGGTTGCGGAGAGTTTGGGTGTGGAGTGTGGGTTGCGGAGAGTTTGGGTGTGGAGTGTGGGTTGAGGAGAGTTTGGGTGCGGAGTGTGGGTTGCGGAGAGTTTGGGTGTGGAGTGTGGGTTGAGGAGAGTTTGGGTGTGGGTTGAGGAGAGTTTGGGTGTGGGTTGAGGAGAGTTTGGGTGTGGGCTGTGGAGAGTTTGGGTGTGGGTTGCGGAGACTTTGGGTGTGTGTTGCGGAGACTTTGGGTGCGGTAGGTGTGTCGCGGAGAGTTTGGGTGCGGCTGGTGGGTTGCGGAGAGTTTGGGTGTGGCTGGTGGGTTGCGGAGAGTTTGGGTGCGGAGTGTGGGTTGCGGAGAGTTTGGGTGCGGAGTGTGGGTTGCGGAGAGTTTGGGTGCGGAGTGTGGGTTGCGGAGAGTTTGGGTGCGGAGTGTGGGTTGCGGAGAGTTTGGGTGCGGAGTGTGTGTTGCGGGGAGTTTGGGTGCGGTGTGTGGGTTGAAGAGAGTTTGGGTGTGGGTTGCGGAGAGTTCGGGTGCGGAGTGTGGGTTGCGGAGAGTTCGGGTGCGGAGTGTGGGTTGCGGAGAGTTTGGGTGCAGAGTGTGGGTTGCGGAGAGTTTGGGTGCGGAGTGTGGGTTGCGGAGAGTTTGGGTGCGGAGTGTGTGTTGCGGAGAGTTTGGGTGCGGAGTGTGGGTTGAGGAGAGTTTGGGTGTGGGTTGCGGAGAGTTTGGGTGCGGAGTGTGGGTTGCGGAGAGTTTGGGTGCGGAGTGTGGGTTGCGGAGAGTTTGGGTGCGGAGTGTGGGTTGCGGAGAGTTTGGGTGCGGAGTGTGGGTTGCGGAGAGTTTGGGTGCGGAGTGTGGGTTGCGGAGAGTTTGGGTGCGGAGTGTGGGGTTGCGGAGAGTTTGGGTGCGGAGTGTGGGTTGCGGAGTGTTTGGGTGCGGAGTGTGGGTTGCGGAGAGTTTGGGTGCGGAGTGTGGGTTGCGGAGAGTTTGGGTGCGGAGTGTGGGTTGCGGAGAGTTTGGGTGCGGAGTGTGGGTTGCGGAGAGTTTGGGTGCGGAGTGTGGGTTGCGGAGAGTTTGGGTGCGGAGTGTGGGTTGCGGAGAATTTGGGTGCAGAGTGCGGGTTGCGGAGAGTTTGGGTGCGGAGTGCGGGTTGCGGAGAGTTTGGGTGCGGAGTGTGGGTTGCGGAGAGTTCGGGTGCGGAGTGTGGGTTGCGGAGAGTTTGGGTGCGGAGTGTGGGTTGCGGAGAGTTTGGGTGTGGGTTGCGGAGAGTTTGGGTGTGGGTTGCGGAGAGTTTGGGTGTGGGTTGTGGAGAGTTTGTGTGTGGGTTGCGGAGAGTATGGGTGTGGGTTGCGGAGAGTTTGGGTGTGGGTTGCGGAGAGTTTGGGTGTGGGTTGCGGAGAGTTTGGGTGTGGTTTGAGGAGACTTTGGGAGTGGGTTGCGGAGACTTTGGGAGTGGGTTGCGGAGACTTTGGGTGTGGGTTGCGGAGAGTTTGGGTGCGGCTGGAGGGTTGCGGAAAGTTTGGGTGTGGAGGGTGGGTTGCGGAGAGTTTGTGTGCGGAGGGTGGGTTGCGAGAGTTTGGGGGCAGAGTGTGGGTTGCGGAGAGTTTGGGTGCGGAGTGTGGGTTGCGGAGAATTTGGGTGCGGAGTGTGGGTTGCGGAGAGTTTGGGTGCGGAGTGTGGGTTGCGGAGAGTTTGGGTGCGGAGTGTGGGTTGAGGAGAGTTCGGGTGTGGGTTGCGGAGAGTTTGGGTGCGGAGGGTGGGTTGCGAGAGTTTGGGTGCGGAGGGTGGGTTGCGGAGAGTTTGGGTACGGAGTGTGGTTTGCGGAGAGTTTGGGTGCGGAGTGAGGGTTGCGGAGAGTTTGGGTGTGGAGTGTGGGTTGCGGAGAGTTTGGGTGCGGAATGTGGGTTGCGGAGAGTTTGGGTGCGGAGTGTGGGTTGCGGAGAGTTTGGGTGCGGAGTGTGGGTTGCGGAGAGTTTGGGTGCAGAGTGTGTGTTGAGGAGAGTTTGGGTGTGGGTTGCGGAGAGTTTGGGTGCGGAGTGTGGGTTGCGGAGAGTTTGCGTGTGGGTTGAGGAGAGTTTGGGTGTGGGTTGCGGAGAGTTTGGGTGTGGGTTGTGGAGAGTTTGTGTGTGGGTTGCGGAGAGTATGGGTGTGGGTTGCGGAGAGTTTGGGTGTGGGTTGCGGAGAGTTTGGGAGTGGGTTGCGGAGACTTTGGGAGTGGTTTGCGGAGACTTTGGGAGTGGTTTGAGGAGAATTTGGGAGTGGGTTGCGGAGACTTTGGGAGTGGGTTGCGGAGACTTTGGGTGTGGCCGGAGGGTTGCGGAGAGTTTGGGTGTGGAGGGTGGGTTGCGGAGAGTTTGTGTGCGGAGGGTGGGTTGCGAGAGTTTGGGGGCAGAGTGTGGGTTGCGGAGAGTTTGGGTGCGGTGTGTGGGTTGCGGAGAATTTGGGTGCGGAGTGTGGGTTGCGGAGAGTTTGGGTGTGGAGTGTGTGTTGCGGGGAGTTTGGGTGCGGAGTGTGGGTTGAGGAGAGTTTGGGTGTGGGTTGCGGAGAGTTTGGGTGCGGAGTGTGGGTTGCGGAGAGTTTGGGTGCGGAGTGTGGGTTGCGGAGAGTTTGGGTGTGGAGTGTGTGTTGCGGAGAGTTTGGGTGCGGAGTGAGGGTTGAGGAGAGTTTGGGTGTGGGTTGCGGAGAGTTTGGGTGCGGAGTGTGTGTTGCGGAGAGTGTGGGTGCGGAGTGTGGGTTGAGGAGAGTTTGGGTGTGGGTTGCGGAGAGTTTGGGTGCGGAGTGTGGGTTGCGGAGAGTTTGGGTGCGGAGTGTGGGTTGCGGAGAGTTTGGGTGCGGAGTGTGTGTTGCGGAGAGTTTGGGTGCGGAGTGTGGGTTGAGGAGAGTTTGGGTGTGGGTTGCGGAGAGTTTGGGTGCGGAGTGTGGGTTGCGGAGAGTTTGGGTGCGGAGTGTGGGTTGCGGAGAATTTGGGTGCAGAGTGCGGGTTGCGGAGAGTTTGGGTGCGGAGTGTGGGTTGTGGAGAGTTTGGGTGCGGAGTGTGGGTTGCGGAGAGTTTGGGTGTGGGTTGAGGAGAGTTTGGGTGTGGGTTGCGGAGAGTTTGGGTGTGGGTTGCGGAGAGTTTGTGTGTGGGTTGCGGAGAGTATGGGTGTGGGTTGCGGAGAGTTTGGGTGTGGGTTGCGGAGAGTTTGGGAGTGGGTTGCGGAGACTTTGGGAGTGGTTTGCGGAGACTTTGGGAGTGGGTTGCGGAGACTTTGGGAGTGGGTTGCGGAGACTTTGGGTGTGGCCGGAGGGTTGCGGAGAGTTTGGGTGTGGAGGGTGGGTTGCGGAGAGTTTGTGTGCGGAGGGTGGGTTGCGAGAGTTTGGGGGCAGAGTGTGGGTTGCGGAGAGTTTGGGTGCGGAGTGTGGGTTGCGGAGAATTTGGGTGCGGAGTGTGGGTTGCGGAGAGTTTGGGTGTGGAGTGTGTGTTGCGGGGAGTTATGGTGCGGAGTGTGGGTTGAGGAGAGTTTGGGTGTGGGTTGCGGAGAGTTTGGGTGCGGAGTGTGGGTTGCGGAGAGTTTGGGTGCGGAGTGTGGGTTGCGGAGAGTTTGGGTGTGGAGTGTGTGTTGCGGAGAGTTTGGGTGCGGAGTGAGGGTTGAGGAGAGTTTGGGTGTGGGTTGCGGAGAGTTTGGGTGCGGAGTGTGTGTTGCGGAGAGTTTGGGTGCGGAGTGTGGGTTGAGGAGAGTTTGGGTGTGGGTTGCGGAGAGTTTGGGTGCGGAGTGTGGGTTGCGGAGAGTTTGGGTGCGGAGTGTGGGTTGCGGAGAGTTTGGGTGCGGAGTGTGTGTTGCGGAGAGTTTGGGTGCGGAGTGTGGGTTGAGGAGAGTTTGGGTGTGGGTTGCGGAGAGTTTGGGTGCGGAGTGTGGGTTGCGGAGAGTTTGGGTGCGGAGTGTGGGTTGCGGAGAATTTGGGTGCAGAGTGCGGGTTGCGGAGAGTTTGGGTGCGGAGTGTGGGTTGTGGAGAGTTTGGGTGCGGAGTGTGGGTTGCGGAGAGTTTGGGTGTGGGTTGAGGAGAGTTTGGGTGTGGGTTGCGGAGAGTTTGGGTGTGGGTTGCGGAGAGTTTGTGTGTGGGTTGCGGAGAGTATGGGTGTGGGTTGCGGAGACTTTGGGAGTGGTTTGCGGAGACTTTGGGAGTGGTTTGAGGAGAATTTGGGAGTGGTTTGAGGAGAATTTGGGAGTGGGTTGCGGAGACTTTGGGGTGGGTTGCGGAGACTTTGGGTGTGGCTGGAGGGTTGCGGAGAGTTTGGGTGTGGAGGGTGGGTTGCGGAGAGTTTGTGTGCGGAGGGTGGGTTGCGAGAGTTTGGGGGCAGAGTGTGGGTTGCGGAGAGTTTGGGTGCGGAGTGTGGGTTGCGGAGAGTTTGGGTGCGGAGTGTGGGTTGCGGAGAGTTTGGGTGCGGAGTGTGGGTTGAGGAGAGTTCGGGTGTGGGTTGCGGAGAGTTTGGGTGCGGAGGGTGGGTTGCGAGAGTTTGGGTGCGGAGGGTGGGTTGCGGAGAGTTTGGGTACGGAGTGTGGTTTGCGGAGAGTTTGGGTGTGGAGTGTGGGTTGCGGAGAGTTTGGGTGCGGAGTGTGGGTTGCGGAGAGTTTGGGTGCGGAGTGTGGGTTGAGGAGAGTTCGGGTGTGGGTTGCGGAGAGTTTGGGTGCGGAGGGTGGGTTGCGAGAGTTTGGGTGCGGAGGGTGGGTTGCGGAGAGTTTGGGTACGGAGTGTGGTTTGCGGAGAGTTTGGGTGTGGAGTGTGGGTTGCGGAGAGTTTGGGTGCGGAGTGTGGGTTGCCGAGAGTTTGGGTGCGGAATGTGGGTTGCGGAGAGTTTGGGTGCGGAGTGTGGGTTGCGGAGAGTTTGGGTGCGGAGTGTGGGTTGCGGAGAGTTTGGGTGCAGAGTGTGGGTTGAGGAGAGTTTGGGTGTGGGTTGCGGAGAGTTTGGGGGCGGAGGGTGGGTTGCGAGAGTTTGGATGTGGAGGGTGGGTTGCGGAGAGTTCGGGTGTAGAGTGTGGGATGCGGAGAGTTTGGGTGCGGAGTGTGGGTTGCGGAGAGTTTGGGTGCGGAGTGTGGGTTGCGGAGAGTTTGGGTGCGGAGTGTGGGTTGCGGAGAGTTTGGGTGTGGAGTGTGGGTTGCGGAGAGTTTGGGTGCGGAGTGTGGGTTGCGGAGAGTTTGGGTGCGGAGTGTGGGTTGCGGAGAGTTTGGGTGTGGAGTGTGGGTTGAGGAGAGTTTGGGTGTGGGTTGAGGAGAGTTTGGGTGTGGGTTGAGGAGAGTTTGGGTGTGGGTTGAGGAGAGTCTGGGTGCGGAGTGTGGGTTGCGGAGAGTTTGGGTGTGGAGTGTGGGTTGCGGAGAGTTTGGGTGCGGAGTGTGGGTTGCGGAGAGTTTGGGTGCGGAGTGTGGGTTGCGGAGAGTTTGGGTGTGGAGTGTGGGTTGAGGAGAGTTTGGGTGTGGGTTGAGGAGAGTTTGGGTGTGGGTTGAGGAGAGTTTGGGTGTGGGTTGAGGAGAGTTTGGGTGTGGGTTGCGCAGACTTTGGGTGTGGGTTGCGCAGACTTTGGGTGTGGGTTGCGGAGACTTTGGGTGCGGTAGGTGTGTCGCGGAGAGTTTGGGTGCGGCTGGTGGGTTGCGGAGAGTTTGGGTGTGGCTGGTGGGTCGCGGAGAGTTTGGGTGCGGAGTGTGGGTCGCGGAGAGTTTGGGTGCGGAGAGTGGGTTGCGGAGAGTTTGGGTGCGGAGTGTGGGTTGCGGAGAGTTTGGGTGCGGAGTGTGGGTTGCGGAGAGTTTGGGTGCGGAGTGTGGGTTGCGGAGAGTTTGGGTGTGGAGTGTGTGTTGCGGAGAGTTTGGGTGCGGAGTGTGGGTTGAGGAGAGTTTGGGTGTGGGTTGCGGAGAGTTTGGGTGCGGAGTGTGGGTTGCGGAGAGTTTGGGTGCGGAGTTTGGGTTGCGGAGAGTTTGGGTGCGGAGTGTGGGTTGCGGAGAGTTTGGGTGCAGAGTGTGGGTTGCGGAGAGTTTGGGTGCGGAGTGTGGGTTGCTGAGAGTTTGGGTGCGGAGTGTGGGTTGAGGAGAGTTTGGGTGTGGGTTGCGGAGACTTTGGGTGTGGGTTGCGGAGACTTTGGGTGTGGGTTGCGGAGACTTTGCGTGCTGAGGGTGGGTTGCGGAGAGTTTGGGGGCGGCTGGTGGGTTTCGGAGAGTTTGGGTGCGGAGGGTGGGTTGTGGAGAGTTTGGGTGCGGAGGGTGGGTTGCGCGAGTTTGTGTGCGGAGTGCGGGTTGGGAGAGTTTGTGTGCGGAGTGTGGGTTGCGCAGAGTTTGTTTGCGGAGTGTGGGTTGCGGAGAGTTTGGGTGCGGAGTGTGGGTTGCGGAGAGTTTGGGTGCGGAGTGTGGGTTGCAGAGAGTATGGGTGCGGAGTCTGTGTTGCGGAGAGTTTGGGTGCGGAGTGCGGGTCGCGAGGAGTTTGGGTGTGGAGTGCGGGTCGCGAGGAGTTTGGGTGCGGAGTGCGGGTCGCGAGGAGTTTGGGTGCGGAGTGCGGGTCGCGAGGAGTTTGGGTGCGGAGTGCGGGTCGCGAGGAGTTTGGGTGCGGAGTGCGGGTCGCGAGGAGTTTGGGTGCGGAGTGCGGGTCGCGAGGAGTTTGGGTGCGGAGTGCGGGTCGCGAGGAGTTTGGGTGCGGAGTGCGGGTCGCGAGGAGTTTGGGTGCGGAGTGCGGGTCGCGAGGAGTTTGGGTGCGAAGTGCGGGTCGCGGTGACTTTGGGTGCGGAGTGCGGGTCGCGGAGACTTTGGGTGCGGAGTGCGGGTCGCGGAGACTTTGGGTGCGGGTCGCGGAGACTTTGGGTGCGGGTTGCGGACACTTTGGGTGCGGCTGGTGGGTTGCGGAGAGTTTGGGTGTGGAGGGTGGGTTGCGGAGAGTTTGGGTGCGGAGGGTGGGTTGCGAGAGTTTGGGTGCGGAGTGTGGGTTGAAGAGAGTTTGGGTGCAGGTTGCGGAGAGTTTGGGTGTGGGTTGCGGAGACTTTGGGTGCGGGTTGCGGAGACTTTGGGTGCGGGCCGCGCAGGGTCTGGGCGCCGGGTGCGGGCCGCGGAGTGTCAGGGCGCCTGGTGCGGGCCGCGGAGTGTCTGGGCGCCGGGTGCGGGCCGCGGAGGGTCTGGGCGCTGGGTGCGGGCCGCGGAGGGTCTGGGCGCGTAGTGCAGTTTGTTAAATGTTTGAGTGCGGATTGTGGAGCACTTGGATATGGACTGCGGATTGTGGGATGTTCGGGTGTGGAGTGCAATTTGGGAAGTGTTTGTGTGTGGAGTGCGGGTTGTGGAGGGTTTGGGTGTGGAGTGTAGTTTGTTAAATGACTGGGTGTGGAGTGCGGGACGTGAAGAGTTTGGGTGTGGAGTGCGGGACGTGAAGAGTTTGGGTGTGGAGTGCGGATGTAGAAGAGGTTGGGTGTGGAGTGCTTGTTCTGGAATGTTTTGGTGTGGAGTGTCGTTTGTGGGGAACTTAGGTGTGGAGTTCAGTTGGTTCAATATTTGGTTGACGAGTGCAGTTTGTGGAGCATTTGGGTGTGCAGTGCAGTTTGTGGAGCATTTGGGTGTGGAGTGCGGGTCATGAGGAGTTTGGGTGCGGAGTGCGGATGGAGAAGAGGTTGGGTGCGGAGTGCGGATGGAGAAGAGGTTGGGTGCGGAGTGTGGATGGAGAAGAGGTTGGGTGCGGAGTGCTAATGGAGAAGAGGTTGGGTGCGGAGTGCGGATGGAGAAGAGGTTGGGTGCGGAGTGCGGATGGAGAAGAGGTTGGGTGCGGAGTGCGGATGGAGAAGAGGTTGGGTGCGGAGTGCGGATGGAGAAGAGGTTGGGTGCGGAGTGCGGATGGAGAAGAGTTTGGGTGCGGAGTGCGGATGGAGAAGAGGTTGGGTGCGGAGTGCGGATGGAGAAGAGGTTGGGTGCGGAGTGCGGATGGAGAAGAGGTTGGGTGCGGAGTGCGGATGGAGAAGAGGTTGGGTGCGGAGTGCGGATGGAGAAGAGGTTGGGTGCGGAGTGCGGATGGAGAAGAGGTTGGGTGCGGAGTGCGGACGGAGAAGAGGTTGGGTGCAGAGTGCTAGTCGTGGAATGTTTGGGTGGAGTTCGGTTGTGGAGAGTTTGGGTGTGGCGTGCGGGTTCTGGAATATTTGGGTGTGGAGCATGGTTTGTGGGGACCTTGTGGGTCGAGTTTGGTTGGTTCTATATTTGGTTGTGGAGTGCAGTTTATGGAGCGTTTGGGTGTGGAGTGCGGGTCGTGAGGAGTTTGGGTGTGGAGTGCGGGTCGTGAGGAGTTTGGGTGTGGAGTGCGGGTCGTGAGGAGTTTGGGTGTGGAGTGCGGGTCGTGAGGAGTTTGGGTGTGGAGTGCGGGTCGTGAGGAGTTTGGGTGTGGAGTGCGGGTCGTGAGGAGTTTGGGTGTGGAGTGCGGGTCGTGAGGAGTTTGGGTTTGGAGTGCCGGTGACGAAAAGTTTGGGTGTGGAGTGCGGCTGACGAAGAGTTGGGGTCTGGAGTGCAGGTCACGAGGAGTTTGGGTGTGGAGTGTGCATTGTGGAGAGTTTGGGTGTGGAGTGCGGGTCACGAGGAGTTTGGGTGTGGAGTGCGGGTCGCGAGGAGTTTGGGTGTGGAGTGAGGGTCACGAGGAGTTTGGGTGTGGAGTGAGGGTCACGAGGAGTTTGGGTGCGGAGTGCGGGTCGCGAGGAATTTGGGTGCGGAGTGAGGGTCGCGAGGAGTTTGGGTGCGGAGTGCGGGTCGCGTGGAGTTTGGGTGTGGACTGCGGGTCGCGAGGAGTTTGGGTGCGGAGTGCGGGTCGCGAGGAGTTTGGGTGCGGAGTGCGGGTCGCGGTGACTTTGGGTGCGGAGTGCGGGTCGCGGAGACTTTGGGTGCGGAGTGCGGGTCGCGGAGACTTTGGGTGCGGGTTGCGGAGACTTTGGGTGCGGGTTGCGGAGATTTTGGGTGCGGGTTGCGGAGACTTTGGGTGCGGGTTGCGGAGACTTTGGGTGCGGGTTGCGGAGACTTTGGGTGTGGGTTGCGGACACTTTGGGAGTGGGTTGCGGAGACTTTGGGTGCGGCTGGTGGTTTGCGGAGAGTTTGGGTGTGGAGGGTGGGTTGCGGAGAGTTTGGGTGCGGAGGGTGGGTTGCGAGATTTTGGGTGCGGAGTGTGGGTTGAAGAGAGTTTGGGTGCGGCTGGTGGGTTGCGGAGAGTTTGGGTGCGGAGTGTGGGTTGCGGAGAGTTTGGGTGCGGAGTGTGGGTTGCGGAGAGTTTGGGTGCGGAGTGCGGGTTGCGGAGACTTTGGGTGCGGGTTGCGGAGACTTTGGGTGCGTGCTGCGCAGGGTCAGGGCGCCGGGTGCGGGCCGCGGAGTGTCAGGGCGCCTGGTGCGGGCCGCGGAGTGTCTGGGCGCCGGGTGCGGGCCGCGGAGGGTCTGGGCGCTGGGTGCGGGCTGCGGAGGGTCTGGGCTCGTAGTGCAGTTTGTTAAATGTTTGAGTGCGGATTGTGGAGCACTTGGATATGGACTGCGGATTGTGGGATGTTCGGGTGTGGAGTGCAATTTGGGAAGTGTTTGTGTGTGGAGTGCGGGTTGTGGAGGGTTTGGGTGTGGAGTGTAGTTTGTTAAATGACTGGGTGTGGAGTGCGGGACGTGAAGAGTTTGGGTGTGGAGTGCGGGACGTGAAGAGTTTGGGTGTGGAGTGCGGGACGTGAAGAGTTTGGGTGTGGAGTGCGGGACGTGAAGAGTTTGGGTGTGGAGTGCGGGACGTGAAGAGTTTGGGTGTGGAGTGCGGGACGTGAAGAGTTTGGGTGTGGAGTGCGGGGCGTGAAGAGTTTGGGTGTGGAGTGCGGGACGTGAAGAGTTTGGGTGTGGAGTGCGGATGTAGAAGAGGTTGGGTGTGGAGTGCTTGTTCTGGAATGTGTTGGTTTGGAGTTCAGTTGGTTCAATATTTGGTTGACGAGTGCAGTTTGTGGAGCATTTGGGTGTGGAGTGCAGTTTGTGGAGCATTTGGGTGCGGAGTGCGGGTCATGAGGAGTTTGGGTGCGGAGTGCGGATGTAGAAGAGGTTGGGTGCGGAGTGCGGATGGAGAAGAGGTTGGGTGCGGAGTGCGAATGGAGAAGAGGTTGGGTGCGGAGTGCGGATGGAGAAGAGGTTGGGTGCGGAGTGCGGATGGAGAAGAGGTTGGGTGCGGAGTGCGGATGGAGAAGACTTTGGTTGCGGAGTGCGGATGGAGAAGAGGTTGGGTGCGGAGTGCGGATGGAGAAGTGGTTGGGTGCGGAGTGCGGATGGAGAAGAGGTTGGGTGTGGAGTGCGGATGGAGAAGAGGTTGGGTGCGGAGTGCGGATGGAGAAGAGGTTGGGTGCGGAGTGCGGATGGAGAAGAGATTGGGTGCGGAGTGCGGATGGAGAAGAGGTTGGGTGCGGAGTGCGGGTCGCGAGGAGTTTGGGTGCGGAGTGCGGGTCGCGAGGAGTTTGGGTGCGGAGTGCGGGTCGCGAGGAGTTTGGGTGCGGAGTGCGGGTCGCGAGGAGTTTGGGTGCGGAGTGCGGGTCGCGAGGAGTTTGGGGGCGGAGTGCGGGTCGCGAGGAGTTTGGGTGCGGAGTGTGGGTCGCGAGGAGTTTGGGTGCGGAGAGCGGATGGAGAAGAGGTTGGGTGCGGAGTGCGGATGGAGAAGAGGTTGGGTGCGGAGTGCGGATGGAGAAGAGGTTGGGTGCAGAGTGCTAGTCGTGGAATGTTTGGGTGGAGTTCCGTTGTGGAGAGTTTGGCTGTGGTGTGCGGGTTCTGGAATATTTGGGTGTGGAGCATGGTTTGTGGGGACCTTGTGGGTGGAGTTTGGTTGGTTCTATATTTGGTTGTGGAGTGCAGTTTATGGAGCGTTTGGGTGTGGAGTGCGGGTCGTGAGGAGTTTGGGTGTGGAGTGCGGGTCGTGAGGAATTTGGGTGTGGAGTGCGGGTCATGAGGTGTTTGGGTGTGGAGTGAGGGTCGTGTGGAGTTTGTGTGTGGAGTGCGTTCGTGAGGAGTTTGGGTGTGGAGTGCGGGCCGTGAGGAGTTTGGGTGTGGAGTGCGGGCCGTGAGGAGTTTGGGTGTGGAGTGCGGGCCGTGAGGAGTTTGGGTGTGGAGTGCGGGCCGTGAGGAGTTTGGGTGTGGAGTGCGGGTCACGAGGAATTTGGGAGTGGAGTGCGGGTCGTGAAGAGTTTGTGTGTGGAGTGCGGGTCGTGAAGAGTTTGTGTGTGGGGTGCGGGTCGTGAAGAGTTTGTGTGTGGAGTGCGGGTCGTGAAGAGTTTGTGTGTGGAGTGCGGGTCGTGAAGAGTTTTTGTGTGGAGTGCGGGTCGTGAAGAGTTTGGGTGTGGAGTGCGGATCGTGAAGAGTTTGGGTGTAGATTGTGGGTTGTGGAGAGTTTGGGTGTGGAGTGCGTGTCATCAGGAGTTTGGGTGTGGAGTGCGGGTCATCATGAGTATGGGTGTGGAGTGTGGGTCATGAGAAGTTTGGGTGTGGAGTGCGGGTCGCGAGGTGTTTTGGTGTGGAGTTTGGTTTGTGGGGAACTGGTGTGTGGAGTTCGGTTGGTTCAATATTTGGTTGTGCAGTGCAGCTCATGAGGAGTTTGGGTGCGGAGTACGGACCTTGTAAAGTTTGGGTGTGGAGTGCGGGTCATGAGGAGTTTGGTTGTGGAGTGCGGGTCATGAGTTTGGGTGTGGATCGCGGGCCTTGAGGAGTTTGGTTGTGGAGTGCGGGTCATGAGGAGTTTGGGTGTGGAGTGCGGGTCATGAGGAGTTTGGGTGTGGAGTGCGGGTCATGAGGAGTTTGGGTGTGGAGGGCGGGTCGTGAAGAGTTTGTGTGTGGAGTGCGGGTTGTGGAGAGCTTGGGTGTGGAGTGCGTGTCATCAGGAGTTTGGGTGTGGAGTGCGGGTCATCATGAGTTTGGGTGTGGAGTGCGGATGGAGAAGCGTTTCGGTGTGGTGTGCAGGGCACGACGAGTTTGGGTGTGGAGTGCAGGTCGTAAAGAGTTTGGGTGTGGAGTGCAGGCCGTAAAGAGTTTGGGTGTGGAGTGCGGACCTTGAAGAGTTTGGGTGTGGAGTGCGGGTCACGAGGAGTTTGGGTGTGGAGTGCGGGTCACGGGGAGTTTGGGTGCGGAGTGCGGGTCGTGAGGAGTTTGGGTGCGGAGTGCGGGACGCGAGGAGTTTGGGTGCGGAGTGCGGGTAGCGAGGAGTTTGGGTGTGGAGTGCGGGTCGCGAGGAGTTTGGGTGCGGAGTGCGGGTCGCGAGGAGTTTGGGTGCGGAGTGCGGGTCGCGTGGAGTTTGGGTGCGGACTGCGGGTCGCGAGGAGTTTGGGTGCGGAGTGCGGGTCGCGAGGAGTTTGGGTGCGGAGTGCGGGTCGCGGTGACTTTGGGTGCGGGTTGCGGAGACTTTGGGTGCGGGTTGCGGAGATTTTGGGTGCGGGTTGCGGAGACTTTGGGTGCGGGTTGCGGAGACTTTGGGTGCGGGTTGCGGAGACTTTGGGTGTGGGTTGCGGACACTTTGGGAGTGGGTTGCGGAGACTTTGGGTGCGGCTGGTGGGTTGCGGAGAGTTTGGGTGTGGAGGGTGGGTTGCGGAGAGTTTGGGTGCGGAGGGTGGGTTGCGAGAGTTTGGGTGCGGAGTGTGGGTTGAAGAGAGTTTGGGTGCGGCTGGTGGGTTGCGGAGAGTTTGGGTGCGGAGTGTGGGTTGCGGAGAGTTTGGGTGTGGAGTGTGGGTTGCGGAGAGTTTGGGTGCGGAGTGTGGGTTGCGGAGACTTTGGGTGCGGGTTGCGGAGACTTTGGGTGTGGGCCGCGCAGGGTCTGGGCACCGGGTGCGGGCCGCGGAGTGTCAGGGCGCCTGGTGCGGGCCGCGGAGTGTCTGGGCGCCGGGTGCGGGCCGCGGAGGGTCTGGGCGCTGGGTGCGGGCCGCGGAGGGTCTGGGCGCGTAGTGCAGTTTGTTAAATGTTTGAGTGCGGATTGTGGAGCACTTGGATATGGACTGCGGATTGTGGGATGTTCGGGTGTGGAGTGCAATTTGGGAAGTGTTTGTGTGTGGAGTGCGGGTTGTGGAGGGTTTGGGTGTGGAGTGTAGTTTGTTAAATGACTGGGTGTGGAGTGCGGGACGTGAAGAGTTTGGGTGCGGAGTGCGGGTCGCGAGGAGTTTGGGTGCGGAGTGCGGGTCGCGAGGAGTTTGGGTGCGGAGTGCGGGTCGCGAGGAGTTTGGGTGCGGAGTGCGGGTCATGAAGCGCTTGGGTGTGTACTGCGGATCCTGGGGCGCGCGGGTGTGGATTGCGATTTGGGGAGTGTTTGTGTGTGGAGTGTGTGTTGTGGAGGGTTTGGGTGTGGAGTGTGGTTTGTTAAATGTCTGGGTGCGGAGTGCGGGACATGAAGAGTTTGAGTGCGGAGTGCTGGTTCTGGAATGTTGTGGAGTGTGGTTTGTGGGGATCTGGTGTGTGGTGTTCGGTTGGTTCAATATTTAGTTGTGCAGTGCAGCTCATGAGGAGTTTGGGTGCGGAGTACGGACCTTGAGAAGTTTGGGTGTGGAGTGCGGGTCATGAGGAGTTTGGTTGTGGAGTGCGGGTCATGAGTTTGGGTGTGGATCGCGGGCCTTGAGGAGTTTGGGTGTGGAGTGCGGATTGTGAAGAGTTTGGGTGTGGAGTGCGGGTCGCGAGGAGTTTGGGTGCGGAGTGCGGGTCGCGAGGAGTTTGGGTGCGGAGTGCGGGTCGCGAGGAGTTTGGGTGCGGAGTGCGGGTCGCGAGGAGTTTGGGAGCGGAGTGCGGGTCGCGAGGAGTTTGGGTGCGGAGTGCGGGTCGCGAGGAGTTTGGGTGCGGAGTGCGGGTCGCGAGGAGTTTGGGTGCGGTGTGCGGGTCGCGAGGAGTTTGGGTGCGGAGTGCGGGTCGCGAGGAGTTTGGGTGCGGAGTGCGGGTCGCGAGGAGTTTGGGTGCGGAGTGCGGGTCGCGAGGAGATTGGGTGCGGAGTGCGGGTCGCGAGGAGTTTGGGTGCGGAGCGCGGGTCGCGAGGAGTTTGGGTGCGGAGCGCGGGTCGCGAGGAGTTTGGGTGCGGAGCGCGGGTCGCGAGGAGTTTGGGTGCGGAGCGCGGGTCGCGAGGAGTTTGGGTGCGGAGCGCGGGTCGCGAGGAGTTTGGGTGCGGAGTGCGGGTCGCGAGGAGTTTGGGTGCGGAGTGCGGGTCGCGAGGAGTTTGGGTGCGGAGTGCGGGTCGCGAGGAGTTTGGGTGCGGAGTGCGGGTCGCGAGGAGTTTGGGTGCGGAGTGCGGGTCGCGAGGAGTTTGGGTGCGGAGTGCGGGTCGCGAGGAGTTTGGGTGCGGAGTGCGGGTCGCGAGGAGTTTGGGTGCGGAGTGCGGGTCGCGAGGAGTTTGGGTGCGGAGTGCGGGTCGCGAGGAGTTTGGGTGCGGAGTGCGGGTCGCGAGGAGTTTGGGTGCGGAGTGCGGGTCGCGAGGAGTTTGGGTGCGGAGTGCGGGTCGCGAGGAGTTTGGGTGCGGAGTGCGGGTCGCGAGGAGTTTGGGTGCGGAGTGCGGGTCGCGAGGAGTTTGGGTGCGGAGTGCGGGTCGCGAGGAGTTTGGGTGCGGAGTGCGGGTCGCGAGGAGTTTGGGTGCGGAGTGCGGGTCGCGAGGAGTTTGGGTGCGGAGTGCGGGTCGCGAGGAGTTTGGGTGCGGAGTGCGGGTCGCGAGGAGTTTGGGTGCGGAGTGCGGGTCGCGAGGAGTTTGGGTGCGGAGTGCGGGTCGCGAGGAGTTTGGGTGCGGAGTGCGGGTCGCGAGGAGTTTGGGTGCGGAGTGCGGGTCGCGAGGAGTTTGGGTGCGGAGTGCGGGTCGCGAGGAGTTTGGGTGCGGAGTGCGGGTCGCGAGGAGTTTGGGTGCGGAGTGCGGGTCGCGAGGAGTTTGGGTGCGGAGTGCGGGTCGCGAGGAGTTTGGGTGCGGAGTGCGGGTCGCGAGGAGTTTGGGTGCGGAGTGCGGGTCGCGAGGAGTTTGGGTGCGGAGTGCGGGTCGCGAGGAGTTTGGGTGCGGAGTGCGGGTCGCGAGGAGTTTGGGTGCGGAGTGCGGGTCGCGAGGAGTTTGGGTGCGGAGTGCGGGTCGCGAGGAGTTTGGGTGCGGAGTGCGGGTCGCGAGGAGTTTGGGTGCGGAGTGCGGGTCGCGAGGAGTTTGGGTGCGGAGTGCGGGTAGCGAGGAGTTTGGGTGCGGAGTGCGGGTCGCGAGGAGTTTGGGTGCGGAGTGAGGGTCGCGAGGAGTTTGGGTGCGGAGTGCGGGTTGTGAGGAGTTTGGGTGCGGAGTGCGGTTCGCGAGAAGTTTGGGTGCGGAGTGCGGGTCGCGGTGACTTTGGGTGCGGAGTGCGGGTCGCGGAGACTTTGGGTGCGGACTGCGGGTCGCGGAGAGTTTGGGTGCGGAGGGTGGGTTGCGAGAGTTTGGGTGCGGAGTGTGGGTTGAAGAGAGTTTGGGTGCGGCTGGTGGGTTGCGGAGAGTTTGGGTGCGGAGTGTGGGTTGCGGAGAGTTTGGGTGCGGAGTGTGGGTTGCGGAGAGTTTGGGTGCGGAGTGTGGGTTGCGGAGAGTTTGGGTGCGGAGTGTGGGTTGCGGAGAGTTTGGGTGCAGGTTGCGGAGAGTTTGGGTGCGGGTTGCGGAGACTTTGGGTGCAGGTTGCGGAGACTTTGGGTGCGGGTCGCGCAGGGTCTGGGCGCCGGGTGAGGGCCGCGGAGTGTCTGGGCGCCGGGTGCGGGCCGCGGAGGGTCTGGGTGCTGGGTGCGGGCCGCGGAGGGTCTGGGCGCGTAGTGCAGTTTGTTAAATGTTTGAGTGCGGATTGTGGAGCACTTGGATATGGACTGCGGATTGTGGGATGTTCGGGTGTGGAGTGCAATTTGGGAAGTGTTTGTGTGTGGAGTGCGGGTTGTGGAGGGTTTGGGTGTGGAGTGTAGTTTGTTAAATGACTGGGTGTGGAGTGCGGGACGTGAAGAGTTTGGGTGTGGAGTGCGGGACGTGAAGAGTTTGGGTGTGGAGTGCGGGACGTGAAGAGTTTGGGTGTGGAGTGCGGATGTAGAAGAGGTTGGGTGTGGAGTGCTTGTTCTGGAATGTTTTGGTGTGGAGTGTCGTTTGTGGGGAACTTGGTGTGGAGTTCAGTTGGTTCAATATTTGGTTGACGAGTGCAATTTGTGGAGCATTTTGGTGTGGACTGCAGTTTGTGGAGCATTTGGGTGTGGAGTGCGGGTCATGAGGAGTTTGGGTGCAGAGTGCGGATGTAGAAGAGGTTGGGTGCGGAGTGCGGATGGAGAAGAGGTTGGGTGCGGAGTGCGGATGGAGAAGAGGTTGGGTGCGGAGTGCGGATGGAGAAGAGGTTGGGTGCGGAGTGCGGATGGAGAAGAGGTTGGGTGCGGAGTGCGGATGGAGAAGAGGTTGGGTGCGGAGTGCGGATGGAGAAGAGGTTGGGTGCGGAGTGCGGATGGAGAAGAGGTTGGGTGCGGAGTGCGGATGGAGAAGAGGTTGGGTGCGGAGTGCGGATGGAGAAGAGGTTGAGTGCGGAGTGCGGATGGAGAAGAGTTTGGGTGCGGAGTGCCGATGGAGAAGAGGTTGGGTGCGGAGTGCGGATGGAGAAGAGGTTGGGTGCGGAGTGCGGATGGAGAAGAGGTTGGGTGCGGAGAGCGGATGGAGAAGAGGTTGGGTGCGGAGTGCGGATGGAGAAGAGGTTGGGTGCGGAGTGCGGATGGAGAAGAGGTTGGGTGCAGAGTGCTAGTCGTGGAACGTTTGGGTGGAGTTCGGTTGTGGAGAGTTTGGCTGTGGCGTGCGGGTTCTGGAATATTGGGTGTGGAGCATGGTTTGTGGGGACCTTGTGGGTTGAGTTTGGTTGGTTCTATATTTGGTTGTGGAGTGCAGTTTATGGAGCGTTTGGGTGTGGAGTGCGGGTCGTGAGGAGTTTGGGTGTGGAGTGCGGGTCGTGAGGAGTTTGGGTGTGGAGTGCGGGTCATGAGGAGTTTGGGTGTGGAGTGAGGGTCGTGTGGAGTTTGGGTGTGGAGTGCGTTCGTGAGGAGTTTGGGTGTGGAGTGCGGGCCGTGAGGAGTTTGGGTGTGGAGTGCGGGCCGTGAGGAGTTTGGGTGTGGAGTGCGGGTCGTGAGGAGTTTGGGTGTGGAGTGCGGGTCGTGAAGAGTTTGGGTGTGGAGTGCGGGTCACGAGGAGTTTGGGTGTGGTGTGCGGGTCACGAGGAATTTGGGAGTGGAGTGCGGGTCGTGAAGAGTTTGTGTGTGGAGTGCGGGTCGTGAAGAGTTTGTGTGTGGGGTGCGGGTCGTGAAGAGTTTGTGTGTGGGGTGCGGGTCGTGAAGAGTTTGTGTGTGGAGTGCGGGTCGTGAAGAGTTTGTGTGTGGAGTGCGGGTCGTGAAGAGTTTTTGTGTGGAGTGCGGGTCGTGAAGAGTTTGGGTGTGGAGTGCGGATCGTGAAGAGTTTGGGTGTAGATTGTGGGTTGTGGAGAGTTTGGGTGTGGAGAGTTTGGGTGTGGAGTGCGTGTCATCAGGAATTTGGGTGTGGAGTGCGGGTCATCATGAGTTTGGGTGTGGAGTGTGGGTCATGAGAAGTTTGGGTGTGGAGTGCGGGTCGCGAGGTGTTTTGGTGTGGAGTTTGGTTTGTGGGGAACTGGTGTGTGGAGTTCGGTTGGTTCAATATTTGGTTGTGCAGTGCAGCTCATGAGGAGTTTGGGTGCGGAGTACGGACCTTGTAAAGTTTGGGTGTGGAGTGCGGGTCATGAGGAGTTTGGTTGTGGAGTGCGGGTCATGAGTTTGGGTGTGGATCGCGGGCCTTGAGAAATTTGGGTGTGGAGTGCGGGTCACGAGGAGTTTGGGTGTGGAGTGCGGGTCACGGGGAGTTTGGGTGCGGAGTGCGGGTCGCGAGGAGTTTGGGTGCGGAGTGCGGGTCGCGAATGTTTGGGTGCGGAGTGCGGGTCGCGAGAAGTTTGGGTGTGGAGTGCGGGTCGCGAGGAGTTTGGGTGCGGAAGTGAGGGTCGCGAGGAGTTTGGGTGCGGAGTGCAGGTCGCGAGGAGTTTGGGTGTGGACTGCGGGTCGCGAGGAGTTTGGGTGCGGAGTGCGGGTCGCATGGAGTTTGGGTGCGGACTGCGGGTCGCGAGGAGTTTGGGTGCGGAGTGCGGGTCGCGAGGAGTTTGGGTGCGGAGTGCGGGTCGCGGTGACTTTGGGTGCGGAGTGCGGGTCGCGGAGACTTTGGGTGCGGGTTGCGGAGATTTTGGGTGCGGGTTGCGGAGACTTTGGGTGCGGGTTGCGGAGACTTTGGGTGCGGGTTGCGGACACTTTGGGAGTGGGTTGCGGAGACTTTAGGTGCGGCTGGTGGGTTGCGGAGAGTTTGGGTGCGGAGGGTGGGTTGCGAGAGTTTGGGTGCGGAGTGTGGGTTGAAGAGAGTTTGGGTGCGGCTGGTGGGTTGCGGAGAGTTTGGGTGCGGAGTGTGGGTTGCGGAGAGTTCGGGTGCGGAGTGTGGGTTGCGGAGAGTTTGGGTGCGGAGTGTGGGTTGCGTAGAGTTTGGGTGCGGAGTGTGGGTTGCGAGAGTTTGGGTGCAGGTTCTGGAGAGTTTGGGTGTGGGTTGCGGAGACTTTGGGTGCGGGTTGCGGAGACTTTGGGTGCGGGCCGCGCAGGGTCTGGGCACCGGGTGCGGGCCGCGGAGTGTCAGGGCGCCTGGTGCGGGCCGCGGAGTGTCTGGGCGCCGGGTGCGGGCCGCGGAGGGTCTGGGCGCTGGGTGCGGGCCGCGGAGGGTCTGGGCGCGTAGTGCAGTTTGTTAAATGTTTGAGTGCGGATTGTGGAGCACTTGGATATGGACTGCGGATTGTGGGATGTTCGGGTGTGGAGTGCAATTTGGGAAGTGTTTGTGTGTGGAGTGCGGGTTGTGGAGGGTTTGGGTGTGGAGTGTAGTTTGTTAAATGACTGGGTGTGGAGTGCGGGACGTGAAGAGTTTGGGTGCGGAGTGCGGGTCGCGAGGAGTTTGGGTGCGGAGTGCGGGTCGCGAGGAGTTTGGGTGCGGAGTGCGGGTCGCGAGGAGTTTGGGTGCGGAGTGCGGGTCGCGAGGAGTTTGGGTGCGGAGTGCGGGTCGCGAGGAGTTTGGGTGCGGAGTGCGGGTCGCGAGGAGTTTGGGTGCGGACTGCGGGTCGCGAGGAGTTTGGGTGCGGAGTGCGGGTCGCGAGGAGTTTGGGTGCGGAGTGCGGGTCCCGAGGAGTTTGGGTGCGGAGTGCGGGTCGCGAGGAGTTTGGGTGCGGAGTGCGGGTCGCGAGGAGTTTGGGTGCGGAGTGCGGGTCGCGAGGAGTTTGGGTGCGGAGTGCGGGTCGCGAGGAGTTTGGGTGCGGAGTGCGGGTCGCGAGGAGTTTGGGTGCGGAGTGCGGGTCGCGAGGAGTTTGGGTGCGGAGTGCGGGTCGCGAGGAGTATGGGTGCGGAGTGCGGGTCGCGAGGAGTTTGGGTGCGGAGTGCGGGTCGCGAGGAGTTTGGGTGCGGAGTGCGGGTCGCGAGGAGTTTGGGTGCGGAGTGCGGGTCGCGAGGAGTTTGGGTGCGGAGTGCGGGTCGCGAGGAGTTTGGGTGCGGAGTGCGGGTCGCGAGGAGTTTGGGTGCGGAGTGCGGGTCGCGAGGAGTTTGGGTGCGGAGTGCGGGTAGCGAGGAGTTTGGGTGCGGAGTGCGGGTCGTGAGGAGTTTGGGTGCGGAGTGCGGGTCGCGAGGAGTTTGGGTGCGGAGTGAGGGTCGCGAGGAGTTTGGGTGCGGAGTGAGGGTCGCGAGGAGTTTGGGTGCGGAGTGCGGGTCGCGAGGAGTTTGGGTGCAGAGTGCGGGACGTGAAGAGTTTGGGTGTGGAGTGCGGATGTAGAAGAGGTTGGGTGTGGAGTGCTTGTTCTGGAATGTTTTGGTGTGGAGTGTCGTTTGTGGGGAACTTGGGTGTGGAGTTCAGTTGGTTCAATATTTGGTTGACGAGTGCAGTTTGTGGAGCATTTGAGTGTGGAGTGCAGTTTGTGGAGCATTTGGGAGTGGAGTGCAGTTTGTGGAGCATTTGGGTGTGGAGTGCGGGTCATGAGGAGTTTGGGTGCGGAGTGCGGATGGAGAAGAGGTTGGGTGCGGAGTGCTGATGGAGAAGAGGTTGGGTGCGGAGTGCGGATGGAGAAGACTTTGGGTGCGGAGTGCGGATGGAGAAGAGGTTGGGTGCGGAGTGCGGATGGAGAAGAGGTTGGGTGCGGAGTGCGGATGGAGAAGAGGTTGGGTGCGGAGTGCGGATGGAGACGAGGTTGGGTGCGGAGTGCGGATGGAGAAGAGGTTGGGTGCGGAGTGCGGATGGAGAAGAGGTTGGGTGCGGAGTGCGGATGGAGAAGAGGTTGGGTGCGGAGTGCGGATGGAGAAGAGGTTGGGTGCGGAGTGCGGATGGAGAAGAGGTTGGGTGCGGAGTGCGGATGGAGAAGAGGTTGGGTGCGGAGTGCGGATGGAGAAGAGGTTGGGTGCGGAGTGCGGATGGAGAAGAGGTTGGGTGCGGAGTGCTAGTCGTGGAATGTTTGGGTGGAGTTCGGTTGTGGAGAGTTTGGGTGTGGCGTGCGGGTTCTGGAATATTTGGGTGTGGAGCATGGTTTGTGGGGACCTTGTGGGTGGAGTTTGGTTGGTTCTATATTTGGTTGTGGAGTGCAGTTTATGGAGCGTTTGGGTGTGGAGTGCGGGTCGTGAGGAGTTTGTGTGTGGAGTGCGGGTCGTGAGGAGTTTGGGTGTGGAGTGCGGGTCGTGAGCAGTTTGGGTGTGGAGTGCGGTTCGTGAGGAGTTTGGGTGTGGAGTGCGGGTCGTGAGGAGTTTGGGTTTGGAGTGCCGGTGACGAAAAGTTTGGGTGTGGAGTGCGGCTGACGAAGAGTTGGGGTCTGGAGTGCAGGTCACGAGGAGTTTGGGTGTGGAGTGCGGGTCACGAGGAGTTTGGGTGTGGAGTGCGGGTCACGAGGAGTTTGGGTGTGGAGTGCGGGTCACGAGGAGTTTGGGTGTGGAGTGCGGGTCACGAGGAGTTTGGGTGTGGAGTGCGGGTCACGAGGAGTTTGGGTGTGGAGTGCGGGTCACGAGGAGTTTGGGTGTGGAGTGCGGGTCACGAGGAGTTTGGGTGTGGAGTGCGGGTCACGAGGAGTTTGGTGTGGAGTGCGGGTCACGAGGAGTTTGGGTGTGGAGTGCGGGTCACGAGAAGTTTGGGTGTGGAGTGCGGGTCACGAGAAGTTTGGGTGTGGAGTGCGGGTGACGAGGAGTTTGGGTGTGGAGTGCGGGTCGTGAGGAGTTTGGGTGTGGAGTGCGGGCCGTGAGGAGTTTCTGTGTGGAGTGCGGGCCGTGAGGAGTTTCTGTGTGGAGTGCGGGTCGCGAGGAGTTTCTGTGTGGAGTGCGGGTCGCGAGGAGTTTGGGTGCGGAGTGCGGGTCGCGAGGAGTTTCTGTGTGGAGTGCGGGTCGCGAGGAGTTTGGGTGCGGAGCGCGGGTCGCGAGGAGTTTGGGTGCGGAGCGTGGGTCACGAGGAGTTTGGGTGCGGAGCGCAGGTCGCGAGGAGTTTGGGTGCGGAGTGCGGGTCGCGAGGAGTTTGGGTGCGGAGTGCGGGTCGCGAGGAGTTTGGGTGCGGAGCGCGGGTCGTGACGAGTTTGGGTGCGGAGCGCGGGTCGCGACGAGTTTGGGTGCGGAGTGCGGGTCATGAAGCGCTTGGGTGTGTACTGCGGATCCTGGGGCGCGCGGGTGTGGATTGCGATTTGGGGAGTGTTTGTGTGTGGAGTGTGTGTTGTGGAGGGTTTGGGTGTGGAGTGTGGTTTGTTAAATGTCTGGGTGCGGAGTGCGGGACATGAAGAGTTTGAGTGCGGAGTGCTGGTTCTGGAATGTTGTGGAGTGTGGTTTGTGGGGATCTGGTGTGTGGTGTTCGGTTGGTTCAATATTTAGTTGTGCAGTGCAGCTCATGAGGAGTTTGGGTGCGGAGTACGGACCTTGAGAAGTTTGGGTGTGGAGTGCGGGTCATGAGGAGTTTGGTTGTGGAGTGCGGGTCATGAGTTTGGGTGTGGATCGCGGGCCTTGAGGAGTTTGGGTGTGGAGTGCGGATTGTGAAGAGTTTGGGTGTGGAGTGCGGGTCGTGAGGAGTTTGGGTGCGGAGTGCGGGTCGCGAGGAGTTTGGGTGCGGAGTGCGGGTCGCGAGGAGTTTGGGTGCGGAGTGCGGGTCGCGAGGAGTTTGGGTGCGGAGTGCGGGTCGCGAGGAGTTTGGGTGCGGAGTGCGGGTCGCGAGGAGTTTGGGTGCGGAGTGCGGGTCGCGAGGAGTTTGGGTGCGGAGTGCGGGTCGCGAGGAGTTTGGGTGCGGAGTGCGGGTCGCGAGGAGTTTGGGTGCGGAGTGCGGGTCGCGAGGAGTTTGGGTGCGGAGTGCGGGTCGCGAGGAGTTTGGGTGCGGAGTGCGGGTCGCGAGGAGTTTGGGTGCGGAGTGCGGGTCGCGAGGAGTTTGGGTGCGGAGTGCGGGTCGCGAGGAGTTTGGGTGCGGAGTGCGGGTCGCGAGGAGTTTGGGTGCGGAGTGCGGGTCGCGAGGAGTTTGGGTGCGGAGTGCGGGTCGCGAGGAGTTTGGGTGCGGAGTGCGGGTCGCGAGGAGTTTGGGTGCGGATTGCGGAGACTTTGGGTGCGGGTTGCGGAGACTTTGGGTGTGGGTTGCGGACACTTTGGGAGTGGGTTGCGGAGACTTTGGGTGCGGCTGGTGGGTTGCGGAGAGTTTGGGTGTGGAGGGTGGGTTGCGGAGAGTTTGGGTGCGGAGGGTGGGTTGCGAGAGTTTGGGTGCGGAGGGTGGGTTGAAGAGAGTTTGGGTGCGGCTGGTGGGTTGCGGAGAGTTTGGGTGCGGAGTGTGGGTTGCGGAGAGTTTGGGTGCGGAGTGTGGGTTGCGGAGAGTTTGGGTGCGGAGTGTGGGTTGCGGAGAGTTTGGGTGCGGAGTGTGGGTTGCGGAGAGTTTGGGTGCAGGTTGCGGAGAGTTTGGGTGCGGGTTGCGGAGACTTTGGGTGCAGGTTGCGGAGACTTTGGGTGCGGGCCGCGGAGTGTCTGGGCGCCGGGTGCGGGCCGCGGAGGGTCTGGGCGCTGGGTGCGGGCCGCGGAGGGTCTGGGCGCGTAGTGCAGTTTGTTAAATGTTTGAGTGCGGATTGTGGAGCACTTGGATATGGATTGCGGATTGTGGGATGTTCGGGTGTGGAGTGCAATTTGGGAAGTGTTTGTGTGTGGAGTGCGGGTTGTGGAGGGTTTGGGTGTGGAGTGCGGGACGTGAAGAGTTTGGGTGTGGAGTGCGGGACGTGAAGAGTTTGGGTGTGGAGTGCGGGACGTGAAGAGTTTGGGTGTGGAGTGCGGATGTAGAAGAGGTTGGGTGTGGAGTGCTTGTTCTGGAATGTTTTGGTGTGGAGTGTCGTTTGTGGGGAACTTGGTGTGGAGTTCAGTTGGTTCAATAATTGGTTGACGAGTGCAGTTTGTGGAGCATTTGGGTGTGGAGTGCAGTTTGTGGAGCATTTGGGTGTGGAGTGCGGGTCATGAGGAGTTTGGGTGCAGAGTGCGGATGTAGAAGAGGTTGGGTGCGGAGTGCGGATGGAGAAGAGGTTGGGTGCGGAGTGCGGATGGAGAAGAGGTTGGGTGCGGAGTGCGGATGGAGAAGAGGTTGGGTGCGGAGTGCGGATGGAGAAGAGGTTGGGTGCGGAGTGCGGATGGAGAAGAGGTTGGGTGCGGAGTGCGGATGGAGAAGAGGTTGGGTGCGGAGTGCGGATGGAGAAGAGGTTGGGTGCGGAGTGCGGATGGAGAAGAGGTTGGGTGCGGAGTGCGGATGGAGAAGAGGTTGGGTGCGGAGTGCGGATGGAGAAGAGGTTGGGTGCGGAGTGCGGATGGAGAAGAGGTTGGGTGCGCAGTGCGGATGGAGAAGAGGTTGGGTGCGGAGTGCGGATGGAGAAGAGGTTGGGTGCGGAGTGCGGATGGAGAAGAGGTTGGGTGCGGAGTGCGGATGGAGAAGAGTTTGGGTGCGGAGAGCGGATGGAGAAGAGGTTGGGTGCGGAGTGCGGATGGAGAAGAGGTTGGGTGCGGAGAGCGGATGGAGAAGAGGTTGGGTGCGGAGTGCGGATGGAGAAGAGGTTGGGTGCGGAGTGCGGATGGAGAAGAGGTTGGGTGCGGAGTGCGGATGGAGAAGAGGTTGGGTGCGGAGTGCGGATGGGGAAGAGGTTGGGTGCGGAGTGCGGATGGAGAAGAGGTTGGGTGCAGAGTGCTAGTCGTGGAATGTTTGGGTGGAGTTCGGTTGTGGAGAGTTTGGCTGTGGCGTGCGGGTTCTGGAATATTTGGGTGTGGAGCATGGTTTGTGGGGACCTTGTGGGTTGAGTTTGGTTGGTTCTATATTTGGTTGTGGAGTGCAGTTTATGGAGCGTTTGGGTGTGGAGTGCGGGTCGTGAGGAGTTTGGGTGTGGAGTGCGGGTCGTGAGGAGTTTGGGTGTGGAGTGCGGGTCATGAGGAGTTTGGGTGTGGAGTGAGGGTCGTGTGGAGTTTGGGTGTGGAGTGCGTTCGTGAGGAGTTTGGGTGTGGAGTGCGGGCCGTGAGGAGTTTGGGTGTGGAGTGCGGGCCGTGAGGAGTTTGGGTGTGGAGTGCGGGCCGTGAGGAATTTGGGTGTGGAGTGCGGGCCGTGAGGAGTTTGGGTGTGGAGTGCGGGCCGTGAGGAGTTTGGGTGTGGAGTGCGGGCCGTGAGGAGTTTGGGTGTGGAGTGCGGGCCGTGAGGAGTTTGGGTGTGGAGTGCGGGCCGTGAGGAGTTTGCGTGTGGAGTGCGGGCCGTGAGGAGTTTGGGTGTGGAGTGCGGGCCGTGAGGAGTTTGGGTGTGGAGTGCGGGCCGTGAGGAGTTTGGGTGTGGAGTGCGGGCCGTGAGGAGTTTGGGTGTGGAGTGCGGGTCGTGAGGAGTTTGGGTGTGGAGTGCGGGTCGTGAGGAGTTTGGGTGTGGAGTGCGGGTCGTGAAGAGTTTGGGTGTGGAGTGCGGGTCACGCGGAGTTTGGGTGTGGTGTGCGGGTCACGAGGAATTTGGGTGTGGAGTGCGGGTCGTGAAGAGTTTGGGTGTGGAGTGCGGGTCACGCGGAGTTTGGGTGTGGTGTGCGGGTCATGAGGAATTTGGGAGTGGAGTGCGGGTCGTGAAGAGTTTGTGTGTGGAGTGCGGGCCGTGAGGAGTTTGGGTGTGGAGTGCGGGCCGTGAGGAGTTTGGGTGTGGAGTGCGGGCCGTGAGGAGTTTGGGTGTGGAGTGCGGGCCGTGAGGAGTTTGGGTGTGGAGTGCGGGTCGTGAGGAGTTTGGGTGTGGAGTGCGGGTCGTGAAGAGTTTGGGTGTGGAGTGCGGGTCACGAGGATTTTGGGTGTGGTGTGCGGGTCACGAGGAATTTGGGAGTGGAGTGCGGGTCGTGAAGAGTTTGTGTGCGGAGTGCGGGTCGCGAGGAGTTTGGGTGCGGAGTGCGGGTCGCGGTGACTTTGGTTGCGGAGTGCGGGTCGCGGAGACTTTGGGTGCGGAGTGCTGGTCGCGGAGACTTTGGGTGTGGGTTGCGGAGACTTTGGGTGCGGAGGGTGGGTTGCGAGAGTTTGGGTGCGGAGTGTGGGTTGAAGAGAGTTTGGGTGCGGCTGGTGGGTTGCGGAGAGTTTGGGTGCGGAGTGTGGGTTGCGGAGAGTTTGGGTGCGGAGTGTGGGTTGCGGAGAGTTTGGGTGCGGAGTGTGGGTTGCGGAGAGTTTGGGTGCGGAGTGTGGGTTGCGGAGAGTTTGGGTGCAGGTTGCGGAGAGTTTGGGTGCGGGTTGCGGAGACTTTGGGTGCGGGTTGCGGAGACTTTGGGTGCGGGTCGCGCAGGGTCTGGGCGCCGGGTGCGGGCCGCGGAGTGTCAGGGCGCCTGGTGCGGGCCGCGGAGTGTCTGGGCGCCGGGTGCGGGCCGCGGAGGGCCTGGGCGCTGTGTGCGGGCCGCGGAGGGTCTGGGCGTGTAGTGCAGTTTGTTAAATGTTTGAGTGCGGATTGTGGAGCACTTGGATATGGACTGCGGATTGTGGGATGTTCGGGTGTGGAGTGCAATTTGGGAAGTGTTTGTGTGTGGAGTGCGGGTCACGAGGAGTTTGGGTGTGGTGTGCGGGTCACGAGGAATTTGGGAGTGGAGTGCGGGTCGTGAAGAGTTTGTGTGTGGAGTGCGGGTCGTGAAGAGTTTGTGTGTGGGGTGCGGGTCATGAAGAGTTTGTGTGTGGTGTGCGGGTCGTGAAGAGTTTGTGTGTGGAGTGCGGGTCGTGAAGAGTTTGTGTGTGGAGTGCGGGTCGTGAAGAGTTTGGGTGTGGAGTGCGGGTCGTGAAGAGTTTGGGTGTGGAGTGCGGATCGTGAAGAGTTTGGGTGTAGATTGTGGGTTGTGGAGAGTTTGGGTGTGGAGTGCGTGTCATCAGGAGTTTGGGTGTGGAGTGCGGGTCATCATGAGTTTGGGTGTGGAGTGTGGGTCATGAGAAGTTTGGGTGTGGAGTGCGGGTCGCGAGGTGTTTTGGTGTGGAGTTTGGTTTGTGGGGAACATGTGTGTGTAGTTCGGTTGGTTCAATATTTGGTTGTGCAGTGCAGCTCATGAGGAGTTTGGGTGCGGAGTACGGACCTTGTAAAGTTTGGGTGTGGAGTGCGGGTCATGAGGAGTTTGGTTGTGGAGTGCTGGTCATGAGTTTGGGTGTGGATCGCGGGCCTTGAGAAGTTTGGGTGTGGAGTGCGGGTCACGAGGAGTTTGGGTGTGGAGTACGGGTCACGTGGAGTTTGGGTGCGGAGTGCGGGTCGCGAGGAGTTTGGGTGCGGAGTGCGGGTCGCGAGGAGTTTGGGTGCGGAGTGCGGGTCGCGAGGAGTTTGGGTGCGGAGTGCGGGTCGCGAGGAGTTTGGGTGCGGAGTGCGGGTCGCGAGGAGTTTGGGTGCGGAGTGCGGGTCGCGAGGAGTTTGGGTGCGGAGTGCGGGTCGCGAGGAATTTGGGTGCGGAGTGCGGGTCGCGAATGTTTGGGTGCAGAGTGCGGGTCGCGAGGAGTTTGGGTGCGGGGTGCGGGTCGCGAGGACTTTGGGTGCGGAGTGCGGGTCGCGGTGACTTTGGGTGCGGAGTGCGGGTCGCGGAGACTTTGGGTGCGGAGTGCGGGTCGCGGAGACTTTGGGTGCGGGTTGCGGAGACTTTGGGTGCGGGTTGCGGAGATTTTGGGTGCGGGTTGCGGAGACTTTGGGTGCGGGTTGCGTAGACTTTGGGAGTGGGTTGCGGAGACTTTGGGTGCGGCTGGTGGGTTACGGAGAGTTTGGGTGTGGAGGGTGGGTTGCGGAGAGTTTGGGTGCGGAGGGTGGGTTGCGAGAGTTTGGGTGCGGCTGGTGGGTTGCGGAGAGTTTGGGTGCGGAGTGTGGGTTGCGGAGAGTTTGGGTGCGGAGTGTGGGTTGCGGAGAGTTTGGGTGCGGAGTGTGGGTTGCGAGAGTTTGGGTGCAGGTTGCGGAGAGTTTGGGTGTGGGTTGCGGAGACTTTGGGTGCGGGCCGTGCAGGGTCTGGGCGCTGGGTGCGGGCCGCGGAGTGTGAGGGCGCCTGGTGCGGGCCGCGGAGTGTCTGGGCGCCGGGTGCGGGCCGCGGAGGGTCTGGGCGCTGGGTGCGGGCCGCGGAGGGTCTGGGCGCGTAGTGCAGTTTGTTAAATGTTTGAGTGCGGATTGTGGAGCACTTGGATATGGACTGCGGATTGTGGGATGTTCGGGTGTGGAGTGCAATTTGGGAAGTGTTTGTGTGTGGAGTGCGGGTTGTGGAGGGTTTGGGTGTGGAGTGTAGTTTGTTAAATGACTGGGTGTGGACTGCGGGACGTGAAGAGTTTGGGTGTGGAGTGCGGGACGTGAAGAGTTTGGGTGTGGAGTGCGGATGTAGAAAAGGTTGGGTGTGGAGTGCTTGTTCTGGAATGTTTTGGTGTGGAGTGTCGTTTGTGGGGAACTTGGGTGTGGAGTTCAGTTGGTTCAATATTTGGTTGACGAGTGCAGTTTGTGGAGCATTTGGGTGTGGAGTGCAGTTTGTGGAGCATTTGGGTGTGGAGTGCGGGTCATGAGGAGTTTGGGTGCGGAGTGCGGATGGAGAAGAGGTTGGGTGCGGAGTGCGGATGGAGAAGAGGTTGGGTGCGGAGTGCGGATGGAGAAGAGGTTGGGTGCGGAGTGCGGATGGAGAAGAGGTTGGGTGCGGAGTGCGGATGGAGAAGAGGTTGGGTGCGGAATGCGGATGGAGAAGAGGTTGGGTGCGGAGTGCGGATGGAGAAGAGGTTGGGTGCGGAGTGCGGATGGAGAAGAGGTTGGGTGCGGAGTGCGGATGGAGAAGAGGTTGGGTGCGGAGTGCGGATGGAGAAGGGGTTGGGTGCGGAGTGCGGATGGAGAAGAGGTTGGGTGCGGAGTGCGGATGGAGAAGAGGTTGGGTGCGGAGTGCGGATGGAGAAGAGGTTGGGTGCGGAGTGCGGATGGAGAAGAGGTTGGGTGCGGAGTGCGGATGGAGAAGACTTTGGGTGCGGAGTGCGGATGGAGAAGAGGTTGGGTGCGGAGTGCTGATGGAGAAGAGGTTGGGTGCGGAGTGCGGATGGAGAAGAGGTTGGGTGCGGAGTGCGGATGGAGAAGAGGTTGGGTGCGGAGTGCGGATGGAGAAGAGGTTGGGTGCGGAGTGCGGATGGAGAAGAAGTTGGGTGCGGAGTGCGGATGGAGAAGAGGTTGGGTGCGGAGTGCGGATGGAGAAGAGGTTGGGTGCGGAGTGCGGATGGAGAAGAGGTTGGGTGCGGAGTGCGGATGGAGAAGAGGTTGGGTGCGGAGTGCGGATGGAGAAGTGTTTGGGTGCAGAGTGCTAGTCGTGGAATGTTTGGGTGGATTTCGGTTGGGGAGAGTTTGGGTGTGGCGTGCGGGTTCTGGAATATTTGGGTGTGGAGCATGGTTTGTGGGGACCTTGTGGGTGGAGTTTGGTTGGTTCTATATTTGGTTGTGGAGTGCAGTTTATGGAGCGTTTGGGTGTGGAGTGCGGGTCGTGAGGAGTTTGGGTGTGGAGTGCGGGTCGTGAGGAGTTTGGGTGTGGAGTGCGGGTCATGAGGAGTTTGGGTGTGGAGTGAGGGTCGTGTGGAGTTTGGGTGTGGAGTGCGTTCGTGAGGTGTTTGGGTGTGGAGTGCGGGTCGTGAGGAGTTTGGGTGTGGAGTGCGGGCCGTGAGGAGTTTGAGTTTGGAGTGCGGGCCGTGAGGAGTTTGGGTGTGGAGTGCGGGCCGTGAGGAGTTTGGGTGTGGAGTGCAGGTCGTGAGGAGTTTGGGTGTGGAGTGCGGGTCGTGAAGAGTTTGGGTGTGGAGTGCGGGTCGTGAAGAGTTTGTGTGTGGGGTGCGGGTCGTGAAGAGTTTGTGTGTGGAGTGCGGGTCGTGAAGAGTTTTTGTGTGGAGTGCGGGTCGTGAAGAGTTTTTGTGTGGAGTGGGGGTCGTGAAGATTTTGGGTGTGGAGTGCGGATCGTGAAGAGTTTGGGTGTAGATTGTGGGTTGTGGAGAGTTTGGGTGTGGAGTGCGTGTCATCAGGAGTTTGGGTGTGGAGTGCGGGTCATCATGAGTTTGGGTGTGGAGTGCGGATCGAGAAGCGTTTCGGTGTGGAGTGCAGGTCACGAGGAGTTTGGGTGTGGAGTGCGTGTCACGAGGAGTTTGGGTGTGGAGTGCGGGTCACGAGGAGTTTGGGTGTGGAGTGCGGGTCACCAGGAGTTTGGGTGTGGAGTGCAGGTCAGGAGGAGTTTGGGTGTGGAGTGCGGGTCACGAGGATTTTGGGTGTGGAGTGCGGGTCAGGAGGAGTTTGGGTGTGGTGTGCGGGTCATGAGGAGTTTGGGTGTGGAGTGCGGGTCATGAGGAGTTTGTGTGTGGAGTGCGGGTCGTGAAGAGTTTCTTTGTGGAGTGCGGGTCGTGAAGAGTTTGTGTGTGGAGTGCGGGTCATGAAGAGTTTGGGTTTGGAGTGCGGATCGTGAAGAGTTTGGGTGTAGATTGTGGGTTGTGGAGAGTTTGTGTGTGGAGTGCGTGTCATCAGGAGTTTGGGTGTGGAGTGCGGGTCATCATGAGTTTGGGTGTGGAGCGTGGGTCATGAGAAGTTTGGGTGTGGAGTGCGGGTCGCGAGGTGTTTTGGTGTGGAGTTTGGTTTGTGGGGAACTGGTGTGTGGAGTTCGGTTGGTTCAATATTTGGTTGTGCAGTGCAGCTCATGAGGAGTTTGAGTGCGGAGTACGGACCTTGAGAAATTTGGGTGTGGAGTACGGGTCATGAGGAGTTTGGTTGTGGAGTGCGGGTCTTGAGGAGTTTGGTTGTGGATCGCGGGCCTTGAGGAGTTTGGGTGTGGAGTGCGGGTCATGAGGAGTTTGGGTGTGGAGTGCGGGTCATGAGGAGTTTGGGTGTGGAGTGCGGGTCATGAGGAGTTTGGGTGTGGAGTGCGGGTCATGAGAAGTATGGGTGTGTAGTGCGGGTCATGAGGATTTTGGGTGTGGAGTGCGGGTCATGAGGAGTTTGGGTGTGGTGTGCGGGTCATGAGGAGTTTGGGTGTGGAATGCGGGTCGTGAAGAGTTTGTGTGTGGAGTGCGGGTCGTGAAGAGTTTGTGTGTGGAGTGCGGGTCGTGAAGAGTTTGTGTGTGGAGTGCGGGTCGTGAAGAGTTTGGGTGTGGAGTGCGGATCGTGAAGAGTTTGCGTGTAGATTGTGGGTTGTGGAGAGTTTGGGTGTGGAGTGCGTGTCATCAGGAGTTTGGCTGTGGAGTGCGGGTCATCATGAGTTTGGGTGTGGAGTGTGGGTCATGAGAAGTTTGGGTGTGGAGTGCGGGTCGCGAGGTGTTTTTGTGTGGAGTTTGGTTTGTTGGAACTGGTGTGTGGAGTTCGGTTGGTTCAATATTTGGTTGTGCAGTGCAGCTCATGAGGAGTTTGGGTGCGGAGTACGGACCTTGTGAAGTTTGGGTGTGGAGTGCGGGTCATGAGTTTGGGTGTGGATCGCGGGCCTTGTGGAGTTTGGGTGTGGAGTGCGGGTCACGAGGAGTTTGGGTGTGGAGTGCTGGTCACGAGGAGTTTGGGTGTGGAGTGCGGGTCACGAGGAGTTTGGGTGTGGTGTGCGGGTCACGAGGAGTTTGGGTGTGGAGTGCGGGTCGCGAGGAATTTGTGTGTGGAGTGCGGGTCGTGAAGAGTTTGTGTGTGGAGTGCGGGTCGTGAAGAGTTTGTGTGTGGGGTGCGGGTCGTGAATAGTTTGTGTGTGGAGTGCGGGTCATGAAGAGTTTGTGTGTGGAGTGCGGGTCGTGAAGAGTTTTTGTGTGGAGTGCGGGTCGTGAAAAGTTTGGGTGTGGAGTTCGGATCGTGAAGAGTTTGGGTGTAGATTGTGGGTTGTGGAGAGTTTGGGTGTGGATTGCGTGTCATCAGGAGTTTGGGTGTGGAGTGCGGGTCATCATGAGTTTGGGTGTGGAGTGTGGGTCATGAGAAGTTTGGGTGTGGAGTGCGGGTCGCGAGGTGTTTTGGTGTGGAGTTTGGTTTGTGGGGAACTGGTGTGTGGAGTTCGGTTGGTTCAATATTTGGTTGTGCAGTGCAGCTCATGAGGAGTTTGGGTGCGGAGTACGGACCTTGTGAAGTTTGGGTGTGGAGTGCCGGTCATGAGGAGTTTGGTTGTGGAGTGCGGGTCATGGGTTTGGGTGTGGATCGCGGGCCTTGAGGAGTTTGGGTGTGGAGTGCGGGTCATGAGGAGTTTGGGTGTGGAGTGCGGGTCATGAGGAGTCTGGGTGTGGAGTGCGGGTCATGAGGAGTTTGGGTGTGGAGTGCTGGTCACGAGGAGTTTGAGTGTGGAGTGCGGGTCACGAGGAGTTTGGGTGTGGAGTGCGGATGGAGAAGAGTTTGGGTGTGGAGTGCGAATGGAGAAGAGTTTGGGTGTGGAGTGCGGATGGAGAAGAGTTTGGGTGTGGAGTGCAGGTCGTAAAGAGTTTGGGTGTGGAGTGCAGGTCGTAAAGAGTTTGCGTGTGGAGTCCAGGTCGTAAAGAGTTTGGGTGTGGAGTGCGGGTCGTAAAGAGTTTGGGTTTGGAGTGCGGATGGAGAAGAGTTTGGGTGTGGACTGCAGGTCGTAAAGAGTATGGGTGTGGAGTGCAGGTCGTAAAGAGTTTGGGGCCTGGAGTCCAGGTCGTGAAGAGTTTGGGTGTGGAGTGCGGGTCGTAAAGAGTTTGGGCGTGGAGTGCGGGTCACGAGGAGTTTGGGTGTGTAGTGCGGGTCACGAGGAGTTTGGGTGTGGAGTGCGGGTCATCATGAGTTTGGGTGTGGAGCGTGGGTCATGAGAAGTTTGGGTGTGGAGTGCGGGTCGCGAGGTGTTTTGGTGTGGAGTTTGGTTTGTGGGGAACTGGTGTGTGGAGATCGGTTGGTTCAATATTTGGTTGTGCAGTGCAGCTCATGAGGAGTTTGAGTGCGGAGTACGGACCTTGTGAAATTTGGGTGTGGAGTACGGGTCATGAGGAGTTTGGTTGTGGAGTGCGGGTCTTGAGGAGTTTGGTTGTGGATCGCGGGCCTTGAGGAGTTTGGGTGTGGAGTGCGGGTCATGAGGAGTTTGGGTGTGGAGTGCGGGTCATGAGGAGTTTGGGTGTGGAGTGCGTGTCATGAGGAGTTTGGGTGTGGAGTGCGGGTCATGAGGTGTATGGGTGTGTAGTGCGGGTCATGAGGATTTTGGGTGTGAAGTGCGGGTCATGAGGAGTTTGGGTGTGGTGTGCGGGTCATGAGGAGTTTGGGTGTGGAATGCGGGTCGTGAAGAGTTTGTGTGTGGAGTGCGGGTCGTGAAGAGTTTGTGTGTGGAGTGCGGGTCGTGAAGAGTTTGTGTGTGGAGTGCGGGTCGTGAAGAGTTTGGGTGTGGAGTGCGGATCGTGAAGAGTTTGCGTGTAGATTGTGGGTTGTGGAGAGTTTGGGTGTGGAGTGCGTGTCATCAGGAGTTTGGGTGTGGAGTGCGGGTCATCATGAGTTTGGGTGTGGAGTGTGGGTCATGAGAAGTTTGGGTGTGGAGTGCGGGTCGCGAGGTGTTTTTGTGTGGAGTTTGGTTTGTTGGAACTGGTGTGTGGAGTTCGGTTGGTTCAATATTTGGTTGTGCAGTGCAGCTCATGAGGAGTTTGGGTGCGGAGTACGGACCTTGTGAAGTTTGGGTGTGGAGTGCGGGTCCTGAGGAGTTTGGTTGTGGAGTGCTGGTCATGAGTTTGGGTGTGGATCGCGGGCCTTGAGGAGTTTGGGTGTGGAGTGCGGGTCACGAGGAGTTTGGGTGTGGAGTGCTGGTCACGAGGAGTTTGGGTGTGGAGTGCGGGTCACGAGGAGTTTGGGTGTGGTGTGCGGGTCACGAGGAGTTTGGGTGTGGAGTGCGGGTCGCGAGGAATTTGTGTGTGGAGTGCGGGTCGTGAAGAGTTTGTGTGTGGAGTGCGGGTCGTGAAGAGTTTGTGTGTGGGGTGCGGGTCGTGAATAGTTTGTGTGTGGAGTGCGGGTCGTGAAGAGTTTGTGTGTGGAGTGCGGGTCGTGAAGAGTTTTTGTGTGGAGTGCGGGTCGTGAAAAGTTTGGGTGTGGAGTTCGGATCGTGAAGAGTTTGGGTGTAGATTGTGGGTTGTGGAGAGTTTGGGTGTGGATTGCGTGTCATCAGGAGTTTGGGTGTGGAGTGCGGGTCATCATGAGTTTGGGTGTGGAGTGTGGGTCATGAGAAGTTTGGGTGTGGAGTGCGGGTCGCGAGGTGTTTTGGTGTGGAGTTTGGTTTGTGGGGAACTGGTGTGTGGAGTTCGGTTGGTTCAATATTTGGTTGTGCAGTGCAGCTCATGAGGAGTTTGGGTGCGGAGTACGGACCTTGTGAAGTTTGGGTGTGGAGTGCGGGTCATGAGGAGTTTGGTTGTGGAGTGCGGGTCATGGGTTTGGGTGTGGATCGCGGGCCTTGAGGAGTTTGGGTGTGGAGTGCGGGTCATGAGGAGTTTGGGTGTGGAGTGCGGGTCATGAGGAGTCTGGTGTGGAGTGCGGGTCATGAGGAGTTTGGGTGTGGAGTGCGGGTCATGAGGAGTTTGAGTGTGGAGTGCGGGTCACGAGGAGTTTGGGTGTGGAGTGCGGATGGAGAAGAGTTTGGGTGTGGAGTGCGAATGGAGAAGAGTTTGGGTGTGGAGTGCGGATGGAGAAGAGTTTGGGTGTGGAGTGCAGGTCGTAAAGAGTTTGGGTGTGGAGTGCAGGTCGTAAAGAGTTTGGGTGTGGAGTCCAGGTCGTAAAGAGTTTGGGTGTGGAGTGCGGGTCGTAAAGAGTTTGGGATTGGAGTGCGGATGGAGAAGAGTTTGGGTGTGGACTGCAGGTCGTAAAGAGTATGGGTGTGGAGTGCAGGTCGTAAAGAGTTTGGGCGTGGAATCCAGGTCGTGAAGAGTTTGGGTGTGGAGTGCGGGTCGTAAAGAGTTTGGGCGTGGAGTGCGGGTCACGAGGAGTTTGGGTGTGGAGTGCGGGTCACGAGGTGTTTGGGTGTGGAGTCCGGGTCACGAGGAGTTTGGGTGTGGAGTGCAGGTCACGAGGAGTTTGAGTGTGGAGTGCGGATGGAGAAACGTTTGGGTGTGGAGTGCGGATGGAGAAGAGTTTGGGTGTGGAGTGCGGATGGAGAAGAGTTTGGGTGTGGAGCGCGGATGGAGAAGAGTTTGGGTGCGGAGTGCGGATGGAGAAGAGGTTGGGTGCGGAGTGCGGATGGAGAAGAGGTTGGGTGCGGAGAGCGGATGGAGAAGTGTTTGGGTGTGGGTGCGGGTCATGAGGAGTTTGGGTGTGGAGTGCGGGTCATGAGGAGTTTGGGTGTGGAGTGCGTGCCATCAGGAGTTTGGGTGTGGAGTGCGTGTCATCAGGACTTTGGGTGTGGAGTGCAGATCGAGAAGCGTTTCGGTGTGGAGTGCAGGTCACGAGGAGTTTGGGTGTGGAGTGCAGGTCGTAAAGAGTTTGGGTGTGGAGTGCAGGTCGTCAAGATTTTGGGTGTGGAGTGCGGACCTTGAAGAGTCTGGGTGTGGAGTGAGGGTCACGAGGAGTTTGGGTGTGGAGTGTGGGTCACGAGGAGTTTGGGTGTGGAATGCGGGTCACGAGGAACTTGGGTGTGGAGTGCGGGTCACGAGGAACTTGGGTGTGGAGTGCGGGTCACGAGGAGTTTGGGTGTGGAGTGCGGGTCACGAGGAGTTTGGGTGTGGAGTGCGGGTCACGAGGAGTTTGGGTGTGGAGTGCGGGTCACGAGGAGTTTGGGTGTGGAGTGCGGGTCGTGAGGAGTTTGGGTGTGGAGTGCGGGTCATGAGTTTGGGTGTGGATCACGGGCCTTGAGGAGTTTGGGTGTGGAGTGCGGGTCATGAGGAGTTTGGGTGTGGAGTGCGGACCTTGTGAAGTTTGGGTGTGGAGTGCGGGTCATGAGGAGTTTGGTTGTGGAGTGCGGGTCATGAGTTTGGGTGTGGATCACGGGCCTTGAGGAGTTTGGGTGTGGAGTGCGGGTCATGAGGAGTTTGGGTGTGGAGTGCGGGTCGTGAGGAGTTTTGGTGTGGAGTTTGGTTTGTGGGGAACTGGTGTGTGGAGTTCGGTTGGTTCAATATTTGGTTGTGCAGTGCAGCTCATGAGGAGTTTGGGTGCGGAGTACGGACCTTGTGAAGTTTGGGTGTGGAGTGCGGGTCATGAGGAGTTTGGTTGTGGAGTGCGGGTCATGAGTTTGGGTGTGGATCACGGGCCTTGAGGAGTTTGGGTGTGGAGTGCGGGTCATGAGGAGTTTGGGTGTGGAGTGCGGGTCGTGAGGAGTTTGGGTGTGGAGTGCGGGTCGTGAAGAGTTTGTGTCTGGAGTGCAGGTCGTGAAGAGTTTGTGTGTGGAGTGCGGGTCGTGAAGAGTTTGTGTGTGGAGTGCGGGTCGTGAAGAGTTTGGGTGTGGAGTGCGGGTCGTGAAGAGTTTGGGTGTGGAGTGCAGGTCGTGAAGAGTTTGGGTGTGGAGTGCGGGTCGTGAAGAGTTTGGGTGTGGAGTGCGGGTCGTGAACAGTTTGTGTGTGGAGTGCGGATCGTGAAGAGTTTGGGTGTAGATTGTGGGTTGTGGAGAGTTTGGGTGTGGAGTGCGTGTCATCAGGAGTTTGGGTGTGGAGTGCGGGTCGTCATGAGTTTGGGTGTGGATTGCGGATCGAGAAGCGTTTCGGTTGGAGTGCAGGTCATGAGGAGTTTGGTTGTGGAGTGCAGGTCGTAAAGAGTTTGGGTTTGGAGTGCAGTTCGTAAAGAGTTTGGGTGTGGAGTGCGGGTCACGAGGAGTTTGGGTGTGGAGTGCATGTCACGAGGAGTTTGGGTGTGGAGTGCGGGTCACGAGGATTTTGGGTGTGGAGTGCAGGTCACGAGGAGTTTGGGTGTGGAGTGCGGATGGAGAAGAGTTTGGGTGTGGAGTGCGGATGGAGAAGAGGTTGGGTGCGGAGTGCGGATGGAGAAGAGTTTGGGTGTGGAGTGCGGATGGAGAAGAGTTTGGGTGTGGAGTGCGGATGGAGAAGAGTTTGGGTGTGGAGTGCGGATGGAGAAGTGTTTGGGTGTGGAGTGCGGATGGAGAAGAGTTTGGGTGTGGAATGCAGGTCGTAAAGAGTTTGGGTGTGGTTTGCAGGTCGTGAAGAGTTTGGGTGTGGAGTGCGGGTCACGAGGAGTTTGGGTGTGGAGTGCGGGTCACGAGGAGTTTGGGTGTGGAGTGCGGGTCGTGAGGAGTTTGGGTGTGGAGTGCGGGTCGTGAGGAGTTTGGGTGTGGAGTGCGGGTCGTGAGGAGTTTGGGTGTGGAGTGCGGGCCGTGAGGAGTTTGAGTTTGGAGTGCGGGCCGTGAGGAGTTTGGGTGTGGAGTGCGGGCCGTGAGGAGTTTGGGTGTGGAGTGCAGGTCGTGAGGAGTTTGGGTGTGGAGTGCGGGTCGTGAAGAGTTTGCGTGTGGAGTGCGGGTCGTGAAGAGTTTGTGTGTGGGGTGCGGGTCGTGAAGAGTTTGTGTGTGGAGTGCGGGTCGTGAAGAGTTTGTGTGTGGAGTGCGGGTCGTGAAGAGTTTTTGTGTGGAGTGGGGGTCGTGAAGATTTTGGGTGTGGAGTGCGGATCGTGAAGAGTTTGGGTGTAGATTGTGGGTTGTGGAGAGTTTGGGTGTGGAGTGCGTGTCATCAGGAGTTTGGGTGTGGAGTGCGGGTCATCATGAGTTTGGGTGTGGAGTGCGGATCGAGAAGCGTTTCGGTGTGGAGTGCAGGTCACGAGGAGTTTGGGTGTGGAGTGCGTGTCACGAGGAGTTTGGGTGTGGAGTGCGGGTCACGAGGAGTTTGGGTGTGGAGTGCGGGTCACCAGGAGTTTGGGTGTGGAGTGCAGGTCACGAGGAGTTTGGGTGTGGAGTGCGGGTCACGAGGATTTTGGGTGTGGAGTGCGGGTCAGGAGGAGTTTGGGTGTGGTGTGCGGGTCATGAGGAGTTTGGGTGTGGAGTGCGGGTCATGAGGAGTTTGTGTGTGGAGTGCGGGTCGTGAAGAGTTTCTTTGTGGAGTGCGGGTCGTGAAGAGTTTGTGTGTGGAGTGCGGGTCATGAAGAGTTTGGGTTTGGAGTGCGGATCGTGAAGAGTTTGGGTGTAGATTGTGGGTTGTGGAGAGTTTGTGTGTGGAGTGCGTGTCATCAGGAGTTTGGGTGTGGAGTGCGGGTCATCATGAGTTTGGGTGTGGAGTGCGGGTCACGAGGAACTTGGGTGTGGAGTGCGGGTCACGAGGAACTTGGGTGTGGAGTGCGGGTCACGAGGAACTTGGGTGTGGAGTGCGGGTCACGAGGAGTTTGGGTGTGGAGTGCGGGTCACGAGGAGTTTGGGTGTGGAGTGCGGGTCACGAGGAGTTTGGGTGTGGAGTGCGGGTCGTGAGGAGTTTGGGTGTGGAGTGCGGGTCATGAGTTTGGGTGTGGATCACGGGCCTTGAGGAGTTTGGGTGTGGAGTGCGGGTCATGAGGAGTTTGGGTGTGGAGTGCGGACCTTGTGAAGTTTGGGTGTGGAGTGCGGGTCATGAGGAGTTTGGTTGTGGAGTGCGGGTCATGAGTTTGGGTGTGGATCACGGGCCTTGAGGAGTTTGGGTGTGGAGTGCGGGTCATGAGGAGTTTGGGTGTGGAGTGCGGGTCGTGAGGAGTTTTGGTGTGGAGTTTGGTTTGTGGGGAACTGGTGTGTGGAGTTCGGTTGGTTCAATATTTGGTTGTGCAGTGCAGCTCATGAGGAGTTTGGGTGCGGAGTACGGACCTTGTGAAGTTTGGGTGTGGAGTGCGGGTCATGAGGAGTTTGGTTGTGGAGTGCGGGTCATGAGTTTGGGTGTGGATCACGGGCCTTGAGGAGTTTGGGTGTGGAGTGCGGGTCATGAGGAGTTTGGGTGTGGAGTGCGGGTCGTGAGGAGTTTGGGTGTGGAGTGCGGGTCGTGAAGAGTTTGTGTGTGGAGTGCAGGTCGTGAAGAGTTTGTGTGTGGAGTGCGGGTCGTGAAGAGTTTGTGTGTGGAGTGCGGGTCGTGAAGAGTTTGGGTGTGGAGTGCGGGTCGTGAAGAGTTTGGGTGTGGAGTGCAGGTCGTGAAGAGTTTGGGTGTGGAGTGCGGGTCGTGAAGAGTTTGGGTGTGGAGTGCGGATCGTGAAGAGTTTGGGTGTGGAGTGCGGGTCGTGAACAGTTTGTGTGTGGAGTGCGGATCGTGAAGAGTTTGGGTGTAGATTGTGGGTTGTGGAGAGTTTGGGTGTGGAGTGCGTGTCATCAGGAGTTTGGGTGTGGAGTGCGGGTCGTCATGAGTTTGGGTGTGGATTGCGGATCGAGAAGCGTTTCGGTTGGAGTGCAGGTCATGAGGAGTTTGGTTGTGGAGTGCAGGTCGTAAAGAGTTTGGGTTTGGAGTGCAGTTCGTAAAGAGTTTGGGTGTGGAGTGCGGGTCACGAGGAGTTTGGGTGTGGAGTGCATGTCACGAGGAGTTTGGGTGTGGAGTGCGGGTCACGAGGATTTTGGGTGTGGAGTGCAGGTCACGAGGAGTTTGGGTGTGGAGTGCGGATGGAGAAGAGTTTGGGTGTGGAGTGCGGATGGAGAAGAGGTTGGGTGCGGAGTGCGGATGGAGAAGAGTTTGGGTGTGGAGTGCGGATGGAGAAGAGTTTGGGTGTGGAGTGCGGATGGAGAAGAGTTTGGGTGTGGAGTGCGGATGGAGAAGTGTTTGGGTGTGGAGTGCGGATGGAGAAGAGTTTGGGTGTGGAATGCAGGTCGTAAAGAGTTTGGGTGTGGTTTGCAGGTCGTGAAGAGTTTGGGTGTGGAGTGCGGGTCACGAGGAGTTTGGGTGTGGAGTGCGGGTCACGAGGAGTTTGGGTGTGGAGTGCGGGTCGTGAGGAGTTTGGGTGTGGAGTGCGGGTCGTGAGGAGTTTGGGTGTGGAGTGCGGGTCGTGAGGAGTTTGGGTGTGGAGTGCGGGCCGTGAGGAGTTTGAGTTTGGAGTGCGGGCCGTGAGGAGTTTGGGTGTGGAGTGCGGGCCGTGAGGAGTTTGGGTGTGGAGTGCAGGTCGTGAGGAGTTTGGGTGTGGAGTGCGGGTCGTGAAGAGTTTGCGTGTGGAGTGCGGGTCGTGAAGAGTTTCTGTGTGGGGTGCGGGTCGTGAAGAGTTTGTGTGTGGAGTGCGGGTCGTGAAGAGTTTGTGTGTGGAGTGCGGGTCGTGAAGAGTTTGTGTGTGGAGTGCGGGTCGTGAAGAGTTTTTGTGTGGAGTGGGGGTCGTGAAGATTTTGGGTGTGGAGTGCGGATCGTGAAGAGTTTGGGTGTAGATTGTGGGTTGTGGAGAGTTTGGGTGTGGAGTGCGTGTCATCAGGAGTTTGGGTGTGGAGTGCGGGTCATCATGAGTTTGGGTGTGGAGTGCGGATCGAGAAGCGTTTCGGTGTGGAGTGCAGGTCACGAGGAGTTTGGGTGTGGAGTGCGTGTCACGAGGAGTTTGGGTGTGGAGTGCGGGTCACGAGGAGTTTGGGTGTGGAGTGCGGGTCACCAGGAGTTTGGGTGTGGAGTGCAGGTCACGAGGAGTTTGGGTGTGGAGTGCGGGTCACGAGGATTTTGGGTGTGGAGTGCGGGTCAGGAGGAGTTTGGGTGTGGTGTGCGGGTCATGAGGAGTTTGGGTGTGGAGTGCGGGTCATGAGGAGTTTGTGTGTGGAGTGCGGGTTGTGAAGAGTTTCTTTGTGGAGTGCGGGTCGTGAAGAGTTTGTGTGTGGAGTGCGGGTCATGAAGAGTTTGGGTTTGGAGTGCGGATCGTGAAGAGTTTGGGTGTAGATTGTGGGTTGTGGAGAGTTTGTGTGTGGAGTGCGTGTCATCAGGAGTTTGGGTGTGGAGTGCGGGTCATCATGAGTTTGGGTGTGGAGTGCGGGTCACGAGGAACTTGGGTGTGGAGTGCGGGTCACGAGGAACTTGGGTGTGGAGTGCGGGTCACGAGGAACTTGGGTGTGGAGTGCGGGTCACGAGGAGTTTGGGTGTGGAGTGCGGGTCACGAGGAGTTTGGGTGTGGAGTGCGGGTCACGAGGAGTTTGGGTGTGGAGTGCGGGTCGTGAGGAGTTTGGGTGTGGAGTGCGGGTCATGAGTTTGGGTGTGGATCACGGGCCTTGAGGAGTTTGGGTGTGGAGTGCGGGTCATGAGGAGTTTGGGTGTGGAGTGCGGACCTTGTGAAGTTTGGGTGTGGAGTGCGGGTCATGAGGAGTTTGGTTGTGGAGTGCGGGTCATGAGTTTGGGTGTGGATCACGGGCCTTGAGGAGTTTGGGTGTGGAGTGCGGGTCATGAGGAGTTTGGGTGTGGAGTGCGGGTCGTGAGGAGTTTTGGTGTGGAGTTTGGTTTGTGGGGAACTGGTGTGTGGAGTTCGGTTGGTTCAATATTTGGTTGTGCAGTGCAGCTCATGAGGAGTTTGGGTGCGGAGTACGGACCTTGTGAAGTTTGGGTGTGGAGTGCGGGTCATGAGGAGTTTGGTTGTGGAGTGCGGGTCATGAGTTTGGGTGTGGATCACGGGCCTTGAGGAGTTTGGGTGTGGAGTGCGGGTCATGAGGAGTTTGGGTGTGGAGTGCGGGTCGTGAGGAGTTTGGGTGTGGAGTGCGGGTCGTGAAGAGTTTGTGTGTGGAGTGCGGGTCGTGAAGAGTTTGTGTGTGGAGTGCGGGTCGTGAAGAGTTTGTGTGTGGAGTGCGGGTCGTGAAGAGTTTGGGTGTGGAGTGCGGGTCGTGAAGAGTTTGGGTGTGGAGTGCAGGTCGTGAAGAGTTTGGGTGTGGAGTGCGGGTCGTGAAGAGTTTGGGTGTGGAGTGCGGATCGTGAAGAGTTTGGGTGTGGAGTGCGGGTCGTGAACAGTTTGTGTGTGGAGTGCGGATCGTGAAGAGTTTGGGTGTAGATTGTGGGTTGTGGAGAGTTTGGGTGTGGAGTGCGTGTCATCAGGAGTTTGGGTGTGGAGTGCGGGTCGTCATGAGTTTGGGTGTGGATTGCGGATCGAGAAGCGTTTCGGTTGGAGTGCAGGTCATGAGGAGTTTGGTTGTGGAGTGCAGGTCGTAAAGAGTTTGGGTTTGGAGTGCAGTTCGTAAAGAGTTTGGGTGTGGAGTGCGGACCTTGAAGAGTTTGGGTGTGGAGTGCGGGTCACGAGGAGTTTGGGTGTGGAGTGCATGTCACGAGGAGTTTGGGTGTGGAGTGCGGGTCACGAGGATTTTGGGTGTGGAGTGCAGGTCACGAGGAGTTTGGGTGTGGAGTGCGGATGGAGAAGAGTTTGGGTGTGGAGTGCGGATGGAGAAGAGGTTGGGTGCGGAGTGCGGATGGAGAAGAGTTTGGGTGTGGAGTGCGGATGGAGAAGAGTTTGGGTGTGGAGTGCGGATGGAGAAGAGTTTGGGTGTGGAGTGCGGATGGAGAAGTGTTTGGGTGTGGAGTGCGGATGGAGAAGAGTTTGGGTGTGGAATGCAGGTCGTAAAGAGTTTGGGTGTGGTTTGCAGGTCGTGAAGAGTTTGGGTGTGGAGTGCGGGTCACGAGGAGTTTGGGTGTGGAGTGCGGGTCACGAGGAGTTTGGGTGTGGAGTGCGGGTCGTGAGGAGTTTGGGTGTGGAGTACGGGTCGTGAGGAGTTTGGGTGTGGAGTGCGGGTCGTGAGGAGTTTGGGTGTGGAGTGCGGGCCGTGAGGAGTTTGAGTTTGGAGTGCGGGCCGTGAGGAGTTTGGGTGTGGAGTGCGGGCCGTGAGGAGTTTGGGTGTGGAGTGCAGGTCGTGAGGAGTTTGGGTGTGGAGTGCGGGTCGTGAAGAGTTTGCGTGTGGAGTGCGGGTCGTGAAGAGTTTGTGTGTGGGGTGCGGGTCGTGAAGAGTTTGTGTGTGGAGTGCGGGTCGTGAAGAGTTTGTGTGTGGAGTGCGGGTCGTGAAGAGTTTTTGTGTGGAGTGGGGGTCGTGAAGATTTTGGGTGTGGAGTGCGGATCGTGAAGAGTTTGGGTGTAGATTGTGGGTTGTGGAGAGTTTGGGTGTGGAGTGCGTGTCATCAGGAGTTTGGGTGTGGAGTGCGGGTCATCATGAGTTTGGGTGTGGAGTGCGGATCGAGAAGCGTTTCGGTGTGGAGTGCAGGTCACGAGGAGTTTGGGTGTGGAGTGCGTGTCACGAGGAGTTTGGGTGTGGAGTGCGGGTCACGAGGAGTTTGGGTGTGGAGTGCGGGTCACCAGGAGTTTGGGTGTGGAGTGCAGGTCACGAGGAGTTTGGGTGTGGAGTGCGGGTCACGAGGATTTTGGGTGTGGAGTGCGGGTCAGGAGGAGTTTGGGTGTGGAGTGCGGGTCATGAGGAGTTTGTGTGTGGAGTGCGGGTCGTGAAGAGTTTCTTTCTGGAGTGCGGGTCGTGAAGAGTTTGTGTGTGGAGTGCGGGTCATGAAGAGTTTGGGTTTGGAGTGCGGATCGTGAAGAGTTTGGGTGTAGATTGTGGGTTGTGGAGAGTTTGTGTGTGGAGTGCGTGTCATCAGGAGTTTGGGTGTGGAGTGCGGGTCATCATGAGTTTGGGTGTGGAGCGTGGGTCATGAGAAGTTTGGGTGTGGAGTGCGGGTCGCGAGGTGTTTTGGTGTGGAGTTTGGTTTGTGGGGAACTGGTGTGTGGAGTTCGGTTGGTTCAATATTTGGTTGTGCAGTGCAGCTCATGAGGAGTTTGAGTGCGGAGTACGGACCTTGTGAAATTTGGGTGTGGAGTACGGGTCATGAGGAGTTTGGTTGTGGAGTGCGGGTCTTGAGGAGTTTGGTTGTGGATCGCGGGCCTTGAGGAGTTTGGGTGTGGAGTGCGGGTCATGAGGAGTTTGGGTGTGGAGTGCGGGTCATGAGGAGTTTGGGTGTGGAGTGCGGGTCATGAGGAGTTTGGGTGTGGAGTGCGGGTCATGAGGAGTATGGGTGTGTAGTGCGGGTCATGAGGATTTTGGGTGTGGAGTGCGGGTCATGAGGAGTTTGGGTGTGGTGTGCGGGTCATGAGGAGTTTGGGTGTGGTGTGCGGGTCATGAGGAGTTTGGGTGTGGAATGCGGGTCGTGAAGAGTTTGTGTGTGGAGTGCGGGTCGTGAAGAGTTTGTGTGTGGAGTGCGGGTCGTGAAGAGTTTGTGTGTGGAGCGCGGGTCGTGAAGAGTTTGGGTGTGGAGTGCGGATCGTGAAGAGTTTGCGTGTAGATTGTGGGTTGTGGAGAGTTTGGGTGTGGAGTGCGTGTCATCAGGAGTTTGGGTGTGGAGTGCGGGTCATCATGAGTTTGGGTGTGGAGTGTGGGTCATGAGAAGTTTGGGTGTGGAGTGCGGGTCGCGAGGTGTTTTTGTGTGGAGTTTGGTTTGTTGGAACTGGTGTGTGGAGTTCGGTTGGTTCAATATTTGGTTGTGCAGTGCAGCTCATGAGGAGTTTGGGTGCGGAGTACGGACCTTGTGAAGTTTGGGTGTGGAGTGCGGGTCATGAGTTTGGGTGTGGATCGCGGGCCTTGAGGAGTTTGGGTGTGGAGTGCGGGTCACGAGGATTTTGGTTGTGGAGTGCTGGTCACGAGGAGTTTGGGTGTGGAGTGCGGGTCACGAGGAGTTTGGGTGTTGTGTGCGGGTCACGAGGAGTTTGGGTGTGGAGTGCGGGTCGCGAGGAATTTGTGTGTGGAGTGCGGGTCGTGAAGAGTTTGTGTGTGGAGTGCGGGTCGTGAAGAGTTTGTGTGTGGGGTGCGGGTCGTGAAGAGTTTGTGTGTGGGGTGCGGGTCGTGAATAGTTTGTGTGTGGAGTGCGGGTCGTGAAGAGTTTGTGTGTGGAGTGCGGGTCGTGAAGAGTTTTTGTGTGGAGTGCGGGTCGTGAAAAGTTTGGGTGTGGAGTTCGGATCGTGAAGAGTTTGGGTGTAGATTGTGGGTTGTGGAGAGTTTGGGTGTGGATTGCGTGTCATCAGGAGTTTGGGTGTGGAGTGCGGGTCATCATGAGTTTGGGTGTGGAGTGTGGGTCATGAGAAGTTTGGGTGTGGAGTGCGGGTCGCGAGGTGTTTTGGTGTGGAGTTTGGTTTGTGGGGAACTGGTGTGTGGAGTTCGGTTGGTTCAATATTTGGTTGTGCAGTGCAGCTCATGAGGAGTTTGGGTGCGGAGTACGGACCTTGTGAAGTTTGGGTGTGGAGCGCGGGTCATGAGGAGTTTGGTTGTGGACTGCGGGTCATGGGTTTGGGTGTGGATCACGGGCCTTGAGGAGTTTGGGTGTGGAGTGCGGGTCATGAGGAGTTTGGGTGTGGAGTGCGGGTCATGAGGAGTCTGGGTGTGGAGTGCGGGTCATGAGGAGTTTGGGTGTGGAGTGCGGGTCATGAGGAGTTTGAGTGTGGAGTGCGGGTCACGAGGAGTTTGGGTGTGGAGTGCGGATGGAGAAGAGTTTGGGTGTGGAGTGCGGATGGAGAAGAGTTTGGGTGTGGAGTGCGAATGGAGAAGAGTTTGGGTGTGGAGTGCGGATGGAGAAGAGTTTGGGTGTGGAGTGCAGGTCGTAAAGAGTTTGGGTGTGGAGTGCAGGTCGTAAAGAGTTTGCGTGTGGAGTCCAGGTCGTAAAGAGTTTGGGTGTGGAGTGCGGGTCGTAAGGAGTTTGGGTTTGGAGTGCGGATGGAGAAGAGTTTTGGTGTGGACTGCAGGTCGTAAAGAGTATGGGTGTGGAGTGCAGGTCGTAAAGAGTTTGGGCGTGGAGTCCAGGTCGTGAAGAGTTTGGGTGTGGAGTGCGGGTCGTAAAGAGTTTGGGCGTGGAGTGCGGGTCACGAGGAGTTTGGGTGTGGAGTGCGGGTCACGAGGAGTTTGGGTGTGGAGTGCGGGTCATCATGAGTTTGGGTGTGGAGCGTGGGTCATGAGAAGTTTGGGTGTGGAGTGCGGGTCGCGAGGTGTTTTGGTGTGGAGTTTGGTTTGTGGGGAACTGGTGTGTGGAGTTCGGTTGGTTCAATATTTGGTTGTGCAGTGCAGCTCATGAGGAGTTTGAGTGCGGAGTACGGACCTTGTGAAATTTGGGTGTGGAGTACGGGTCATGAGGAGTTTGGTTGTGGAGTGCGGGTCTTGAGGAGTTTGGTTGTGGATCGCGGGCCTTGAGGAGTTTGGGTGTGGAGTGCGGGTCATGAGGAGTTTGGGTGTGGAGTGCGGGTCATGAGGAGTTTGGGTGTGGAGTGCGTGTCATGAGGAGTTTGGGTGTGGAGTGCGGGTCATGAGGTGTATGGGTGTGTAGTGCGGGTCATGAGGATTTTGGGTGTGAAGTGCGGGTCATGAGGAGTTTGGGTGTGGTGTGCGGGTCATGAGGAGTTTGGGTGTGGAATGCGGGTCGTGAAGAGTTTGTGTGTGGAGTGTGGGTCGTGAAGAGTTTGTGTGTGGAGTGCGGGTCGTGAAGAGTTTGTGTGTGGAGTGCGGGTCGTGAAGAGTTTGGGTGTGGAGTGCGGATCGTGAAGAGTTTGCGTGTAGATTGTGGGTTGTGGAGAGTTTGGGTGTGGAGTGCGTGTCATCAGGAGTTTGGGTGTGGAGTGCGGGTCATCATGAGTTTGGGTGTGGAGTGTGGGTCATGAGAAGTTTGGGTGTGGAGTGCGGGTCGCGAGGTGTTTTTGTGTGGAGTTTGGTTTGTTGGAACTGGTGTGTGGAGTTCGGTTGGTTCAATATTTGGTTGTGCAGTGCAGCTCATGAGGAGTTTGGGTGCGGAGTACGGACCTTGTGAAGTTTGGGTGTGGAGTGCGGGTCCTGAGGAGTTTGGTTGTGGAGTGCTGGTCATGAGTTTGGGTGTGGATCGCGGGCCTTGAGGAGTTTGGGTGTGGAGTGCGGGTCACGAGGAGTTTGGGTGTGGAGTGCTGGTCACGAGGAGTTTGGGTGTGGAGTGCGGGTCACGAGGAGTTTGGGTGTGGTGTGCGGGTCACGAGGAGTTTGGGTGTGGAGTGCGGGTCGCGAGGAATTTGTGTGTGGAGTGCGGGTCGTGAAGAGTTTGTGTGTGGATTGCGGGTCGTGAAGAGTTTGTGTGTGGGGTGCGGGTCGTGAATAGTTTGTGTGTGGAGTGCGGGTCGTGAAGAGTTTGTGTGTGGAGTGCGGGTCGTGAAGAGTTTTTGTGTGGAGTGCGGGTCGTGAAAAGTTTGGGTGTGGAGTTCAGATCGTGAAGAGTTTGGGTGTAGATTGTGGGTTGTGGAGAGTTTGGGTGTGGATTGCGTGTCATCAGGAGTTTGGGTGTGGAGTGCGGGTCATCATGAGTTTGGGTGTGGAGTGTGGGTCATGAGAAGTTTGGGTGTGGAGTGCGGGTCGCGAGGTGTTTTGGTGTGGAGTTTGGTTTGTGGGGAACTGGTGTGTGGAGTTCGGTTGGTTCAATATTTGGTTGTGCAGTGCAGCTCATGAGGAGTTTGGGTGCGGAGTACGGACCTTGTGAAGTTTGGGTGTGGAGTGCGGGTCATGAGGAGTTTGGTTGTGGACTGCGGGTCATGGGTTTGGGTGTGGATCGCGGGCCTTGAGGAGTTTGGGTGTGGAGTGCGGGTCATGAGGAGTTTGGGTGTGGAGTGCGGGTCATGAGGAGTCTGGGTGTGGAGTGCGGGTCATGAGGAGTTTGGGTGTGGAGTGCGGGTCATGAGGAGTTTGAGTGTGGAGTGCGGGTCACGAGGAGTTTGGGTGTGGAGTGCGGATGGAGAAGAGTTTGGGTGTGGAGTGCGAATGGAGAAGAGTTTGGGTGTGGAGTGCGGATGGAGAAGAGTTTGGGTGTGGAGTGCAGGTCGTAAAGAGTTTGGGTGTGGAGTGCAGGTCGTAAAGAGTTTGGGTGTGGAGTCCAGGTCGTAAAGAGTTTGGGTGTGGAGTGCGGGTCGTAAAGAGTTTGGGTTTGGAGTGCGGATGGAGAAGAGTTTGGGTGTGGACTGCAGGTCGTAAAGAGTATGGGTGTGGAGTGCAGGTCGTAAAGAGTTTGGGCGTGGAGTCCAGGTCGTGAAGAGTTTGGGTGTGGAGTGCGGGTCGTAAAGAGTTTGGGCGTGGAGTGCGGGTCACGAGGAGTTTGGGTGTGGAGTGCGGGTCACGAGGAGTTTGGGTGTGGAGTCCGGGTCACGAGGAGTTTGGGTGTGGAGTGCAGGTCACGAGGAGTTTGAGTGTGGAGTGCGGATGGAGAAGCGTTTGGGTGTGGAGTGCGGATGGAGAAGAGTTTGGGTGTGGAGTGCGGATGGAGAAGAGTTTGGGTGCGGAGTGCGGATGGAGAAGAGGTTGGGTGCGGAGTGCGGATGGAGAAGAGGTTGGGTGCGGAGAGCGGATGGAGAAGTGTTTGGGTGTGGGTGCGGGTCATGAGGAGTTTGGGTGTGGAGTGCGGGTCATGAGGAGTTTGGGTGTGGAGTGCGGGTCATGAGGAGTTTGGGTGTGGAGTGCGTGCCATCAGGAGTTTGGGTGTGGAGTGCGTGTCATCAGGACTTTGGGTGTGGAGTGCGGATCGAGAAGCGTTTCGGTGTGGAGTGCAGGTCACGAGGAGTTTGGGTGTGGAGCGCAGGTCGTAAAGAGTTTGGGTGTGCATTGCAGGTCGTCAAGATGTTGGGTGTGGAGTGCGGACCTTGAAGAGTTTGGGTGTGGAGTGAGGGTCACGAGGAGTTTGGGTGTGGAGTGTGGGTCACGAGGAGTTTGGGTGTGGAGTGCGGGTCACGAGGAACTTGGGTGTGGAGTGCGGGTCACGAGGAACTTGGGTGTGGAGTGCGGGTCACGAGGAGTTTGGGTGTGGAGTGCGGGTCACGAGGAGTTTGGGTGTGGAGTGCGGGTCACGAGGAGTTTGGGTGTGGAGTGCGGGTCACGAGGAGTTTGGGTGTGGAGTGCGGGTCGTGAGGAGTTTGGGTGTGGAGTGCGGGTCATGAGTTTGGGTGTGGATCACGGGCCTTGAGGAGTTTGGGTGTGGAGTGCGGGTCATGAGGAGTTTGGGTGTGGAGTGCGGACCTTGTGAAGTTTGGGTGTGGAGTGCGGGTCATGAGGAGTTTGGTTGTGGAGTGCGGGTCATGAGTTTGGGTGTGGATCACGGGCCTTGAGGAGTTTGGGTGTGGAGTGCGGGTCATGAGGAGTTTGGGTGTGGAGTGCGGGTCGTGAGGAGTTTTGGTGTGGAGTTTGGTTTGTGGGGAACTGGTGTGTGGAGTTCGGTTGGTTCAATATTTGGTTGTGCAGTGCAGCTCATGAGGAGTTTGGGTGCGGAGTACGGACCTTGTGAAGTTTGGGTGTGGAGTGCGGGTCATGAGGAGTTTGGTTGTGGAGTGCGGGTCATGAGTTTGGGTGTGGATCACGGGCCTTGAGGAGTTTGGGTGTGGAGTGCGGGTCATGAGGAGTTTGGGTGTGGAGTGCGGGTCGTGAGGAGTTTGGGTGTGGAGTGCGGGTCGTGAAGAGTTTGTGTGTGGAGTGCAGGTCGTGAAGAGTTTGTGTGTGGAGTGCGGGTCGTGAAGAGTTTGTGTGTGGAGTGCGGGTCGTGAAGATTTTGGGTGTGGAGTGCGGGTCGTGAAGAGTTTGGGTGTGGAGTGCGGGTCGTGAAGGGTTTGGGTGTGGAGTGCGGGTCGTGAAGAGTTTGGGTGTGGAGTGCGGATCGTGAAGAGTTTGGGTGTGGAGTGCGGGTCGTGAACAGTTTGTGTCTGGAGTGCGGATCGTGAAGAGTTTGGGTGTAGATTGTGGGTTGTGGAGAGTTTGGGTGTGGAGTGCGTGTCATCAGGAGTTTGGGTGTGGAGTGCGGGTCGTCATGAGTTTGGGTGTGGATTGCGGATCGAGAAGCGTTTCGGTTGGAGTGCAGGTCATGAGGAGTTTGGTTGTGGAGTGCAGGTCGTAAAGAGTTTGGGTTTGGAGTGCAGTTCGTAAAGAGTTTGGGTGTGGAGTGCGGACCTTGAAGAGTTTGGGTGTGGAGTGCGGGTCACGAGGAGTTTGGGTGTGGAGTGCATGTCACGAGGAGTTTGGGTGTGGAGTGCGGGTCACGAGGATTTTGGGTGTGGAGTGCAGGTCACGAGGAGTTTGGGTGTGGAGTGCGGATGGAGAAGAGTTTGGGTGTGGAGTGCGGATGGAGAAGAGGTTGGGTGCGGAGTGCGGATGGAGAAGAGTTTGGGTGTGGAGTGCGGATGGAGAAGAGTTTGGGTGTGGAGTGCGGATGGAGAAGAGTTTGGGTGTGGAGTGCGGATGGAGAAGAGTTTGGGTGTGGAATGCAGGTCGTAAAGAGTTTGGGTGTGGTTTGCAGGTCATGAAGAGTTTGGGTGTGGAGTGCGGGTCACGAGGAGTTTGGGTGTGGAGTGCGGGTCACGAGGAGTTTGGGTGTGGAGTGCGGGTCGTGAGGAGTTTGGGTGTGGAGTGCGGGTCGTGAGGAGTTTGGGTGTGGAGTGCGGGTCGTGAGGAGTTTGGGTGTGGAGTGCGGGTCGTGAGGTTTTTGGGTGTGGAGTGCGGGTCGTGAAGAGTTTGGGTGTGGAGTGCAGGTCGTGAAGAGTTTGGGTGTGGAGTGCGGGTCGTGAGGAGTTTGGGTGTGGAGTGCGGGTCGTGAGGAGTTTGGGTGTGGAGTGCGGGTCGTGAGGAGTTTGCGTGTGGAGTGCGGGTCACGAGGAGTTCGTGTGTGGAGTGCGGATGGAGAAGCGTTTGGGTGTGGAGTGCGGATGGAGAAGAGTTTGGGTGTGGAGTGCAGGTCGTAAAGCGTTTCGGTGTGGAGTGCAGGTCACGAGGAGTTTGGGTGTGGAGTGCGTGTCACGAGGAGTTTGGGTGTGGAGTGCGGGTCACGAGGAGTTTGGGTGTGGAGTGCGGGTCACCAGGAGTTTGGTTGTGGAGTGCGGGTCACGAGGAGTTTGGGTGTGGAGTGCGGGTCACGAGGATTTTGGGTGTGGAGTGCGGGTCAGGAGGAGTTTGGGTGTGGTGTGCGGGTCATGAGGAGTTTGGGTGTGGAGTGCGGGTCATGAGGAGTTTGTGTGTGGAGTGCGGGTCGTGAAGAGTTTCTTTGTGGATTGCGGGTCGTGAAGAGTTTGTGTGTGGAGTGCGGGTCATGAAGAGTTTGGGTTTGGAGTGCGGATCGTGAAGAGTTTGGGTGTAGATTGTGGGTTGTGGAGAGTTTGTGTGTGGAGTGCGTGTCATCAGGAGTTTGGGTGTGGAGTGCGGGTCATCATGAGTTTGGGTGTGGAGCGTGGGTCATGAGAAGTTTGGGTGTGGAGTGCGGGTCGCGAGGTGTTTTGGTGTGGAGTTTGGTTTGTGGGGAACTGGTGTGTGGAGTTCGGTTGGTTCAATATTTGGTTGTGCAGTGCAGCTCATGAGGAGTTTGAGTGCGGAGTACGGACCTTGTGAAATTTGGGTGTGGAGTACGGGTCATGAGGAGTTTGGTTGTGGAGTGCGGGTCTTGAGGAGTTTGGTTGTGGATCGCGGGCCTTGAGGAGTTTGGGTGTGGAGTGCGGGTCATGAGGAGTTTGGGTGTGGAGTGCGGGTCATGAGGAGTTTGGGTGTGGAGTGCGGGTCATGAGGAGTTTGGGTGTGGAGTGCGGGTCATGAGGAGTTTGGGTGTGGAGTGCGGGTCATGAGGAGTATGGGTGTGTAGTGCGGGTCATGAGGATTTTGGGTGTGGAGTGCGGGTCATGAGGGGTTTGGGTGTGGTGTGCGGGTCATGAGGAGTTTGGGTGTGGAATGCGGGTCGTGAAGAGTTTGTGTGTGGAGTGCGGGTCGTGAAGAGTTTGTGTGTGGAGTGCGGGTCGTGAAGAGTTTGTGTGTGGAGTGCGGGTCGTGAAGAGTTTGGGTGTGGAGTGCGGATCGTGAAGAGTTTGCGTGTAGATTGTGTGTTGTGGAGAGTTTGGGTGTGGAGTGCGTGTCATCAGGAGTTTGGGTGTGGAGTGCGGGTCATCATGAGTTTGGGTGTGGAGTGTGGGTCATGAGAAGTTTGGGTGTGGAGTGCGGGTCGCGAGGTGTTTTTGTGTGGAGTTTGGTTTGTTGGAACTGGTGTGTGGAGTTCGGTTGGTTCAATATTTGGTTGTGCAGTGCAGCTCATGAGGAGTTTGGGTGCGGAGTACGGACCTTGTGAAGTTTGGGTGTGGAGTTCGGGTCCTGAGGAGTTTGGTTGTGGAGTGCTGGTCATGAGTTTGGGTGTGGATCGCGGGCCTTGAGGAGTTTGGGTGTGGAGTGCGGGTCACGAGGAGTTTGGGTGTGGAGTGCTGGTCACGAGGAGTTTGGGTGTGGAGTGCGGGTCACGAGGAGTTTGGGTGTGGTGTGCGGGTCACGAGGAGTTTGGGTGTGGAGTGCGGGTCGCGAGGAATTTGTGTGTGGAGTGCGGGTCGTGAAGAGTTTGTGTGTGGAGTGCGGGTCGTGAAGAGTTTGTGTGTGGGGTGCGGGTCGTGAAGAGTTTGTGTGTGGAGTGCGGGTCGTGAAGAGTTTGTGTGTGGAGTGCGGGTCGTGAAGAGTTTTTGTGTGGAGTGCGGGTCGTGAAAAGTTTGGGTGTGGAGTTCGGATCGTGAAGAGTTTGGGTGTAGATTGTGGGTTGTGGAGAGTTTGGGTGTGGATTGCGTGTCATCAGGAGTTTGGGTGTGGAGTGCGGGTCATCATGAGTTTGGGTGTGGAGTGTGGGTCATGAGAAGTTTGGGTGTGGAGTGCGGGTCGCGAGGTGTTTTGGTGTGGAGTTTGGTTTGTGGGGAACTGGTGTGTGGAGTTCGGTTGGTTCAATATTTGGTTGTGCAGTGCAGCTCATGAGGAGTTTGGGTGCGGAGTACGGACCTTGTGAAGTTTGGGTGTGGAGTGCGGGTCATGAGGAGTTTGGTTGTGGAGTGCGGGTCATGGGTTTGGGTGTGGATCGCGGGCCTTGAGGAGTTTGGGTGTGGAGTGCGGGTCATGAGGAGTTTGGGTGTGGAGTGCGGGTCATGAGGAGTCTGGGTGTGGAGTGCGGGTCATGAGGAGTTTGGGTGTGGAGTGCGGGTCACGAGGAGTTTGAGTGTGGAGTGCGGGTCACGAGGAGTTTGGGTGTGGAGTGCGGATGGAGAAGAGTTTGGGTGTGGAGTGCGAATGGAGAAGAGTTTGGGTGTGGAGTGCGGATGGAGAAGAGTTTGGGTGTGGAGTCCAGGTCGTAAAGAGTTTGGGTGTGGAGTGCGGGTCGTAAAGAGTTTGGGTTTGGAGTGCGGATGGAGAAGAGTTTGGGTGTGGACTGCAGGTCGTAAAGAGTATGGGTGTGGAGTGCAGGTCGTAAAGAGTTTGGGCGTGGAGTCCAGGTCGTGAAGAGTTTGGGTGTGGAGTGCGGGTCGCAAAGAGTTTGGGTGTGGAGTCCGGGTCACGAGGAGTTTGGGTGTGGAGTGCAGGTCACGAGGAGTTTGGGTGTGGAGTGCGGATGGAGAAGCGTTTGGGTGTGGAGTGCGGATGGAGAAGAGTTTGGGTGTGGAGTGCGGATGGAGAAGAGTTTGGGTGTGGAGTGCGGATGGAGAAGAGTTTGGGTGCGGAGTGCGGATGGAGAAGAGGTTGGGTGCGGAGTGCGGATGGAGAAGAGGTTGGGTGCGGAGAGCGGATGGAGAAGTGTTTGGGTGTGGGTGCGGGTCATGAGGAGTTTGGGTGTGGAGTGCGGGTCATGAGGAGTTTGGGTGTGGAGTGCGTGTCATCAGGAGTTTGTGTGTGGAGTGCGTGTCATCAGGACTTTGGGTGTGGAGTGCGGATCGAGAAGCGTTTCGGTGTGGAGTGCAGGTCACGAGGAGTTTGGGTGTGGAGTGCAGGTCGTAAAGAGTTTGGGTGTGGAGTGCGGACCTTGAAGAGTTTGGGTGTGGAGTGAGGGTCACGAGGAGTTTTGGTGTGGAGTGTGGGTCACGAGGAGTTTGGGTGTGGAGTGCGGGTCACGAGGAACTTGGGTGTGGAGTGCGGGTCACGAGGAACTTGGGTGTGGAGTGCGGGTCACGAGGAGTTTGGGTGTGGAGTGCGGGTCACGAGGAGTTTGGGTGTGGAGTGCGGGTCACGAGGAGTTTGGGTGTGGAGTGCGGGTCACGAGGAGTTTGGGTGTGGAGTGCGGGTCGTGAGGAGTTTGGGTGTGGAGTGCGGGTCATGAGTTTGGGTGTGGATCACGGGCCTTGAGGAGTTTGGGTGTGGAGTGCGGGTCATGAGGAGTTTGGGTGTGGAGTGCGGACCTTGTGAAGTTTGGGTGTGGAGTGCGGGTCATGAGGAGTTTGGTTGTGGAGTGCGGGTCATGAGTTTGGGTGTGGATCACGGGCCTTGAGGAGTTTGGGTGTGGAGTGCGGGTCATGAGGAGTTTGGGTGTGGAGTGCGGGTCGTGAGGAGTTTTGGTGTGGAGTTTGGTTTGTGGGGAACTGGTGTGTGGAGTTCGGTTGGTTCAATATTTGGTTGTGCAGTGCAGCTCATGAGGAGTTTGGGTGCGGAGTACGGACCTTGTGAAGTTTGGGTGTGGAGTGCGGGTCATGAGGAGTTTGGTTGTGGAGTGCGGGTCATGAGTTTGGGTGTGGATCACGGGCCTTGAGGAGTTTGGGTGTGGAGTGCGGGTCATGAGGAGTTTGGGTGTGGAGTGCGGGTCGTGAGGAGTTTGGGTGTGGAGTGCGGGTCATGAGGAGTTTGGGTGTGGAGTGCGGGTCATGAGGAGTATGGGTGTGTAGTGCGGGTCATGAGGATTTTGGGTGTGGAGTGCGGGTCATGAGGGGTTTGGGTGTGGTGTGCGGGTCATGAGGAGTTTGGGTGTGGAATGCGGGTCGTGAAGAGTTTGTGTGTGGAGTGCGGGTCGTGAAGAGTTTGTGTGTGGAGTGCGGGTCGTGAAGAGTTTGTGTGTGGAGTGCGGGTCGTGAAGAGTTTGGGTGTGGAGTGCGGATCGTGAAGAGTTTGCGTGTAGATTGTGTGTTGTGGAGAGTTTGGGTGTGGAGTGCGTGTCATCAGGAGTTTGGGTGTTGAGTGCGGGTCATCATGAGTTTGGGTGTGGAGTGTGGGTCATGAGAAGTTTGGGTGTGGAGTGCGGGTCGCGAGGTGTTTTTGTGTGGAGTTTGGTTTGTTGGAACTGGTGTGTGGAGTTCGGTTGGTTCAATATTTGGTTGTGCAGTGCAGCTCATGAGGAGTTTGGGTGCGGAGTACGGACCTTGTGAAGTTTGGGTGTGGAGTGCGGGTCCTGAGGAGTTTGGTTGTGGAGTGCTGGTCATGAGTTTGGGTGTGGATCGCGGGCCTTGAGGAGTTTGGGTGTGGAGTGCGGGTCACGAGGAGTTTGGGTGTGGAGTGCTGGTCACGAGGAGTTTGGGTGTGGAGTGCGGGTCACGAGGAGTTTGGGTGTGGTGTGCGGGTCACGAGGAGTTTGGGTGTGGTGTGCGGGTCACGAGGAGTTTGGGTGTGGAGTGCGGGTCGCGAGGAATTTGTGTGTGGAGTGCGGGTCGTGAAGAGTTTGTGTGTGGAGTGCGGGTCGTGAAGAGTTTGTGTGTGGGGTGCGGGTCGTGAAGAGTTTGTGTGTGGAGTGCGGGTCGTGAAGAGTTTGTGTGTGGAGTGCGGGTCGTGAAGAGTTTTTGTGTGGAGTGCGGGTCGTGAAAAGTTTGGGTGTGGAGTTCGGATCGTGAAGAGTTTGGGTGTAGATTGTGGGTTGTGGAGAGTTTGGGTGTGGATTGCGTGTCATCAGGAGTTTGGGTGTGGAGTGCGGGTCATCATGAGTTTGGGTGTGGAGTGTGGGTCATGAGAAGTTTGGGTGTGGAGTGCGGGTCGCGAGGTGTTTTGGTGTGGAGTTTGGTTTGTGGGGAACTGGTGTGTGGAGTTCGGTTGGTTCAATATTTGGTTGTGCAGTGCAGCTCATGAGGAGTTTGGGTGCGGAGTACGGACCTTGTGAAGTTTGGGTGTGGAGTGCGGGTCATGAGGAGTTTGGTTGTGGAGTGCGGGTCATGGGTTTGGGTGTGGATCGCGGGCCTTGAGGAGTTTGGGTGTGGAGTGCGGGTCATGAGGAGTTTGGGTGTGGAGTGCGGGTCATGAGGAGTCTGGGTGTGGAGTGCGGGTCATGAGGAGTTTGGGTGTGGAGTGCGGGTCACGAGGAGTTTGAGTGTGGAGTGCGGGTCACGAGGAGTTTGGGTGTGGAGTGCGGATGGAGAAGAGTTTGGGTGTGGAGTGCGAATGGAGAAGAGTTTGGGTGTGGAGTGCGGATGGAGAAGAGTTTGGGTGTGGAGTCCAGGTCGTAAAGAGTTTGGGTGTGGAGTGCAGGTCGTAAAGAGTTTGGGTTTGGAGTGCGGATGGAGAAGAGTTTGGGTGTGGACTGCAGGTCGTAAAGAGTATGGGTGTGGAGTGCAGGTCGTAAAGAGTTTGGGCGTGGAGTCCAGGTCGTGAAGAGTTTGGGTGTGGAGTGCGGGTCGCAAAGAGTTTGGGTGTGGAGTCCGGGTCACGAGGAGTTTGGGTGTGGAGTGCAGGTCACGAGGAGTTTGGGTGTGGAGTGCGGATGGAGAAGCGTTTGGGTGTGGAGTGCGGATGGAGAAGAGTTTGGGTGTGGAGTGCGGATGGAGAAGAGTTTGGGTGTGGAGTGCGGATGGAGAAGAGTTTGGGTGCGGAGTGCGGATGGAGAAGAGGTTGGGTGCGGAGTGCGGATGGAGAAGAGGTTGGGTGCGGAGAGCGGATGGAGAAGTGTTTGGGTGTGGGTGCGGGTCATGAGGAGTTTGGGTGTGGCGTGCGGGTCATGAGGAGTTTGGGTGTGGAGTGCGTGTCATCAGGAGTTTGTGTGTGGAGTGCGTGTCATCAGGACTTTGGGTGTGGAGTGCGGATCGAGAAGCGTTTCGGTGTGGAGTGCAGGTCACGAGGAGTTTGGGTGTGGAGTGCAGGTCGTAAAGAGTTTGGGTGTGGAGTGCGGACCTTGAAGAGTTTGGGTGTGGAGTGAGGGTCACGAGGAGTTTTGGTGTGGAGTGTGGGTCACGAGGAGTTTGGGTGTGGAGTACGGGTCACGAGGAACTTGGGTGTGGAGTGCGGGTCACGAGGAACTTGGGTGTGGAGTGCGGGTCACGAGGAGTTTGGGTGTGGAGTGCGGGTCACGAGGAGTTTGGGTGTGGAGTGCGGGTCACGAGGAGTTTGGGTGTGGAGTGCGGGTCACGAGGAGTTTGGGTGTGGAGTGCGGGTCGTGAGGAGTTTGGGTGTGGAGTGCGGGTCATGAGTTTGGGTGTGGATCACGGGCCTTGAGGAGTTTGGGTGTGGAGTGCGGGTCATGAGGAGTTTGGGTGTGGAGTGCGGACCTTGTGAAGTTTGGGTGTGGAGTGCGGGTCATGAGGAGTTTGGTTGTGGAGTGCGGGTCATGAGTTTGGGTGTGGATCACGGGCCTTGAGGAGTTTGGGTGTGGAGTGCGGGTCATGAGGAGTTTGGGTGTGGAGTGCGGGTCGTGAGGAGTTTTGGTGTGGAGTTTGGTTTGTGGGGAACTGGTGTGTGGAGTTCGGTTGGTTCAATATTTGGTTGTGCAGTGCAGCTCATGAGGAGTTTGGGTGCGGAGTACGGACCTTGTGAAGTTTGGGTGTGGAGTGCGGGTCATGAGGAGTTTGGTTGTGGAGTGCGGGTCATGAGTTTGGGTGTGGATCACGGGCCTTGAGGAGTTTGGGTGTGGAGTGCGGGTCATGAGGAGTTTGGGTGTGGAGTGCGGGTCGTGAGGAGTTTGGGTGTGGAGTGCGGGTCGTGAAGAGTTTGTGTGTGAAGTGCAGGTCGTGAAGAGTTTGTGTGTGGAGTGCGGGTCGTGAAGAGTTTGTGTGTGGAGTGCGGGTCGTGAAGAGTTTGGGTGTGGAGTGCGGGTCGTGAAGAGTTTGGGTGTGGAGTGCGGGTCGTGAAGAGTTTGGGTGTGGAGTGCGGGTCGTGAAGAGTTTGGGTGTGGAGTGCGGGTCGTGAAGAGTTTGGGTGTGGAGTGCGGATCGTGAAGAGTTTGGGTGTGGAGTGCGGGTCGTGAACAGTTTGTGTGTGGAGTGCGGATCGTGAAGAGTTTGGGTGTAGATTGTGGGTTGTGGAGAGTTTGGGTGTGGAGTGCGTGTCATCAGGAGTTTGGGTGTGGAGTGCGGGTCGTCATGAGTTTGGGTGTGGATTGCGGATCGAGAAGCGTTTCGGTTGGAGTGCAGGTCATGAGGAGTTTGGGTTTGGAGTGCAGGTCGTAAAGAGTTTGGGTTTGGAGTGCAGTTCGTAAAGAGTTTGGGTGTGGAGTGCGGACCTTGAAGAGTTTGGGTGTGGAGTGCGGGTCACGAGGAGTTTGGGTGTGGAGTGCATGTCACGAGGAGTTTGGGTGTGGAGTGCGGGTCACGAGGATTTTGGGTGTGGAGTGCAGGTCACGAGGAGTTTGGGTGTGGAGTGCGGATGGAGAAGAGTTTGGGTGTGGAGTGCGGATGGAGAAGAGGTTGGGTGCGGAGTGCGGATGGAGAAGAGTTTGGGTGTGGAGTGCGGATGGAGAAGAGTTTGGGTGTGGAGTGCGGATGGAGAAGAGTTTGGGTGTGGAGTGCGGATGGAGAAGTGTTTGGGTGTGGAGTGCGGATGGAGAAGAGTTTGGGTGTGGAATGCAGGTCGTAAAGAGTTTGGGTGTGGTTTGCAGGTCGTGAAGAGTTTGGGTGTGGAGTGCGGGTCACGAGGAGTTTGGGTGTGGAGTGCGGGTCACGAGGAGTTTGGGTGTGGAGTGCGGGTCGTGAGGAGTTTGGGTGTGGAGTGCGGGTCGTGAGGAGTTTGGGTGTGGAGTGCGGGTCGTGAGGAGTTTGGGTGTGGAGTGCGGGTCGTGAGGTTTTTGGGTGTGGAGTGCGGGTCGTGAAGAGTTTGGGTGTGGAGTGCAGGTCGTGAAGAGTTTGGGTGTGGAGTGCAGGTCGTGAAGAGTTTGGGTGTGGAGTGCGGGTCGTGAGGGGTTTGGGTGTGGAGTGCGGGTCGTGAGGAGTTTGCGTGTGGAGTGCGGGTCACGAGGAGTTCGTGTGTGGAGTGCGGATGGAGAAGCGTTTGGGTGTGGAGTGCGGATGGAGAAGAGTTTGGGTGTGGAGTGCAGGTCGTAAAGCGTTTGTGTGTGGAGTGCAGGTCGTAAAGAGTTTGGGTGTGGAGTGCAGGTCGTAAAGAGTTTGGGTGTGGAGTGCAGATCGTAAAGAGTTTGGGTGTGGAGTGCAGGTCACGAGGAGTTTGGGTGTGGAGTGCAGGTCGTAAAGAGTTTGGGTGTGGTCTGCGATGGAGAAGAGTTTGGGTGTGGAGTGCGGGTCATGAGGAGTTTGGGTGTGGAGTGCAGATCGTGAAGAGATTGGGTGTGGAGTGCAGGTCCTAAAGAGTTTGGGTGTGGAGTGCGGATCGAGAAGCGTTTGGGTGTGGAGTGCAGGTTTCGAGGAGTTTGGGTGTGGAGTGCAGGTCGTAAAGAGTTTGGGTGTGGAGTGCAGGTCGTAAAGATTTTGGGTGTGGAGTGCAGGTCGTAAAGACTCTGGGTGTGGAGTGCTGGTCGTAAAGAGTTTGGGTGTGGAGTGCGGGTCACGAGGAGTTTGGCTGTGGAGTGCAGGTCGTAAAGAGTTTGGGTGTGGAGTGCGGATCGTGAAGAGTTTGGGTTGGAGTGCTGGTCGTAAAGAGTTTGGGTTTGGAGTGCGGATCGTGAAGCGTTTGGATGTGGAGTGCAGGTCGTAAAGAGTTTGGGTGTGGAGTGCAGGTCGTATGGAGTTTGGGTGTGGAGTGCGGATCGTGAAGAGATTGGGTGTGGAGTCCAGGTCCTAAAGAGTTTGGGTGTGGAGTGCGGATCGAGAAGCGTTTGGGTGTGGAGTGCAGGTATCGAGGAGTTTGGGTGTGGAGTGCAGGTCGTAAAGAGTTTGGGTGTGGAGTGCAGGTCGTTATGATTTTGGGTGTGGAGTGCAGGTCGTAATGAGTTTGGGTGTGGAGTGCTGGTCGTAAAGAGTTTGGGTGTGGAGTGCGGGTCACGAGGACTTTGCGTGTGGAGTGCTTGTCACGAGGAGTTTGGGTGTGGAGTGCGGGTCACGAGGAGTTTGGGTGTGGAGTGCGGGTCACGAGGAGTTTGGGTGTGGAGTGCGGGTCCCGAGTAGTTTGGGTGTGGAGTGCGGGTCACGAGGAGTTTGAGTGTGGAGTGCGGGTCACGAGGAGTTTGGGTGTGGAGTGCGGGTCACGAGGAGTTTGGGTGTGGAGTGCTGGTCACGAGGAGTTTGGGTGTGGAGTGCGGGTCACGAGGAGTTTGGGTGTGGTGTGCGGGTCACGAGGAGTTTGGGTGTGGTGTGCGGGTCATGAGGAGTTTGGGTGTGGAGTGCGTGTCATCAGGAGTTTGGGTGTGGAGTGCGTGTCATCAGGACTTTGGGTGTGGAGTGCGGATCGAGAAGCGTTTCGGTGTGGAGTGCAGGTCACGAGGAGTTTGGGTGTGGAGTGCAGGTCGTAAAGAGTTTGGGTGTGGAGTGCAGGTCGTCAAGATTTTGGGTGTGGAGTGCGGACCTTGAAGAGTTTGGGTGTGGAGTGCGGATCCCGAAGAGTTTGGGTGTGGAGTGAGGGTCACGAGGAGTTTGGGTGTGGAGTGTGGGTCACGAGGAGTTTGGGTGTGGAGTGCGGGTCACGAGGAACTTGGGTGTGGAGTGCGGGTCACGAGGAACTTGGGTGTGGAGTGCGGGTCACGAGGAACTTGGGTGTGGAGTGCGGGTCACGAGGAACTTGGGTGTGGAGTGCGGGTCACGAGGAGTTTGGGTGTGGAGTGCGGGTCACGAGGAGTTTGGGTGTGGAGTGCGGGTCACGAGGAGTTTGGGTGTGGAGTGCGGGTCACGAGGAGTTTGGGTGTGGAGTGCGGGTCGTGAGGAGTTTGGGTGTGGAGTGCGGGTCATGAGGAGTTTGGTTGTGGAGTGCGGGTCATGAGTTTGGGTGTGGATCACGGGCCTTGAGGAGTTTGGGTGTGGAGTGCGGGTCATGAGGAGTTTGGGTGTGGAGTGCGGACCTTGTGAAGTTTGGGTGTGGAGTGCGGGTCATGAGGAGTTTGGTTGTGGAGTGCGGGTCATGAGTTTGGGTGTGGATCACGGGCCTTGAGGAGTTTGGGTGTGGAGTGCGGGTCATGAGGAGTTTGGGTGTGGAGTGCGGGTCGTGAGGAGTTTTGGTGTGGAGTTTGGTTTGTGGGGAACTGGTGTGTGGAGTTCGGTTGGTTCAATATTTGGTTGTGCAGTGCAGCTCATGAGGAGTTTGGGTGCGGAGTACGGACCTTGTGAAGTTTGGGTGTGGTGTGCGGGTCATGAGGAGTTTGGTTGTGGAGTGCGGGTCATGAGTTTGGGTGTGGATCACGGGCCTTGAGGAGTTTGGGTGTGGAGTGCGGGTCATGAGGAGTTTGGGTGTGGAGTGCGGGTCGTGAGGAGTTTGGGTGTGGAGTGCGGGTCGTGAAGAGTTTGTGTGTGGAGTGCAGGTCGTGAAGAGTTTGTGTGTGGAGTGCGGGTCGTGAAGAGTTTGTGTGTGGAGTGCGGGTCGTGAAGAGTTTGGGTGTGGAGTGCGGGTCGTGAAGAGTTTGGGTGTGGAGTGCGGGTCGTGAAGAGTTTGGGTGTGGAGTGCGGGTCGTGAAGAGTTTGGGTGTGGAGTGCGGATCGTGAAGAGTTTGGGTGTGGAGTGCGGGTCGTGAACAGTTTGTGTGTGGAGTGCGGATCGTGAAGAGTTTGGGTGTAGATTGTGGGTTGTGGAGAGTTTGGGTGTGGAGTGCGTGTCATCAGGAGTTTGGGTGTGGAGTGCGGGTCGTCATGAGTTTGGGTGTGGATTGCGGATCGAGAAGCGTTTCGGTTGGAGTGCAGGTCATGAGGAGTTTGGTTGTGGAGTGCAGGTCGTAAAGAGTTTGGGTTTGGAGTGCAGTTCGTAAAGAGTTTGGGTGTGGAGTGCGGACCTTGAAGAGTTTGGGTGTGGAGTGCGGGTCACGAGGAGTTTGGGTGTGGAGTGCATGTCACGAGGAGTTTGGGTGTGGAGTGCGGGTCACGAGGATTTTGGGTGTGGAGTGCAGGTCACGAGGAGTTTGGGTGTGGAGTGCGGATGGAGAAGAGTTTGGGTGTGGAGTGCGGATGGAGAAGAGGTTGGGTGCGGAGTGCGGATGGAGAAGAGTTTGGGTGTGGAGTGCGGATGGAGAAGAGTTTGGGTGTGGAGTGCGGATGGAGAAGAGTTTGGGTGTGGAGTGCGGATGGAGAAGAGTTTGGGTGTGGAGTGCGGATGGAGAAGTGTTTGGGTGTGGAGTGCGGATGGAGAAGAGTTTGGGTGTGGAATGCAGGTCATAAAGAGTTTGGGTGTGGTTTGCAGGTCGTGAAGAGTTTGGGTGTGGAGTGCGGGTCACGAGGAGTTTGGGTGTGGAGTGCGGGTCGTGAGGAGTTTGGGTGTGGAGTGCGGGTCGTGAGGAGTTTGGGTGTGGAGTGCGGGTCGTGAGGAATTTGGGTGTGGAGTGCGGGTCGTGAGGAGTTTGGGTGTGGAGTGCGGGTCGTGAGGAGTTTGGGTGTGGAGTGCGGGTCGTGAGGAGTTTGGGTGTGGAGTGCGGGTCGTGAGGTTTTTGGGTGTGGAGTGCGAGTCGTGAAGAGTTTGGGTGTGGAGTGCGGGTCGTGAAGAGTTTGGGTGTGGAGTGCGGGTCGTGAGGAGTTTGTGTGTGGAGTGCGGGTCACCAGGAGTTCGTGTGTGGAGTGCGGATGGAGAAGCGTTTGGGTGTGGAGTGCGGATGGAGAAGAGTTTGGGTGTGGAGTGCAGGTCGTAAAGCGTTTGGGTGTGGAGTGCAGGTCGTAAAGAGTTTGGGTGTGGATTGCAGGTCGTAAAGAGTTTGGGTGTGGAGTGCAGATCGTAAAGAGTTTGGGTGTGGAGTGCAGGTCACGAGGAGTTTGGGTGTGGAGTGCAGGTCGTAAAGAGTTTGGGTGTGGTCTGCGATGGAGAAGAGTTTGGGTGTGGAGTGCGGGTCATGAGGAGTTTGGATGTGGAGTGCAGGTCGTAAGGAGTTTGGGTGTGGAGTGCAGATCGTGAAGAGATTGGGTGTGAAGTGCAGGTCCTAAAGAGTTTGGGTGTGGAGTGCGGATCGAGAAGCGTTTGGGTGTGGAGTGCAGGTTTCGAGGAGTTTGGGTGTGGAGTGCAGGTCGTGAAGAGTTTGGGTGTGGAGTGCAGGTCGTAAAGATTTTGGGTGTGGAGTGCAGGTTGTAAAGACTCTGGGTGTGGAGTGCTGGTCGTAAAGAGTTTGGGTGTGGAGTGCGGGTCACGAGGAGTTTGGCTGTGGAGTGCAGGTCGTAAAGAGTTTGGGTGTGGACTGCAGGTCGTAAAGAGTTTGGGTGTGGAGTGCGGATCGTGAAGAGTTTGGGTTGGAGTGCTGGTCGTAAAGAGTTTGGGTTTGGAGTGCGGATCGTGAAGCGTTTGGATGTGGAGTGCAGGTCGTAAAGAGTTTGGGTGTGGAGTGCAGGTCATATGGAGTTTGGGTGTGGAGTGCGGATCGTGAAGAGATTGGGTGTGGAGTCCAGGTCCTAAAGAGTTTGGGTGTGGAGTGCGGATCGAGAAGCGTTTGGGTGTGGAGTGCAGGTATCGAGTAGTTTGGGTGTGGAGTGTGGATCGAGAAGAGTTTGGGTGTGGAGTGCAGGTCGTTATGATTTTGGGTGTGGAGTGCAGGTCGTAATGAGTTTGGGTGTGGAGTGCTGGTCGTAAAGAGTTTGGGTGTGGAGTGCGGGTCACGAGGACTTTGCGTGTGGAGTGCTTGTCACGAGGAGTTTGGGTGTGGAGTGCGGGTCACGAGGAGTTTGGGTGTGGAGTGCGGGTCACGAGGAGTTTGGGTGTGGAGTGCGGGTCACGAGGAGTTTGGGTGTGGAGTGCTGGTCACGAGGAGTTTGGGTGTGGAGTGCGGGTCACGAGGAGTTTGGGTGTGGTGTGCGGGTCACGAGGAGTTTGGGTGTGGTGTGCGGGTCACGAGGAGTTTGGGTGTGGAGTGCGGGTCAAGAGGAGTTTGGGTGTGGAGTGCGGGTCACGAGGAGTTTGGGTGTTTATGCCGATCGTAAAGAGTTTGGGTGTGAAATGCAGGTCATGTGGAGTTTGGGTGTGGAGTGCGGGTCGTGAAGAGTTTGGGTGTGGAGTGCAGGTCGTGAAGAGTTTGGGTGTGGAGTGCAGGTCGTGAAGAGTTTGGGTGTGGAGTGCGGATTGTGAAGAGTTTGGGTGTGAGTGCGGATCGTGAAGAGTTTGGGTGTGAGTGCGGATCGTGAAGAGTTTGGATGTGGAGTGCGGATCGAGAAGAGTTTGGTTGTGGAGCACGGGTCATGAGGAGTTTGGGTTTGGAGCGCGTGTTATGAAGAGTTTGTGTGTGGAGTATGGATCGTGAAGAGTTTGGGTGTGGAGTGCGGGTCATGATGAGTTTGGGTGTGGAGTGCGGATCGAGAAGAGTTTGGGTGTGGAGTGCGGGTCGTGAAGAGTTTTGGTGTGGAGTGTGGATCGAGAAGAGTTTGGGTGTGGAGTGCAGGTCGTTATGATTTTGGGTGTGGAGTGCAGGTCGTAATGAGTTTGGGTGTGGAGTGCTGGTCGTAAAGAGTTTGGGTGTGGAGTGCGGGTCACGAGGAGTTTGCGTGTGGAGTGCTTGTCACGAGGAGTTTGGGTGTGGAGTGCGGGTCACGAGGAGTTTGGGTGTGGAGTGCGGGTCACGAGGAGTTTGGGTGTGGAGTGCGGGTCACGAGGAGTTTGGGTGTGGAGTGCTGGTCACGAGGAGTTTGGGTGTGGAGTGCGGGTCACGAGGAGTTTGGGTGTGGTGTGCGGGTCACGAGGAGTTTGGGTGTGGTGTGCGGGTCACGAGGAGTTTGGGTGTGGAGTGCGGGTCAAGAGGAGTTTGGGTGTGGAGTGCGGGTCACGAGGAGTTTGGGTGTTTATGCCGATCGTAAAGAGTTTGGGTGTGAAATGCAGGTCATGTGGAGTTTGGGTGTGGAGTGCGGGTCGTGAAGAGTTTGGGTGTGGAGTGCAGGTCGTGAAGAGTTTGGGTGTGGAGTGCGGTTCATGAGGAGTTTTGTTGAGGAGTGTGGATCGTGAAGAGTTTGGGTGTGGAGTGCGGATCGTGAAGAGTTTGTGTGTGGAGTGCGGATCATGAAGAGTTTGTGTGTGGAGTGCGCGTCATGAGGAGTTTGGGTGTGGAGTGCGGGTTGTGAAGAGTTTGGGTGTGGAGTGTTGGTCGTGGAGAGTTTAGGTGTGGAGTGCGGTTCGTGAGTAGTTTGGGTGTGGAGTGCGGGTCATGAGGAGTTTGGGTGTGGAGTGCAGGTCGTGAAGAGTTTGGGTGTGGAGTGCGGGTCACAAGGATTTTGGGGGTGGAGTGCGGGTCACGAGGATTTTGGGTGTGGAGGGCGGGTCATGAGGAGTTTGGGTGTGGAGTGCGGGTCACGAGGAGTTTGGATGTGTATGCCGATCGTAAGGAGTTTGGGTGTGAAGTGCAGGTCATGTGGAGTTTGGGTGTGGAGTGCGGGTCGTGAAGAGTTTGGGTATGGAGTGCGGGTCTTGAAGAGTTTGGATGTGGAGTGCGGATCGAGAAGAGTTTGGGTGTGGAGCATGGGTCATGAGGAGTTTGGGTTTGGAGCGCGTGTTATGAAGAGTTTGTGTGTGGAGTATGGATCGTGAAGAGTTTGGGTGTGGAGTGCGGGTCATGATGAGTTTGGGTGTGGAGTGCGGATCGAGAAGAGTTTGGGTGTGGAGTGCGGGTCGTGAAGAGTTTTGGTGTGGAGTGTGGATCGGGAAGAGTTTGGGTCTGGAGTGCTGAACGAGAAGAGTTTGGGTGTGGTGTGTGGGTCGTGGAGAGTTTGGTGTGGAGTGCGGGTCGTGAGTAGTTTGGGTGTGGACTGCAGGTCATGAGTAGTTTGGCAGTGGAGTGCGGGTCATGAGGTGTTTGGGTGTGGAGTGCGGGCCTTGAGAAGTTTGGTTGTGGAGTGCGGGTCATGGGCAGTTTGGGTGTGGAGTGCGGGACGTGAAGAGTTTGGGTGTGGAGTGCGGTTCGTGAAGTGTTTGGGTGTGGAGTGCGGTTCATGAGGAGTTTTGTTGAGGAGTGTGGATCGTGAAGAGTTTGGGTGTGGAGTGCGGATCGTGAAGAGTTTGTGTGTGGAGTGCGGATCATGAAGAGTTTGTGTGTGGAGTGCGCGTCATGAGGAGTTTGGGTGTGGAGTGCGGGTTGTGAAGAGTTTGGGTGTGGAGTGTTGGTCGTGGAGAGTTTAGGTGTGGAGTGCGGTTCGTGAGTAGTTTGGGTGTGGAGTGCGGGTCATGAGGAGTTTGGGTGTGGAGTGCGGGTCGTGAAGAGTTTGGGTGTGGAGTGCGGGTCACAAGGATTTTGGGGGTGGAGTGCGGGTCACGAGGATTTTGGGTGTGGAGGGCGGGTCATGAGGAGTTTGGGTGTGGAGTGCGGGTCACGAGGAGTTTGGATGTGTATGCCGATCGTAAGGAGTTTGGGTGTGAAGTGCAGGTCATGTGGAGTTTGGGTGTGGAGTGCGGGTCGTGAAGAGTTTGGGTATGGAGTACGGGTCTTGAAGAGTTTGGGTGTGGAGTGCGGATCGTGAAGAGTTTGGGTGTGGAGTGCGGATCGTAAAGAGTTTGGGTGTGAGTGCGGATCGTGAAGAGTTTGGATGTGGAATGCGGATCGAGAAGAGTTTGGGTGTGGAGCACGGGTCATGAGGAGTTTGGGTTTGGAGCGCGTGTCATGAAGAGTTTGTGTGTGGAGTATGGATCGTGAAGAGTTTGGGTGTGGAGTGCGGGTCATGATGAGTTTGGGTGTGGAGTGCGGATCGAGAAGAGTTTGGGTGTGGAGTGCGGGTCATGAAGAGTTTTGGTGTGGAGTGTGGATCGAGAAGAGTTTGGGTGTGGAGTGCTGATCGAGAAGAGTTTGGGTGTGGTGTGTGGGTCGTGGAGAGTTTGGTGTGGAGTGCGGGTCGTGAGTAGTTTGGGTGTGGTCTGCAGGTCATGAGTAGTTTGGCTGTGGAGTGCGGGTCATGAGGAGTTTGGGTGTGGAGTGCGGGCCGTGAGAAGATTGGTTGTGGAGTGCGGGTCATGAGCAGTTTGGGTGTGGAGTGCGGGTCGTGAAGAGTTTGGGTGTGGAGTGCGGTTCGTGAAGTGTTTGGGTGTGGAGTGCGGGTCATGAGGAGTTTTGTTGAGGAGTGTGGGTCGTGAAGAGTTTTGTTGAGGAGTGTGGTTCGTGAAGAGTTTGGGTGTGGAGTGCGGATCGTGAAGAGTTTGTGTGTGGAGTGCGGATCATGAAGAGTTTGTGTGTGGAGTCCGCGACATGAGGAGTTTGGGTGTGGAGGGCGGGTTGTGAAGAGTTTGGGTGTGGAGTGTTGGTCGTGGAGAGTTTAGGTGTGGAGTGCGGGTCGTGAGTAGTTTGGGTGTGGAGTGCAGGTCATGAGGAGTTTGGGTGTTGAATGCGGGCCATGAGAAGTTTGGTTGTGGAGTGCGGGTCATGAGGAGTTTGGGTGTGGAGTGCGGGTCGTGCAGAGTTTGGGTGTGGAGTGCGGGTCGTGAAGGGTTTGGGTGTGGAGTGCGGGTCGTGAAGTGTTTGGGTGCGGAGTGCGGGTTTTGAGGAGTTTGGGTGTGGAGTGTAGTTTGTTAAATGTCTGGGCGTGCAGTGCAGGACGTGGAGAGTTTGGGTGCGGAGTGCGCGTCGTCAAGAGTTTGGGTGTGGTGTGGAGTGCGGGTTCTGTATTGTTTTGTTGTGGAGTGTGGGTTGTGGAGAGTTTGGGTGTGGAGTGCGGGTCGTGGAGAGTTTGGGTGTGGAGTGCGGAGAGAGAAGAGTTTGGGTGTGGAGTGTGGGTTGTGGAGAGTTTGGGTGTGGAGTGCGGATCGAGAAGAGTTTGGGTGTGGAGTGTGCATTGTGGAGAGTTTGGGTGTGGAGTGCAGGTCATGAGGAGTTTGGGTGTGGAGTGCGTGTCATGAGGAGTTTGGGTGTGGAGTGCGGGTCATGAGGAGTTTGGGTGTGGAGTGCGGGTCATGAGGTGTTTGGGTGTAGAGTGCGGGTCATGAGGAGTTTGGGTATGGAGTGCGTGTCGTGAAGAGTTTGGGTGTGGACTGTGGATCGTGAAGAGTTTGGGTGTGGAGTACGGATCGAGAAGTGTTTGGGTGTGGACTGCGGATCGAGAAGAGTTTGAGTGTGGTGTTTGGGTCATGGAGCGTTTGGGTGTGGAGTGCAGGTCATGATTAGTTTGGGTGTGGAGTGTGGATTGTGAAAATTTTGGGTGTGGAGTGTGGTTTGTGAAGCTCTTGGGTGTGGACTGTGGATTGTGGGGCGTTCGGGTGTGGACTGCGATTTGGGGAGTGTTTGTGTGTGGAGTGTGGGTTGTGGAGGGTTTGGGTGTGGGTCGTGGGTTGTGGAATGTTTGGGTGTGAAGTGTAGTTTGTTAAATGTCTGGGCGTGGAGTGCGGGATGTGGACAGTTTGGGTGCGGAGTGCGCGTCGTCAAGAGTTTGTGTGTGGTGTGGAGTGCGGGTTTGGTATTGTTTTGTTGTGGAGTGTGGGTTGTGGAGAGTTTGGGTGTGGAGTGCGGGTCGTGGAGAGTTTGGGTGTGGAGTGCGGATCGAGAAGAGTTTGGGTGTGGAGTGTGGGTTGTGGAGAGTTTGGGTGTGGAGTGCGGGTCATGAGGAGTTTGGTTGTGGAGTGCGGGTCATGAGGTGTTTGGGTGTGGAGTGCGGATCGTGAAGAGTTTGGGTGTGGAGTGCGGATTGAGAAGTGTTTTGGTGTGCAGTGCGGATCGAGAAGAGTTTGGGTGTAGTGTGTGGGTCGTGGAGAGTTAAGGCGTGGAGTGCAGGTCATGAGTAGTTTGGGTGTGGAGTGCGGGTCATGAGGTGTTTGGGCGTGGAGTGCGGGTCGTGAAGAGTTTGGGTGTGTAGTGCGGATCGAGAAGTGTTTCGGTGTGGAGTGCGGATCATGAAGAGTTTGGGTGTGGAGTGCAGATCATGAAGAGTTTGGGTGTGGAGTGCAGATCGTGACGAGTTTGGGTGTGGAGTGCCAATCGAGAAGAGTTTGGTTGTGGAGTGCGGATCGTGAAGAGTTTGGGTGTGGAGTGCGGATCGAGAAGAGTTTTGGTGTGGAGCGCGGATCGAGAAGATTTTGGGTGTGGTGTGTGGGTCTTGGAGAGTTTGGGTGTGAAGTGCGGGTCATGAGGAGTTTGGATGTGGAGTGCGGGCCGTGAGAAGTTTGTTTGTGGAGTGCGGGTCATGAGGAGTTTGGGTGTGTAGTGCGGATCGTGAAGAGTTTGGGTGTGTAGTGCGGGTCGAGAAGAGTTTGGGTGTGGCATGTGGGTTGTGGAGATTTTGGGTGTGGAGTGCAAGTCATGAGGAGTTTGGGTGTGGAGTGCGGGTCATGAGGAGTTTGGGTGTGGAGTGCGGGTCATGAGGAGTTTGGGTATGGAGTGCGTGTCGTGAAGAGTTTGGGTGTGGACTGCGAATTGTGAAGAGTTTGGGTGTGGAGTGCGGATCAAGAAGTGTTTGGGTGAGGAGTGCGGATCGAGAAGAGTTTGGGTGTGGTGTGTGGGTCGTGGAGAGTTTGTGAGTGGAGTGCAGGTCATGAGTGGTTTGGGTGTGGAGAGCGTGTCATGAGGAGTTTGTGCGTGGAGTGCGGGTCGTGGAGAGTTTGGGTGTGGAGTGCGGGTCATGAGCAGTTTGGGTATGGAGTGCATGTCGTGAAGAGTTTGGGTGTGGACTGCGGATCGTGAAGAGTTTGGATGTGGAGTGCGGATCGAGAAGTGTTTGGGTGTGGAGTGCGGATCGAGAGGAGTTTGGGTGTGGTGTGTGTGTCATGGAGAGTTTGGGTGTGGAGTGCAGGTCATGAGTAGTTTGGGTGTGGAGTGCGTGTCATGAGGAGTTTGTGCGTGGAGTGCGAGTCGTGAAGAGTTTGGATGTGGAGTGCGTATCGAGATGAGTTTGGGTGTGGAATGCGGATCATGAAGAGTTTGGGTGTGGAGTGCAGATCGTGACGAGTTTGGGTGTGGAGTACCAATCGAGAAGAGTTTGGGTGTGGAGTGCGGGTCATGAGGAGATTGGGTGTGGAGTGTGGGTCATCAAGAGTTTGTGTGTGGAGTATGGATCGTGAAGAGTTTGGGTGTGGAGTGCGGGTTGTGAAGACTTTGGGTGTGGACTGCGGATCGAGAAGAGTTTGGGTGTGGAGCGCGGATCGAGAAGGGTTTTGGTGTAGTCTGTGGGTCGTGGAGAGTTTGGGTGTGAAGTGCGGGTCATCAGGAGTTTAGGTTTGGAGTGCGGGCTGTGAGAAGTTCGGTTGTGGAGTGCGGATCATGAGGAGTTTGGGTGTGGAGTGCGGATCGAGAAGAGTTTGGGTGTGGAGTGCGGATCGAGAATAGTTTGGGTGTGGAGTGAGGGTTGTGGAGAGTTTGGGTGTGGAGTGCAGGTCATGAGGAGTTTGGGTGTGGAGTGCGAGTCATGAGGAGTTTGGGCGTGGAGTGCGCCTCATGAGGAGTTTTGGTGTGGATTGCGGGTCATGAGGAGTTTGGGTATGGAGTGCGTGCCTTGAAGAGTTTGGGTGTGGACTGCGGATCGTGAAGAGTTTGGGTGTGGAGTGGTGGTCATGAGGAGATTGGGTGTGGAGTGTGGGTCATGAGGAGTTTGGGTGTGGAGTGAGGGTCATGAGGAGTTTGGGTGTGGAGTGCGGGTCATGAGGAGTTTGGGTGTGGAGTGAGGGTTGTGGAGAGTTTGGGTGTGGAGTGCAGGTCATGAGGAGTTTGGGTGTGGAGTGCGGGTCGTGAAGAGTTTGGGTGTGGAGTGCGGATCGTGAAGAGTTTGGGTGTGGAGTGCGGATCGAGAAGAGTTTGGGAGTGGTGTGTGGGTCGTGGAGACTTTGGGTGTGAAGTGCGGGTCATGAGGAGTTTCGTTGTGGAGTGCGGATCATGAGGAGTTTGGTTGTGGAGTGCGGGTCATGAAGAGTTTGGGTGTGGAGTGCGGATCGAGGAGAGTTTGGGTGTGGAGTGTGCATTGTGGAGTGTTTGGGTGTGGAGTGCAGGTCATGAGGAGTTTGGGTGTGGAGTGCGGGTCATGAGGAGTTTGGGTGTGGAGTGCAGGTCCTGAGGAGTTTGGGTGTGGAGTGCGGGTCATGAGGAGTTTGGGTCTGGAGTGCGGGTCGTGAAGAGTTTGGGTGTGTAGTGCGGATCGAGAAGTGTTTGGGTGTGGAGTGCGGATCATGAAGAGTTTGGGTGTGGAGTGCAGATCATGAAGAGTTTGGGTGTGGAGTGCAGATCGTGATGAGTTTGGGTGTGGAGTGCCAATCGAGAAGAGTTTGGGTGTGGAGTGCGGATCGTGAAGAGTTTGGGTGTGGAGTGCGGATCGAGAAGAGTTTTGGTGTGGAGCGCGGATCGAGAAGATTTTGGGTGTGGTGTGTGGGTCTTGGAGAGTTTGGGTGTGAAGTGCGGATCATGAGGAGTTTGGGTGGGAGTGCGGGCCGTGAGAAGTTTGTTTGTGGAGTGCGGGTCATGAGGAGTTTGGGTGTGTAGTGCGGATCGTGAAGAGTTTGGGTGTGTAGTGCGTGTCGAGAAGAGTTTGGGTGTGGCATGTGGGTTGTGGAGATTTTGGGTGTGGAGTGCAAGTCATGAGGTGTTTGGGTGTGGAGTGCGGGTCATGAGGAGTTTGGGTGTGGAGTGCGCCTCATGAGGAGTTTGGGTGTGGAGTGCGGGTCATGAGGAGTTTGGGTATGGAGTGCGTGTCGTGAAGAGTTTGGGTGTGGACTGCGAATTGTGAAGAGTTTGGGTGTGGAGTGCGGATCAAGAAGTGTTTGGGTGTGGTGTGTGGGTCGTGGAGAGTTTGTGAGTGGAGTGCAGGTCATGAGTGGTTTGGGTGTGGAGAGTGTGTCATGAGGAGTTTGTGCGTGGAGTGCGGGTCGTGGAGAGTTTGGGTGTGGAGTGCGGGTCATGAGCAGTTTGGGTATGGAGTGCATGTCGTGAAGAGTTTGGGTGTGGAGTGCGGATCGTGAAGAGTTTGGGTGTGGAGTGCGGATCGAGAAGTGTTTGGGTGTGCAGTGCGGATCGAGAGGAGTTTGGGTGTGGTGTGTGTGTCATGGAGAGTTTGGGTGTGGAGTGCAGGTCATGAGTAGTTTGGGTGTGGAGTGCGTGTCATGAGGAGTTTGTGCGTGGAGTGCGAGTCGTGAAGAGTTTGGATGTGGAGTGCGGATCGAGATGAATTTGGGTGTGGAATGCGGATCATGAAGAGTTTGTGTGTGGAGTGCAGATCGTGACGAGTTTGGGTGTGGAGTGCCAATCGAGAAGAGTTTGGGTGTGGAGTGCGGGTCATGAGGAGATTGGGTGTGGAGTGTGGGTCATCAAGAGTTTGTGTGTGGAGTATGGATCGTGAAGAGTTTGGGTGTGGAGTGCGGGTTGTGAAGACTTTGGGTGTGGACTGCGGATCGAGAAGAGTTTGGGTGTGGAGCGCGGATCGAGAAGGGTTTTGGTGTAGTCTGTGGGTCGTGGAGAGTTTGGGTGTGAAGTGCGGGTCATCAGGAGTTTAGGTTTGGAGTGCGGGCTGTGAGAAGTTTGGTTGTGGATTGCGGATCATGAGGAGTTTGGGTGTGGAGTGCGGATCGAGAAGAGTTTGGGTGTGGAGTGCGGATCGAGAATAGTTTGGGTGTGGAGTGAGGGTTGTGGAGAGTTTGGGTGTGGAGTGCAGGTCATGAGGAGTTTGGGTGTGGATTGCGGGTCATGAGGAGTTTGGGTATGGAGTGCGTGCCGTGAAGAGTTTGGGTGTGGACTGTGGATCGTGAAGAGTTTGGGTGTGGAGTGGTGGTCATGAGGAGATTGGGTGTGGAGTGTGGGTCATGAGGAGTTTGGGTGTGGAGTGCGGATTGTGAAAATTTTGGGTGTGGAGTGTGGTTTGTGAAGCTCTTGGGTGTGGAGTGCGGATTGTGGGGCGTTCTGTTGTGGACTGCGATTTGGGGAGTGTTTGTGTGTGGAGTGTGGGTTGTGGAGGGTTTGGGTGTGGGTCGTGGGTTGTGGAATGTTTGGGTGTGACGTGTAGTTTGTTAATTGTCTGGGAGTGGCGTGCAGGACGTGGAGAGTTTGGCTGCGGGGTGCGCGTCGTCAAGAGTTTGGGTGTGGTGTGGAGTGCGGGTTCTGTATTGTTTTGTTGTGGAGTGTGGGTTGTGGAGAGTTTGGGTGTGGAGTGCGGGTCGTGGAGAGTTTGGGTGTGGAGTGCGGATCGAGAAGAGTTTGGGCGTGGAGTGTGGGTTGTGGAGAGTTTCGGTGTGGAGTGCGGATCGAGAAGAGTTTGGGTGTGGAGTGTGCATTGTGGAGAGCTTGGGTGTGGAGTGCGGGTCATGAGGAGTTTGGGTGTGGAGTCCGGGTCATGAGGAGTTTGGGTGTGGAGTGCGGGTCATGAGGAGTTTGGGTGTGGAGTGCGGGTCATGAGGAGTTTGGGTATGGAGTGCGTGTCGTGAAGAGTTTGGGTGTGGACTGTGGATCGTGAAGAGTTTGGGTGTGGAGTGCGGATCGAGAAGTGTTTGGGTGTGTACTGCGGATCGTTAAGAGTTTGGGTGTGGTGTGTGGGTCGTGGAGAGTTTGGGTGTGGAGTGCAGGTCATGATTAGTTTGGGTGAGGAGTGCGGGTAATGAGGAGTTTGGGTGTGGAGTGCGGGTCATCAGGAGTTTGGGTGTGGAGTGCGGGTCATCAGGAGTTTGGGTGTGGAGTGGGGGTCATGAGGAGTTTGGGTGTGGAGCGCGGATTGTGAAAATTTTGGGTGTGGTGTGTGGTTTGTGAAGCTCTTGGGTGTGGACTGTGGATTGTGGGGCGTTCGGGTGTGGATTGCGATTTGGGGAGTGTTTGTGTGTGGAGTGTGGGTTGTGGAGGGTTTGGGTGTGGGTCGTGGGTTGTGGAATGTTTGGGTGTGAAGTGTAGTTTGTTAAATGTCTGGGCGTGGAGTGCGGGACGTGGACAGTTTGGGTGCGGAGTGCGCGTCGTCAAGAGTTTGTGTGTGGTGTGGAGTGCGGGTTTGGTATTGTTTTGTTGTGGAGTGTGGGTTGTGGAGAGTTTGGGTGTGGAGTGCAGGTCGTGGAGAGTTTGGGTGTGGAGTGCGGATCGAGAAGAGTTTGGGTGTGGAGTGTGGGTTGTGGAGAGTTTGGGTGTGGAGTGCGGATTGAGAAGAGTTTGGGTGTGGAGTGTGGGTTGTGGAGAGTTTGGGTGTGGAGTGCAGGTCATGAGGAGTTTGGGTGTGGAGTGCAGGTCATGAGGAGTTTGGGTGTGGAGTGCGGATCGTGATGAGTTTGGGTGTGGAGTGCGGATCGTGAAGAGTTTGGGTGTGGAATGCGAATCGAGAAGAGTTTGGGTGTGGTGCGCGGATCGAGAAGAGTTTGGGAGTGGTGTGTGGGTCGTGGAGACTTTGGGTGTGAAGTGCGGGTCATGAGGAGTTTGGTTGTGGAGTGCGGGTCATGAGGAGTTTGGTTGTGGAGTGCGGGTCATGAGGTGTTTGGGTGTGGAGTGTGGATCGTGAAGAGTTTGGGTGTGGAGTGTGGATCGTGATGGGTTTGGGTGTGGAGTGCGGATCGTGACGAGTTTGGGTGTGGAGTGCCAATTGAGAAGAGTTTGGGTGTGGAGTGTGGGTCATGAGGTGTTTGGGTGTGGAGTGTGGGTCATGAAGAGTTTGTGTGTGGAGTACGGATCATGATGAGTTTGGGTGTGGAGTGCGGGTCATGAAGAGTTTGGGTGTGGAGTGCGGATCGAGAACAGTTTGCGTGTGGAGTGTAGGTTGTGGAGACTTTGGGTGTGGAGAGCGAATCGAGAAGAGTTTGGTTGTGGAGTGCGGGTCGTGGAGAGTTTGGGTGTGGAGTGCGGATCGAGAAGAGTTTGGGTGTGGAGTGCAGGTCATGAGGAGTTTGGGTGTGGTGTGTGGGTCGTGGAGAGTTTGGGTGTGAAGTGCAGGTCATGAGGATTTTGGGTGTGGAGTGCGGGCCGTGAGAAGTTTGTTTGTGGAGTGCGGGTCATGAGGTGTTGGTGTGTGGAGTGCGGATCGTAAAGAGTTTGGGTGTGGAGTGTGGGTTGTGGAGAGTTTGGGTGTGGAGTGCGGATCGAGAAGAGTTTGGGTGTGGAGTGTGGGTTGTGGAGAGTTTGGGTGTGGAGTGCAGGTCATGAGGAGTTTGGGTGTGGAGTGCGGGCCATGAGGTGTTTGGGTGTGGAGTGCGGGTCATGAGGAGTTTGGGTGTGGAGTGCGGGTCGTGAGGAGTTTGGGTATGGAGTGCGTGTCGTGAAGAGTTTGGGTGTGGACTGTGGATCTTGAAGAGTTTGGGTGTGGAGTGCGGATCGAGAAGTGTTTGGGTGTGGACTGCGGATCGTGAAGAGTTTGGGTGTGGTGTGTGGGTCGTGGAGAGTTTGGGTGTGGAGTGCAGGTCATGATTAGTTTGGGTGTGGAGTGCGGGTCATGAGGAGTTTGGGTGTGGAGTGCGGGTCATCAGGAGTTTGGGTGTGGAGTGCGGGTCATCAGGAATTTGGGTGTGGAGTGGGGGTCATGAGGAGTTTGGGTGTGGAGTGGGGGTCATGAGGAGTTTGGGTGTGGAGTGCGTGTCATGAGGAATTTGGGTGTGGAGTGCGGATTGTGAAAATTTTGGGTGTGGAGTGTGGTTTGTGAAGCTCTTGTGTGTGGACTGTGGATTGTGGGGCGTTCGGGTGTGGACTGCGATTTGGGGAGTGTTTGTGTGTGGAGTGTGGGTTGTGGAGGGTTTGGGTGTGGGTCGTGGGTTGTGGAATGTTTGGATGTGAAGTGTAGTTTGTTAAATGTCTGGGCGTGGAGTGCGGGACGTGGAGAGTTTGGGTGCGGAGTGCGCGTCGTCAAGAGTTTGGGTGTGGTGTGGAGTGCGGGTTTGGTATTGTTTTGTTGTGGAGTGTGGGTTGTGGAGAGTTTGGGTGTGGCGTGCGGGTCGTGGAGAGTTTGGGTGTGGAGTGCGGATCGAGAAGAGTTTGGGTGTGGAGTGTGGGTTGTGGATAGTTTGGGTGTGGAGTGCGGATCCAGAAGAGTTTGGGTGTGGAGTGAGGGTTGTGGAGAGTTTGGGTGTGGAGTGCAGGTCATGAGGAGTTTGGGTGTGGAGTGCGGGTCGTGAAGAGTTTGGGTGTGGAGTGCGGATCGTGAAGAGTTTGGGTGTGGAGTGCGGATCGAGAAGAGTTTGGGTGTGGAGTGCGGATCGAGAAGAGTTTGGGAGTGGTGTGTGGGTCGTGGAGACTTTGGGTGTGAAGTGCGGGTCATGAGGAGTTTGGTTGTGGAGTGCGGGTCATGAGGAGTTTGGTTGTGGAGTGCGGGTCATGAACAGTTTGGGTTTGGAGTGCGGGTCGAGAAGAGTTTGGGTGTGGAGTGTGGGTTGTGGAGATTTTGGGTGTGGAGTGCAAGTGATGAAGAGTTTGGGTGTGGAGTGCGGATCGAGGAGAGTTTGGGTGAGGAGTGTGAGTTGTGGAGTGTTTGGGTGTGGAGTGCAGGTCATGAGGAGTTTGGGTGTGGAGTGCGGGTCATGAGGAGTTTGGGTGTGGAGTGCAGGTCATGAGGAGTTTGGGTGTGGAGTGCGGGTCATGAGGAGTTTGGGTCTGGAGTGCGTGTCGTGAAGAGTTTGGCTGTGGAGTGCAGATCGTGAAGAGTTTGGGTGTGGATTGTGGATCGAGAAGAGTTTGGGTGTGGAGCGCGGATCGAGAAGAGTTTGGGACTGGTGTGTGGGTTGTGGAGACTTTGCGTTTGAAGTGCGGGTCGTGAGTAGTTTGGGTGTGGAGTGCGGGTCATGAGGAGTTTGGTTGTGGAGTGCGTGTCATGAGGAATTTAGGTGTGGAGTGTGGATCGTGAAGAGTTTGGGTGTGGAGTGTGGATCGTGATGGGTTCGAGTGTGGAGTGCGGATCGTGACGAGTTTGGGTGTGGAGTGACAATCGAGAAGAGTTTGGGTGTGGAGTGTGGGTCATGAGGTGTTTGGGTGTGGAGTGTGGGTCATGAAGAGTTTGTGTGTGGAGTACGGATCATGATGAGTTTGGGTGTGGAGTGCGGGTCATGAGGAGTTTGTGTGTGGAGTGCGTGTCATGAAGAGTTTGGGTGTGGAGTGCGGGTCGTGAAGAGTTTGGGTGTGGAGTGTGGGGTGTGGAGTGCAAGTGATGAAGAGTTTGGGTGTGGAGCGCGGATCGAGAAGGGTTTGGGTGTGGTGTGTGGGTCGTGGAGTGTTTGGGTGTGGTGTGTGGGTCGTGGAGAGTTTAGGTGTGGAGTGCAGATCATGAGTAGTTTGGGTGTGGAGTGCGGGTCATGAGGAGTTTGTGCGTGGAGTGCGGGTCGTGAAGAGTTTGGGTGTGTAGTGCCAATCGAGAAGAGTTTGGGTGTGGAGTGCGGATCGTGATGAGTTTGGGTGAGGAGTGTGGATCGAGAAGAGTTTGGGTGTGGAGTGTGGGTCGTGGAGAGTTTGGGTGTGGAGTGCAGGTCATGAGGAGTTTGGGTGTGGAGTGCGGGTCATGCGGAGTTTGGGTGTGGAGTCCGCCTCATGAGGAGTTTGGGTGTGGAGTGCGGGTCATGTGGAGTTTGGGTCTGGAGTGCGTGTCGTGAAGAGTTTGGGTGTGGACTGCGGATCGAGAAGAGTTTGGGTGTGGTGTGTGGGTCGTGGAGAGTTTAGGTGTGGAGTGCAGATCATGAGTAGTTTGGGTGTGGAGTGCGGGTCATGAGGAGTTTGGGTGTGGAGTGCAGGTCATCAGGAGTTTGGGTGTGGAGTGCGGGTCATGAGGAGTTTGGGTGTGGAGTTGGGGTCATGAGGAGTTTGGGTGTGGAGTGCGTGTCATGAGGAGTTTGGGTGTGGAGTGCGGGTCATGAGGAGTTTGGGTGTGGAGTGCGGGTCATGAGGAGTTTGGGTGTGGAGTGCGGGTCATGAGGAGTTTGGGTGTGGAGTGCGGATTGTGAAAATTTTGGGTGTGGAGTGTGGTTTGTGAAGCTGTTGGGTGTGGACTGCGGATGGTGGTGCGTTCTGGTGTGGACTGCGATTTGGGGAGTGTTTGTGTGTGGAGTGTGGGTTGTGGAGGGTTTGGGTGTGGAGTGCGGATCGTGACGAGTTTGGGTGTGGAGTGTGGATCGTGAAGAGTTTGGGTGTGGAGTGTGGATCGTGATGGGTTTGGGTGTGGAGTGCGGATCGTGACGAGTTTGGGTGTGGAGTGTCAATTGAGAAGAGTTTGGGTGTGGAGTGTGGGTCATGAGGTGTTTGGGTGTGGTGTGTGGGTCATGAAGAGTTTGTGTGTGGAGTACGGATCATGATGAGTTTGGGTGTGGAGTGCGGGTCATGAAGAGTTTGGGTGTGGAGTGCAGATCGAGAAGAGTTTGCGTGTGGAGTGTAGGTTGTGGAGACTTTGGGTGTGGAGTGCGAATCTAGAAGAGTTTGGTTGTGGAGTGCAGGTCGTGGAGAGTTTGGGTGTGGAGTGCGGATCGAGAAGAGTTTGGGTGTGGAGTGCACTTCGTGGAGAGTTTGGGTGTGGAGTGCAGGTCATGAGGAGTTTGGGTGTGGTGTGTGGGTCGTGGAGAGTTTGGGTGTGGAGTGCGGGTCATGAGGAGTTTGGGTGTGGAGTGCGGGCCGTGAGAAGTTTGGTTGTGGAGTGCGGGTCATGAGGAGTTGGCTTGTGGAGTGCGGATCGTGAAGAGTTTGGGTGTGGAGTGCGGGTCGTGATGAGTTTGGGTGTGGAGTGCGGATCGAGAAGAGTTTGGGTGTGGAGTGTGGGTTGTGGAGAGTTTGGGTGTGGAGTGCAGGTCATGAGGAGTTTGGGTGTGGACTGCGGGTCATGAGGAGTTTGGGTGTGGAGTGCGCCTCATGAGGAGTTTGGGTGTGGAGTGCGGGTCATGAGGAGTTTGGGTATGGAGTGCATGTCGTGAAGAGTTTGGGTGTGGACTGCGGATCGTGAAGCGTTTGGGTGTGGAGTGCGGATCAAGAAGTGTTTGGGTGTGGAGTGCGGATCGAGAAGAGTTTGGGATGGTGTGTGGGTCGTGGAGAGTTTGGGTCTGAAGTGCGGGTCATGAGGAGTTTGGGTGTGGAGTGCGGGCCGTGAGAAGTTTGTTTGTGGAGTGCGGGTCATGAGGAGTTTGTGTGTGGAGTGCGGATCATGAAGAGTTTGGGTGTGGAGTGCAGATCGAGAAGAGTTTGCGTGTGGAGTGTAGGTTGTGGAGACTTTGGGTGTGGAGTGCGAATCGAGAAGAGTTTGGTTGTGGAGTGCAGGTCGTGGAGAGTTTGGGTGTGGAGAGTGGATCGAGAAGAGTTTGGGTGTGGAGTGCACTTCGTGGAGAGTTTGGGTGTGGAGTGCAGGTCATGAGGAGTTTGGGTGTGGTGTGTGGGTCGTGGAGAGTTTGGGTGTGGAGTGCGGGTCATGAGGAGTTTGGGTGTGGAGTGCGGGCCGTGGGAAGTTTGGTTGTGGAGTGCGGGTCATGAGGAGTTGGTTTGTGGAGTGCGGATCGTGAAGAGTTTGGGTGTGGAGTGCGGGTCGTGATGAGTTTGGGTGTGGAGTGCGGATCGAGAAGAGTTTGGGTGTGGAGTGTGGGTTGTGGAGAGTTTGGGTGTGGAGTGCAGGTCATGAGGAGTTTGGGTGTGGACTGCGGGTCATGAGGAGTTTGGGTGTGGAGTGCGCCTCATGAGGAGTTTGGGTGTGGAGTGCGGGTCATGAGGAGTTTGGGTATGGAGTGCATGTCGTGAAGAGTTTGGGTGTGGACTGCAGATCGTGAAGCGTTTGGGTGTGGAGTGCGGATCAAGAAGTGTTTGGGTGTGGAGTGCGGATCGAGAAGAGATTGGGTGTGGTGTGTGGGTCGTGGAGAGTTTGGGTCTGAAGTGCGGGTCATGAGGAGTTTGGGTGTGGAGTGCGGGCCGTGAGAAGTTTGTTTGTGGAGTGCGGGTCATGAGGAGTTTGGGTGTGGAGTGCGGGTCGAGAAGAGTTTGGGTGTGGAGTGTGGGTTGTGGAGAGTTTGGGTGTGGAGTGCAAGTGATGAAGCGTTTGGGTGTGGAGTGCGGATGGAGGAGAGTTTGGGTGTGGAGTGTGCGTTGTGGAGTGTTTGGGTGTGGAGTGCAGGTCATGAGGAGTTTGGGTGTGGAGTGCGGGTCATGAGGAGTTTGGGTGTGGAGTGCGGGTCATGAGGAGTTTGGGTCTGGAGTGCGTGTCGTGAAGAGTTTGGCTGTGGAGTGCAGGTCGTGAAGAGTTTGGGTGTGGATTGCAGGTCATGAGGAGTTTGGGTGTGGAGTGCGGGCCATGAGGTGTTTGGGTGTGGAGTGCGGGTCATGAGGAGTTTGGGTGTGGAGTGCGGGTCGTGAGGAGTTTGGGTATGGAGTGCGTGTCGTGAAGAGTTTGGGTGTGGACTGTGGATCGTGAAGAGTTTGGGTGTGGAGTGCGGATCGAGAAGTGTTTGGGTGTGGACTGCGGATCGTGAAGAGTTTGGGTGTGGTGTGTGGGTCGTGGAGAGTTTGGGTGTGGAGTGCAGGTCATGATTAGTTTGGGTGTGGAGTGCGGGTCATGAGGAGTTTGGGTGTGGAGTGCGGGTCATCAGGAGTTTGGGTGTGGAGTGCGGGTCATCAGGAATTTGGGTGTGGAGTGGGGGTCATGAGGAGTTTGGGTGTGGAGTGGGGGTCATGAGGAGTTTGGGTGTGGAGTGCGTGTCATGAGGAATTTGGGTGTGGAGTGCGGATTGTGAAAATTTTGGGTGTGGAGTGTGGTTTGTGAAGCTCTTGTGTGTGGACTGTGGATTGTGGGGCGTTCGGGTGTGGACTGCGATTTGGGGAGTGTTTGTGTGTGGAGTGTGGGTTGTGGAGGGTTTGGGTGTGGGTCGTGGGTTGTGGAATGTTTGGATGTGAAGTGTAGTTTGTTAAATGTCTGGGCGTGGAGTGCGGGACGTGGAGAGTTTGGGTGCGGAGTGCGCGTCGTCAAGAGTTTGGGTGTGGTGTGGAGTGCGGGTTTGGTATTGTTTTGTTGTGGAGTGTGGGTTGTGGAGAGTTTGGGTGTGGCGTGCGGGTCGTGGAGAGTTTGGGTGTGGAGTGCGGATCGAGAAGAGTTTGGGTGTGGAGTGTGGGTTGTGGAGAGTTTGGGTGTGGAGTGCGGATCCAGAAGAGTTTGGGTGTGGAGTGAGGGTTGCGGAGAGTTTGGGTGTGGAGTGCAGGTCATGAGGAGTTTGGGTGTGGAGTGCAGGTCGTGAAGAGTTTGGGTGTGGAGTGCGGATCGTGAAGAGTTTGGGTGTGGAGTGCGGATCGAGAAGAGTTTGGGTGTGGAGTGCGGATCGAGAAGAGTTTGGGAGTGGTGTGTGGGTCGTGGAGACTTTGGGTGTGAAGTGCGGGTCATGAGGAGTTTGGTTGTGGAGTGCGGGTCATGAGGAGTTTGGTTGTGGAGTGCGGGTCATGAAGAGTTTGGGTTTGGAGTGCGGGTCGAGAAGAGTTTGGGTGTGGAGTGTGGGTTGTGGAGATTTTGGGTGTGGAGTGCAAGTGATGAAGAGTTTGGGTGTGGAGTGCGGATCGAGGAGAGTTTGGGTGAGGAGTGTGCGTTGTGGAGTGTTTGGGTGTGGAGTGCAGGTCATGAGGAGTTTGGGTGTGGAGTGCGGGTCATGAGGAGTTTGGCTGTGGAGTGCAGGTCATGAGGAGTTTGGGTGTGGAGTGCGGGTCATGAGGAGTTTGGGTCTGGAGTGCATGTCGTGAAGAGTTTGGCTGTGGAGTGCAGATCGTGAAGAGTTTGGGTGTGGATTGCGGATCGAGAAGAGTTTGGGTGTGGAGCGCGGATCGAGAAGAGTTTGGGACTGGTGTGTGGGTTGTGGAGACTTTGCGTTTGAAGTGCGGGTCGTGAGTAGTTTGGGTGTGGAGTGCGGGTCATGAGGAGTTTGGTTGTGGAGTGCGTGTCATGAGGAATTTAGGTGTGGAGTGTGGATCGTGAAGAGTTTGGGTGTGGAGTGTGGATCGTGATGGGTTCGAGTGTGGAGTGCGGATCGTGACGAGTTTGGGTGTGGAGTGACAATCGAGAAGAGTTTGGGTGTGGAGTGTGGGTCATGAGGTGTTTGGGTGTGGAGTGTGGGTCATGAAGAGTTTCTGTGTGGAGTACGGATCATGATGAGTTTGGGTGTGGAGTGCGGGTCATGAGGAGTTTGTGTGTGGAGTGCGTGTCATGAAGAGTTTGGGTGTGGACTGCGGGTCGTGAAGAGTTTGGGTGTGGAGTGTGGGGTGTGGAGTGCAAGTGATGAAGAGTTTGGGTGTGGAGCGCGGATCGAGAAGGGTTTGGGTGTGGTGTGTGGGTCGTGGAGTGTTTGGGTGTGGTGTGTGGGTCGTGGAGAGTTTAGGTGTGGAGTGCAGATCATGAGTAGTTTGGGTGTGGAGTGCGGGTCATGAGGAGTTTGTGCGTGGAGTGCGGGTCGTGAAGAGTTTGGGTGTGTAGTGCCAATCGAGAAGAGTTTGGGTGTGGAGTGCGGATCGTGATGAGTTTGGGTGAGGAGTGTGGATCGAGAAGAGTTTGGGTGTGGAGTGTTGGTCGTGGAGAGTTTGGGTGTGGAGTGCAGGTCATGAGGAGTTTGGGTGTGGAGTGCGGGTCATGCGGAGTTTGGGTGTGGAGTCCGCCTCATGAGGAGTTTGGGTGTGGAGTGCGGGTCATGTGGAGTTTGGGTCTGGAGTGCGTGTCGTGAAGAGTTTGGGTGTGGACTGCGGATCGAGAAGAGTTTGGGTGTGGTGTGTGGGTCGTGGAGAGTTTAGGTGTGGAGTGCAGATCATGAGTAGTTTGGGTGTGGAGTGCGGGTCATGAGGAGTTTGGGTGTGGAGTGCAGGTCATCAGGAGTTTGGGTGTGGAGTGCGGGTCATGAGGAGTTTGGGTGTGGAGTTGGGGTCATGAGGAGTTTGGGTGTGGAGTGCGTGTCATGAGGAGTTTGGGTGTGGAGTGCGGGTCATGAGGAGTTTGGGTGTGGAGTGCGGGTCATGAGGAGTTTGGGTGTGGAGTGCGGGTCATGAGGAGTTTGGGTGTGGAGTGCGGATTGTGAAAATTTTGGGTGTGGAGTGTGGTTTGTGAAGCTCTTGTGTGTGGACTGTGGATTGTGGGGTGTTCGGGTGTGGAGTGCGGGTTGTGGAGGGTTTGGGTGTGGGTCGTGGGTTGTGGAATGTTTGGGTGTGAAGTGGTAGTTTGTTAAATGTCTGGGCGTGGAGTGTGGGACGTGGACAGTTTGGGTGCGGAGTGCACGTCGTCAAGAGTTTGGGTGTGGTGTGGAGTGCGGGTTTGGTATTGTTTTGTTGTGGAGTGTGGGTTGTGGAGAGTTTGGGTGTGGAGTGCGGGTCGTGGAGAGTTTGGGTGTGGAGTGCGGATCGAGAAGAGTTTGGGTGTGGAGTGTGGGTTGTGGAGAGTTTGGGTGTGGAGTGCGAATCCAGAAGAGTTTGGGTGTGGAGTGTGGGTTGTGGAGAGTTTGGGTGTGGAGTGCAGGTCATGAGGAGTTTGGGTGTGGAGTGCGGGTCATGAGGACTTTGGGTGTGGAGTGCGGGTCATGAGGTGTTTGGCTGTGGAGTGTGGATCGTGAAGAGTTTGGGTGTGGAGTGTGGATCGTGATGGGTTTGGGTGTGGAGTGCGGATCGTGACGAGTTTGGGTGTGGAGTGTCAATTGAGAAGAGTTTGGGTGTGGAGTGTGGGTCATGAGGTGTTTGGGTGTGGTGTGTGGGTCATGAAGAGTTTGTGTGTGGAGTACGGATCATGATGAGTTTGGGTGTGGAGTGCGGGTCATGAAGAGTTTGGGTGTGGAGTGCAGATCGAGAAGAGTTTGCGTGTGGAGTGTAGGTTGTGGAGACTTTGGGTGTGGAGTGCGAATCTAGAAGAGTTTGGTTGTGGAGTGCAGGTCGTGGAGAGTTTGGGTGTGGAGTGCGGATCGAGAAGAGTTTGGGTGTGGAGTGCACTTCGTGGAGAGTTTGGGTGTGGAGTGCAGGTCATGAGGAGTTTGGGTGTGGTGTGTGGGTCGTGGAGAGTTTGGGTGTGGAGTGCGGGTCATGAGGAGTTTGGGTGTGGAGTGCGGGCCGTGAGAAGTTTGGTTGTGGAGTGCGGGTCATGAGGAGTTGGTTTGTGGAGTGCGGATCGTGAAGAGTTTGGGTGTGGAGTGCGGGTCGTGATGAGTTTGGGTGTGGAGTGCGGATCGAGAAGAGTTTGGGTGTGGAGTGTGGGTTGTGGAGAGTTTGGGTGTGGAGTGCAAGTCATGAGGAGTTTGGGTGTGGACTGCGGGTCATGAGGAGTTTGGGTGTGGAGTGCGCCTCATGAGGAGTTTGGGTGTGGAGTGCGGGTCATGAGGAGTTTGGGTATGGAGTGCATGTCGTGAAGAGTTTGGGTGTGGACTGCGGATCGTGAAGCGTTTGGGTGTGGAGTGCGGATCAAGAAGTGTTTGGGTGTGGAGTGCGGATCGAGAAGAGTTTGGGATGGTGTGTGGGTCGTGGAGAGTTTGGGTCTGAAGTGCGGGTCATGAGGAGTTTGGGTGTGGAGTGCGGGCCGTGAGAAGTTTGTTTGTGGAGTGCGGGTCATGAGGAGTTTGTGTGTGGAGTGCGGATCATGAAGAGTTTGGGTGTGGAGTGCAGATCGAGAAGAGTTTGCGTGTGGAGTGTGGGTTGTGGAGACTTTGGGTGTGGAGTGCGAATCGAGAAGAGTTTGGTTGTGGAGTGCAGGTCGTGGAGAGTTTGGGTGTGTAGTGCGGATCGAGAAGAGTTTGGGTGTGGAGTGCACTTCGTGGAGAGTTTGGGTGTGGAGTGCAGGTCATGAGGAGTTTGGGTGTGGTGTGTGGGTCGTGGAGAATTTGGGTGTGGAGTGCGGGTCATGAGGAGTTTGGGTGTGGAGTGCGGGCCGTGGGAAGTTTGGTTGTGGAGTGCGGGTCATGAGGAGTTGGTTTGTGGAGTGCGGATCATGAAGAGTTTGGGTGTGGAGTGCGGGTCGTGATGAGTTTGGGTGTGGAGTGCGGATCGAGAAGAGTTTGGGTGTGGAGTGTGGGTTGTGGAGAGTTTGGGTGTGGAGTGCAGGTCATGAGGAGTTTGGGTGTGGACTGCGGGTCATGAGGAGTTTGGGTGTGGAGTGCGCCTCATGAGGAGTTTGGGTGTGGAGTGCGGGTCATGAGGAGTTTGGGTATGGAGTGCATGTCGTGAAGAGTTTGGGTGTGGACTGCGGATCGTGAAGCGTTTGGGTGTGGAGTGCGGATCAAGAAGTGTTTGGGTGTGGAGTGCGGATCGAGAAGAGTTTGGGTGTGGTGTGTGGGTCGTGGAGAGTTTGGGTCTGAAGTGCGGGTCATGAGGAGTTTGGGTGTGGAGTGCGGGCCGTGAGAAGTTTGTTTGTGGAGTGCGGGTCATGAGGAGTTTGTGTGTGGAGTGCGGATCATGAAGAGTTTGGGTGTGGAGTGCGGGTCGAGAAGAGTTTGGGTGTGGAGTGTGGGTTGTGGAGATTTTGGGTGTGGAGTGCAAGTGATGAAGCGTTTGGGTGTGGAGTGTGCGTTGTGGAGTGTTTGGGTGTGGAGTGCAGGTCATGAGGAGTTTGGGTGTGGAGTGCGGGTCATGAGGAGTTTGGGTGTGGAGTGCGGGTCATGAGGAGTTTGGGTCTGGAGTGCGTGTCGTGAAGAGTTTGGCTGTGGAGTGCAGGTCGTGAAGAGTTTGGGTGTGGATTGCGGATCGAGAAGAGTTTGGGTGTGGAGCGCAGATCGAGAAGAGTTTGGGAGTGGTGTGTGGGTTGTGGAGACTTTGGGTTTGAAGTGCGGGTCGTGAGTAGTTTGGGTTTGGAGTGCAGGTCATGAGGAGTTTGGTTGTGGAGTGCGGGTCGTGAAGAGTTTAGTGTGGAGTGCGGATCGTGAAGAGTTTGGTGTGGAGTGCGGATCATGAAGATTTAGGGTGTGGAGTGCGGATCGTGATGAGTTTGGGTGTGGAGTGCGGGTCGTGAAGAGTTTGGGTGTGGAGTGCGGGTCGTGAAGAGTTTGGGTGTGGAGTGCGGGTCGTGATGAGTTTGGGTGTGGAGTGCGGGTCGTGATGAGTTTGGGTGTGGAGTACGGGTCGTGAAGAGTTTGGGTGTGGAGTGCGGGTTGTGAAGACGTTGGGTGTGGACTGCGGATCGAGAAGAGTTTGGGTGTGGAGCGCGGATCGAGAAGGGTTTGGGAGTGGTGTGTGGGTTGTGGAGACTTTGGGTGTGAAGTGCGGGTCGTGAGTAGTTTGGGTGTGGAGTGCAGGTCATGAGGAGTTTGGTTGTGGCGTGCGGGTCATGAAGAGTTTGGTGTGGAGTGCGGATCGTGAAGAGTTTGGTGTGGAGTGCGGATCATGAAGATTTAGGGTGTGGAGTGCGGATCGTGATGAGTTTGGGTGCGGAGTGCGGATCGTGAAGAGTTTGGGTCTGGAGTGCGGGTCGTGAAGAGTTTGGGTGTGGAGTGCGGGTCGTGAAGAGTTTGGGTGTGGAGTGCGGGTCGTGATGAGTTTGGGTGTGGAGTGCGGGTTGTGAAGAGTTTGGGTGTGGAGTGCGGGTTGTGAAGACTTTGGGTGTGGACTGCGGATCGAGAAGAGTTTGGGTGTGGAGCGCGGATCGAGAAGGGATTGGGTGTGGTGTGTGGGTCGTGGAGAGTTTGGGTGTGAAGTGCGGGTCATCAGGAGTTTTGGTTTGGAGTGCGGGCCGTGAGAAGTTTGGTTGTGGAGTGCGGATCATGAGGAGTTTATGTGTGGAGTGCGGATCGAGAAGAGTTTGGGTGTGGAGTGCGGGTTGTGGAGAGTTTGGGTGTGGAGTGCAGGTCATGAGGAGTTTGGGTATGGAGTGCGTGTCGTGTAGAGTTTCGGTGCGGACAGCGGATCTTGAAGAGTTTGGGTCTGGAGTGGTGGTCATGAGGAGATTGGGTGTGGAGTGCGGGTCATGAGGAGTTTGGGTGTGGAGTGCGGGTCATGAGGAGTTTGGGTGTGGAGTGCGGGTCTTGAGGAGTTTGGGTGTGGAGTGCGGGTCTTGAGGAGTTTGGGTGTGGAGTGCGGGTCTTGAGGAGTTTGGGTGTGGAGTGCGGGTCTTGAGGAGTTTGGGTGTGGAGTGCGGGTCTTGAGGAGTTTGGGTGTGGAGTGCGGCTCTTGAGGAGTTTGGGTGTGGAGTGTGCGTCATGAGGAGTTTGGGTGTGGAGTGTGCGTCATGAGGAGTTTGGGTGTGGAGTGTGCGTCATGAGGAGTTTGGGTGTGGAGTGCGGGTCATGAGGAGTTTTGGTGTGGAGTGCGGATTGTGAAAATTTTGGGTGTGGAGTGTGGGTTGTGGAGAGTTTGGGTGTGGAGTGTGGGTTGTGGAGAGTTTGGGTGTGGAGTGCGGATCGAGAATTGTTTGGGTGTGGAGTGTGCATTGTGGAGAGTTTGGGTGTGGAGTGCAGGTCATGAGGAGTTTGGGTGTGGAGTGCGGGTCATGAGGAGTTTGGGTGTGGATTGCGGGTCATGAGGAGTTTGGGTGTGGAGTGCGGGTCATGAGGAGTTTGGGTATGGAGTGCGTGTCGTGAAGAGTTTGGGTGCGGACTGCGGATCTTGAAGAGTTTGGGTGTGGAGTGGTGGTCATGAGGAGTTTGGGTGTGGAGTGCGGGTCATGAGGAGTTTGGGTGTGGAGTGCGGATTGTGAAAATTTTGGGTGTGGAGTGTGGTTTGTGAAGCTCTTGGGTGTGGACTGCGGATTGTGGGGCGTTCTGGTGTGGACTGCGATTTGGGGAGTGTTTGTGTGTGGAGTGTGGGTTGTGGAGGATTTGGGTGTGGGTCGTGGGTTGTGGAATGTTTGGGTGTGAAGTGTAGTTTGTTAAATGTCTGGGCGTGGAGTGCAGGACGTGGAGAGTTTGGGTGCGGAGTGCGCGTCGTCAAGAGTTTGGGTGTGGTGTGGAGTGCGTGTTCTGTATTGTTTTGTTGTGGAGTGTGGGTTGTGGAGAGTTTGGGGGAGTGCGGGTCGTGGAGAGTTTGGGTGTGGAGTGCGGATCGAGAATTGTGTGGGTGTGGACTGCGGATCGAGAAGAGTTTGGGTGTTGATTGTGGGTTGTGGAGAGTTTGGGTGTGGAGTGCAGGTCATGAGGAGTTTGGGTGTGGAGTGCGTGTCATGAGGAGTTTGGGTGTGGAGAGCGCCTCATGAGGAGTTTGGGTGTGGAGTGTGGGTTGTGGAGATTTTGGGTGTGGAGTGCAAGTGATGAAGCGTTTGGGTGTGGAGTGCGGATCGAGGAGAGTTTGGGTGTGGAGTGTGAGTTGTGGAGTGTTTGGGTGTGGAGTGCAGGGCATGAGGAGTTTGGGTGTGGAGTGCGGGTCATGAGGAGTTTGGGTGTGGAGTGCGGGCCATGAGAAGTTTGTTTGTGGAGTGCGGGTCATGAGGAGTTTGGGTCTGGAGTGCGTGTCGTGAAGAGTTTGGCTGTGGAGAGCAGATCGTGAAGAGTTTGGGTGTGGAATGTGGATCGTGACGAGTTTGGGTGTGGAGTGACAATCGAGAAGAGTTTGGGTGTGGACTTCGGGTCATGAGGAGTTTGTGTGTGGAGTGCGTGTCATGAAGAGTTTGGGTGTGGAGTGTGGATCGAGAAGAGTTTGTGTGTGGAGTGCAAGTCGTAGAGAGTTTGGGTGTGGAGTGCAGGTCATGAGGAGTTTGGGTGTGGATTGCGGGTCATGAGACGTTTGGGTATGGAGTGCGTGTCGTGAAGAGTTTGGGTGTGGAGCGCGGATCGAGAAGCGTTTGGGTGTGGTGTGTGGGTGGAGGAGAGTTTGGGTGTGGAGTGCTGGCCGTGAGATGTTTGGTTGTGGAGTGCGGGTCATGAGGAGTTTGGGTGTGGAGTGCGGATCGTGAAGAGTTTGTGTGTGGAGTGCGGATCGAGAAGTGTTTGGGTGTGGAGTTCGGATCGAGAAGTGTTTGGGTGTGGAGTGCGGATCGAGAAGAGTTTGGGTGTGGTGTGTGGGTCGTGGAGAGTTTAGGTGTGGAGTGCAGGTCATGAGTAGTTTGGGTGTGGAGTGCGGGTCATGAGGAGTTTGGGCGTGGAGTGCGGGTCGTGAAGAGTTTGGGTGTGTAGTGCGGATCGAGAAGTGTTTGGGTGTGGAGTGCGGATCATGAAGAGTTTGGGTGTGGAGTGCAGATCGTGACGAGTTTGGGTGTGGAGTGCCAATCGAGAAGAGTTTTGGTGTGGAGCGCGGATCGAGAAGGGTTTGGGCGTGGTGTGTGGGTCTTGGAGAGTTTGGGTGTGAAGTGCGGGTCATCTGGAGTTTGGGTGTGAAGTGCGGGCTGTAAGAAGTTTGTTTGTGGAGTGCGGGTCATGAGGAGATTGTGTGTGGAGTGCGGATCGTGAAGAGTTTGGGTGTGGAGTGCGGGTCGAGAAGAGTTTGGGTGTGGCGTGTGGATTGTGGAGATTTTGGGTGTGGAGTGCCAGTCATGAGGAGTTTGCGTGTGGAGTGCGGGTCATGAGGAGTTTGGATGTGGAGTGCGCCTCATGAGGAGTTTGGGTGTGGAGTGCGGGTCATGAGGAGTTTGGGTATGGAGTGCGTGTCGTGAAGAGTTTGGGTGTGGACTGCGAATTGTGAAGAGTTTGGGTGTGGAGTGCGGATCAAGAAGTGTTTGGGTGAGGAGTGCGGATCGAGAAGAGTTTGGGTGTGGTGTGTGGGTCGTGGAGAGTTTGTGAGTGGAGTGCAGGTCATGAGTAGTTTGGGTGTGGAGAGCGTGTCATGAGGAGTTTGTGCGTGGAGTGCGGGTCTTGAAGAGTTTGGGTGTGGAGTGCGGATCGAGAAGAGTTTGGGTGTCAAATGCGGATCATGAAGAGTTTGGGTGTGGAGTGCAGATCGTGACGAGTTTGGGTGTGGAGTGCGGATCGAGAAGAGTTTGGGTGTGGAGTGCGGGTCATGAGGAGATTGGATGTGGAGTGTGGGTCATGAAGAGTTTGTGTGTGGAGTACGGATCGTGAAGAGTTTGGGTGTGGAGTGCGGGTCATGAGGAGTTTGGGTGTGGTGTGCGGGTCATGAAGAGTTTGTGTGTGGAGTACGGATCGTGATGAGTTTGGGTGTGGTGCGCGGACCGAGAAGGGTTTGGGTGTGGAGTGCGGGTTGTGGAGAGTTTCGGTGTGGAGTGCAGGTCATGAGGAGTTTGGGTGTGGAGTGCGAGCCGTGAGAAGTTTGATTGTGTAGTGCGGGTCATGAGGAGTTGGTGTGTGGAGTGCGGATCGTGAAGAGTTTGGGTGTGGAGTGTGGATCGAGAAGAGTTTGGGTGTGGAGTGTGGGTTGTGGAGAGTTTGGGTGTGGAGTGCAGGTCATGAGGAGTTTGGATGTGGAGTGCGGGTCATGAGGAGTTTGGCTGTGGAGTGCGCCTCACGAGGAGTTTGGGTGTGGAGTGCGGGTCATGAGGAGTTTGGGTATGGAGTGCATGTCGTGAAGAGTTTGGGTGTGGACTGCGGATCGTGAAGCGTTTGGGTGTGGAGTGCGGATCGAGAAGTGTTTGGGTGTGGACTGCGGATCGAGAAGAGTTTGGGTGTGGTGTGTGGGTCGTGGAGAGTTTGGCTCTGAAGTGCGGGTCATGAGGAGTTTGGGTGTGGAGTGCGGGCCGTGAGAAGTTTGTTTGTGGAGTGCGGGTCATGAGGAGTTGGTGTGTGGAGTGCGGATCGTGAAGAGTTTGGGTGTGGAGTGCGGGTCGAGAAGAGTTTGGGTGTGGAGTGTGGTTTGTGGAGATTTTGGGTGTGGAGTGCAAGTGATGAAGAATTTGGGTGTGGAGTGCGGATCGAGGAGAGTTTGGATGTGGAATGTGCGTTGTGGAGTGTTTGGGTGTGGAGTGCGGGTCATGAGGAGTTTGGGTGTGGAGTGCGGGTCATGAGGAGTTTGGGTGTGGAGTGCGGTTTGTGAAAATTTTGGGTGTGGAGTGTGATTTGTGAAGCTCTTGGGTGTGGACTGCGGATTGTGGGGCGTTCTGGTGTGGACTGTGATTTGGGGAGTGTTTGTGTGTGGAGTGTGGGTTGTGGAGGGTTTGGGTGTGGGTCGTGGGTTGTGGAATGTTTGGGTGTGAATTGTAGTTTGTTAAATGTCTGGGCGTGGAGTGCAGGACGTGGAGAGCTAGGGTGCGGAGTGTGCGTCGTCAAGAGTTTGGGTGTGGTGTGGAGTGCGGGTTCTGTATTGTTTTGTTGTGGAGTGTGGGTTGTGGAGAGTTTGGGTGTGGAGTGCGGGTCGTGGAGAGTTTGGGTGTGGAGTGTGGATCGAGAAGAGTTTGGGTGTGGAGTGTGCATTGTGGAGAGTTTGGGTGTGGAGTGCAGGTCATGAGGAGTTTGGGTGTGGAGTGCGTTTCATGAGGAGTTTGGGTGTGGAGTGCGGGTCATGAGGAGTTTGGGTATGGAGTGCATGTCGTGAAGAGTTTGGGTGTGGACTGTGGATCGTGAAGAGTTTGGGTGTGGAGTGCGGGCCGTGAGAAGTTTGTTTGTGGAGTGCGGGTCATGAGGAGTTTGTGTGTGGAGTGCGGATCATGAAGAGTTTGGGTGTGGAGTGCAGATCGAGAAGAGTTTGCGTGTGGAGTGTAGGTTGTGGAGACTTTGGGTGTGGAGTGCGAATCGAGAAGAGTTTGGTTGTGGAGTGCAGGTCGTGGTGAGTTTGGGTGTGTAGTGCGGATCGAGAAGAGTTTGGGTGTGGAGTGCACTTCGTGGAGAGTTTGGGTGTGGAGTGCAGGTCATGAGGAGTTTGGGTGTGGTGTGTGGGTCGTGGAGAATTTGGGTGTGGAGTGCGGGTCATGAGGAGTTTGGGTGTGGAGTGCGGGCCGTGGGAAGTTTGGTTGTGGAGTGCGGGTCATGAGGAGTTGGTTTGTGGAGTGCGGATCATGAAGAGTTTGGGTGTGGAGTGCGGGTCGTGATGAGTTTGGGTGTGGAGTGCGGATCGAGAAGAGTTTGGGTGTGGAGTGTGGGTTGTGGAGAGTTTGGGTGTGGAGTGCAGGTCATGAGGAGTTTGGGTGTGGACTGCGGGTCATGAGGAGTTTGGGTGTGGAGTGCGCCTCATGAGGAGTTTGGGTGTGGAGTGCGGGTCATGAGGAGTTTGGGTATGGAGTGCATGTCGTGAAGAGTTTGGGTGTGGACTGCGGATCGTGAAGCGTTTGGGTGTGGAGTGCGGATCAAGAAGTGTTTGGGTGTGGAGTGCGGATCGAGAAGAGTTTGGGTGTGGTGTGTGGGTCGTGGAGAGTTTGGGTCTGAAGTGCGGGTCATGAGGAGTTTGGGTGTGGAGTGCGGGCCGTGAGAAGTTTGTTTGTGGAGTGCGGGTCATGAGGAGTTTGTGTGTGGAGTGCGGATCATGAAGAGTTTGGGTGTGGAGTGCGGGTCGAGAAGAGTTTGGGTGTGGAGTGTGGGTTGTGGAGATTTTGGGTGTGGAGTGCAAGTGATGAAGCGTTTGGGTGTGGAGTGTGCGTTGTGGAGTGTTTGGGTGTGGAGTGCAGGTCATGAGGAGTTTGGGTGTGGAGTGCGGGTCATGAGGAGTTTGGGTGTGGAGTGCGGGTCATGAGGAGTTTGGGTCTGGAGTGCGTGTCGTGAAGAGTTTGGCTGTGGAGTGCAGGTCGTGAAGAGTTTGGGTGTGGATTGCGGATCGAGAAGAGTTTGGGTGTGGAGCGCAGATCGAGAAGAGTTTGGGAGTGGTGTGTGGGTTGTGGAGACTTTGGGTTTGAAGTGCGGGTCGTGAGTAGTTTGGGTTTGGAGTGCAGGTCATGAGGAGTTTGGTTGTGGAGTGCGGGTCGTGAAGAGTTTAGTGTGGAGTGCGGATCGTGAAGAGTTTGGTGTGGAGTGCGGATCATGAAGATTTAGGGTGTGGAGTGCGGATCGTGATGAGTTTGGGTGTGGAGTGCGGGTCGTGAAGAGTTTGGGTGTGGAGTGCGGGTCGTGAAGAGTTTGGGTGTGGAGTGCGGGTCGTGATGAGTTTGGGTGTGGAGTGCGGGTCGTGATGAGTTTGGGTGTGGAGTGCGGGTCGTGAAGAGTTTGGGTGTGGAGTGCGGGTTGTGAAGACGTTGGGTGTGGACTGCGGATCGAGAAGAGTTTGGGTGTGGAGCGCGGATCGAGAAGGGTTTGGGAGTGGTGTGTGGGTTGTGGAGACTTTGGGTGTGAAGTGCGGGTCGTGAGTAGTTTGGGTGTGGAGTGCAGGTCATGAGGAGTTTGGTTGTGGCGTGCGGGTCATGAAGAGTTTGGTGTGGAGTGCGGATCGTGAAGAGTTTGGTGTGGAGTGCGGATCATGAAGATTTAGGGTGTGGAGTGCGGATCGTGATGAGTTTGGGTGCGGAGTGCGGATCGTGAAGAGTTTGGGTCTGGAGTGCGGGTCGTGAAGAGTTTGGGTGTGGAGTGCGGGTCGTGAAGAGTTTGGGTGTGGAGTGCGGGTCGTGATGAGTTTGGGTGTGGAGTGCGGGTTGTGAAGAGTTTGGGTGTGGAGTGCGGGTTGTGAAGACTTTGGGTGTGGACTGCGGATCGAGAAGAGTTTGGGTGTGGAGCGCGGATCGAGAAGGGATTGGGTGTGGTGTGTGGGTCGTGGAGAGTTTGGGTGTGAAGTGCGGGTCATCAGGAGTTTTGGTTTGGAGTGCGGGCCGTGAGAAGTTTGGTTGTGGAGTGCGGATCATGAGGAGTTTATGTGTGGAGTGCGGATCGAGAAGAGTTTGGGTGTGGAGTGCGGGTTGTGGAGAGTTTGGGTGTGGAGTGCAGGTCATGAGGAGTTTGGGTATGGAGTGCGTGTCGTGTAGAGTTTCGGTGCGGACAGCGGATCTTGAAGAGTTTGGGTCTGGAGTGGTGGTCATGAGGAGATTGGGTGTGGAGTGCGGGTCATGAGGAGTTTGGGTGTGGAGTGCGGGTCATGAGGAGTTTGGGTGTGGTGTGTGGGTCGTGTAGAGTTTGGGTGTGGAGTGCAGGTCATGATTAGTTTGGGTGTGGAGTGCGGGTCATGAGGAGTTTGGGTGTGGAGTGCGGGTCATGAGGAGTTTGGGTGTGGAGTGCGGGTCATGAGGAGTTTGGGTGTGGAGTGGGTGTCATGAGGAGTTTGGGTGTGGAGTGCGGATTGTGAAAATTTTGGGTGTGGAGTGTGGTTTGTGAAGCTCTTGGGTGTGGACTGTGGATTGTGGGGCGTTCGGGTGTGGACTGCGATTTGGGGAGTGTTTGTGTGTGGAGTGTGGGTTGTGGAGGGTTTGGGTGTGGGTTGTGGGTTGTGGAATGTTTGGGTGTGAAGTGTAGTTTGTTAAATGTCTGGGCGTGGAGTGCGGGACGTGGACAGTTTGGGTATGGAGTTTGCGTCGTCAAGAGTTTGGGTGTGGTGTGGAGTGCGGGTTTGGTATTGTTTTGTTGTGGAGTGTGGGTTGTCGAGAGTTTGGGTGTGGAGTGCGGGTCGTGGAGAGTTTGGGTGTGGAGTGCGGATGACGAAGAGTTTGGGTGTGGAGTGTGGGTTGTGGAGAGTTTGGGTGTGGAGTGCAGGTCCAGAAGAGTTTGGGTGTGGAGTGTGGGTTGTGGAGAGTTTGGGTGTGGAGTGCGAGTCGTGAAGAGTTTGGGTGTGTAGTGCGGATCGAGAAGTGTTTGGGTGTGGAGTGCGGATCATGAAGAGTTTGGGTGTGGAGTGCAGATCGCGACGAGTTTGGGTGCGGAGTGCCAATCGAGAAGAGTTTGGGTGTGGAGTGCGGATCGTGAAGAGATGGGTGTGGAGTGTGGATCGAGAAGGGTTTGGGTGTGGTGTGTGGGTCTTGGAGAGTTTGGGTGTGAAGTGCGGGTCATGAGGAGTTTGGGTGTGGAGTGCGGGCCGTGAGAAGTTTGTTTGTGGAGTGCGGGTCATGAGGAGTTTGTGTGTGGAGTATGGATCGAGAAGGGTTTGGGTGTGGAGTGCGGGTCATGAGGAGTTTGGGTGTGGTGTGCGGGTCATGAAGAGTTTTTGTGTGGAGTACGGATCGTGAAGAGTTTGGGTGTGGAGTGCGGGTCATGAGGAGTTTGGGTGTGGTGTGCGGGTCATGAAGAGTTTGTGTGTGGAGTATGGATCGTGAAGAGCTTGGGTGTGGAGAGCGGTTCGTGATGAGTTTTGGTGTGGAGTGCGGGTTGTGAAGACTTTGGGTGTGGACTGCGGATCGAGAAGAGTTTGGGTGTGGAGCGCGGATCGAGAAGGGTTTGGGTGTGAAGTGCGGGTCATCAGGAGTTTAGGTTTGGAGTGCGGGCCGTGAGAAGTTTGGTTGTGGAGTGCGGATCATGAGGAGTTTGTGTGTGCAGTGCGGATCGAGAAGAGTTTGGGTGTGGAGTGCGGATCGAGAATAGTTTGGGTGTGGAGTGCGGGTTGTGGAGAGTTTGGGTGTGGAGTGCAGGTCATGAGGAGTTTGGGTGTGGAGTGTGGGTCATGAGGAGTTTGGGCGTGGAGTGCGCCTCATGAGGAGTTTGGGTGTGGATTACGGGTCATGAGGAGTTTGGGTATGGAGTGCGTGTCGTGAAGAGTTTGGGTGTGGACTGCGGATTGTGAAGAGTGTGGGTGTGGAGTGGTGGTCATGAGGAGATTGGGTGTGGAGTGCGGGTCATGAGGAGTTTGGTTGTGGAGTGCGGATCATGAGGAGTTGTGTGTGGAGTGTGGGTTGTGGAGGGTTTGGGTGTGGGTCGTGGGTTGTGGAATGTTTGGGTGTGAAGTGTAGTTTGTTAAATGTCTGGGCGCGGAGTGCAGGACGTGGAGAGTTTGGGTGCGGAGTGAGCGTCGTCAAGAGTTTGGGTATGGTGTGGAGTGCGGGTTCTTTATTGTTTTGTTGTGGAGTGTGGGTTGTGGAGAGTTTGGGTGGGGAGTGCGGGTCGTGGAGAGTTTGGGTGTGGAGTGCGGATCGAGAAGAGTTTGGGTGTGGAGTGTGCATTGTGGAGAGTTTGGGTGTGGAGTGCGGGTCATGAGGTGTTTGGGTGTGGAGTGCGGGTCATGAGGAGTTTGGGTGTGGAGTGCGGGTCATGAGGAGTTTGGGTGTAGAGTGCGGGTCATGAGGAGTTTGGGTGTGGAGTGCGTGTCGTGAAGAGTTTGGGTGTAGACAGTGGATCGTGAAGAGTTTGGGTGTGGAGTGCGGATCGAGAATTGTTTGGGTGTGGACTGCGGATCGAGAAGAGTTTGGGTGTGGTGTGTGGGTCGTGGAGAGTTTGGGTGTGGAGTGCAGGTCATGATTAGTTTGGGTGTGGAGTGCGGGTCATGAGGAGTTTGGGTGTGGAGTGCGGGTCATGAGGAGTTTGGGTGTGGAGTGGGGGTCATGAGGAGTTTGGGCGTGGAGTGCGCCTCATGAGGAGTTTGGGTGTGGATTGCGGGTCATGAGGAGTTTGGGTATGGAGTGCGTGTCGTGAAGAGTTTGGGTGTGGACTGCGGATCGTGAAGAGTTTGGGTGTGGAGTGGTGGTCATGAGGAGACTGGGTGTGGAGTGCGGGTCATGAGGAGTTTGGGTGTGGAGTGCGGGTCATGAGGAGTTTGGGTGTGGAGTGCGGGTCATGAGGAGTTTGGGTGTGGAGTGCGGGTCATGAGGAGTTTGGGTGTGGAGTGCGGGTCATGAGGAGTTTGGGTGTGGAGTGCGGGTCTTGAGGAGTTTGGGTGTGGAGTGCGGGTCATGAGGAGTTTGGGTGTGGAGTGGGGGTCATGAGGAGTTAGGGTGTGGAGTGCGGGTCATGAGGAGTTTGGGTGTGGAGTGCGGATTGTGAAAATTTTGGGTGTGGAGTGTGTTTTGTGAAGCTCTTGGGTGTGGACTGCGGATTGTGGGGCGTTCTGGTGTGGACTGCGATTTGGGGAGTGTTTGTGTGTGGGGTGTGGGTTGTGGAGGGTTTGGGTGTTGGTCGTGGGTTGTGGAATGTTTGGGTGTGAAGTGTAGTTTGTTAAATGTCTGGGCGTGGAGTGCAGGACGTGGAGAGTTTGGGTGCGGAGTGCGCGTCGTCAAGAGTTTGGGTGTGGTGTGGAGTGCGGGTTCTGTATTGTTTTGTTGTGGAGTGTGGGTTGTGGAGAGTTTGGGTGTGGAGTGCGGGTCGTGGAGAGTTTGGGTGTGGAGTGCGGATCGAGAAGATTTTGGGTGTGGAGTGTGGGTTGTGGAGAGTGTGGGTGTGGAGTGCGGATCGAGAAGAGTTTGGGTGTGGAGTTTGCATTGTGGAGAGTTTGGGTGTGGAGCGCAGGTCATGAGGAGTTTGGGTGTGGAGTGCGGGTCATGAGGAGTTTGGGTGTGGAGTGCGGGTCATGAGGAGTTTTGGTGTGGAGTGCGGGTCATGAGGAGTTTGGGTATGGAGTGCGTGTCGTGAAGAGTTTGGGCGTGGACTGTGGATCGTGAAGAGTTTGGGTGTGGAGTGCGGATCGAGAACTGTTTGGGTGTGGACTGTGGATCGAGAAGAGTTTGGGTGTGGTGTGTGGGTCGTGGAGAGTTTGGGTCTGAAGTGCGGGTCATGAGGAGTTTGGGTGTGGAGTGCGGGCCATGAGAAGTTTGGTTGTGGAGTGCGGGTCATGAGGAGTTGGTGTGTGGATTGCGGATCGTGAAGGGTTTGGGTGTGGAGTGCGGGTCGTGATGAATTTGGGTGTGGAGTGCGGGTCATGAGGAGTTTGGGTGTGGAGTGCGGATTGTGAAAATTTTGGGTGTGGAGTGTGGTTTGTGAAGCTCTTGGGTGTGGACTGCGGATTGTGGGGCGTTCTGTTGTGGACTCTGATTTGGGGAGTGTTTGTTTGTGGAGTGTGGGTTGTGGAGGGTTTGGGTGTGGGTCGTGGGTTGCCGAATGTTTGGGTCTGAAGTGTAGTTTGTTAAATGTCTGGGCGTGGAGTGCAGGACGTGGGGAGTTTGGGTGCGGAGTGCGCGTCGTGAAGAGTTTGGGTGTGGTGTGGAGTGCGGGTTCTGTATTGTTTTGTTGCGGAGTGTGGGTTGTGGAGAGTTTGGGTTTGGAGTGTGCATTGTGGAGAGTTTGGGTGTGGAGTGCGGATCGAGAATTGTTTGGGTGTGGACTGCGGATCGAGAAGAGTTTGGGTGTGGTGTGTGGGTCGTGGAGAGTTTGGGTGTGGAGTGCAGGTCATGATTAGTTTGGGTGTGGAGTGTGGGTCATGAGGAGTTTGGGTGTGGAGTGCGGGTCATGAGGAGTTTGGGTGTGGAGTGCAGGTCATGAGGAGTTTGGGTGTGGAGTGGGGGTCATGAGTTTGGGTGTGGAGGGTGCCTCATGAGGAGTTTCGGTGTGGATTGCGGGTCATGAGGAGTTTGGGTATGGAGTGCGTGTCGTGAAGAGTTTGGGTGTGGACTGCGGATCGTGAAGAGTTTGGGTGTGGAGTGGTGGTCGTGAGGAGATTGGGTGTGGAGTGCGGGTTATGAGGAGTTTGGGTGTGGAGTGCGGGTCATGAGGAGGTTGGGTGTGGAGTGCGGGTCATGAGGAGTTTGGGTGTGGAGTGCGGGTCATGAGGAGTTTGGGTGTGGTGTGCGTGTCTTGCGGAGTTTGGGTGTGGAGTGCGGGTCATGAGGAGTTTGGGTGTGGAGTGCGGGTCATGAGGAGTTTGGGTGTGGAGTGTGGGTCGTGGAGAGTTTGGGTCTGAAGTGCGGGTCATGAGGAGTTTGGGTGTGGAGTGCGGGTCATGAGGAGTTTGGGTGTGGAGTGCGGGTCATGAGGAGTTTGGGTGTGGAGTGCGGGTCATGAGGAGTTTGGTTGTGGAGTGCAGGTCATGAGGAGTTTGGGTGTGGAGTGGGGGTCATGAGTTTGGGCGTGGAGGGCGCCTCATGAGGAGTTTGGGTGTGGATTGCGGGTCATGAGGAGTTTGGGTATGGAGTGCGTGTCGTGAAGAGTTTGGGTGTGGACTGCGGATCGTGAAGAGTTTGGGTGTGGAGTGGTGGTCATGAGGAGATTGGGTGTGGAGTGCGGGTTATGAGGAGTTTGGGTGTGGAGTGCGGGTCATGAGGAGGTTGGGTGTGGAGTGCGGGTCATGAGGAGTTTGGGTGTGGAGTCCGGGTCATGAGGAGTTTGGGTGTGGAGTGCGTGTCTTGCGGAGTTTGGGTGTGGAGTGCGGGTCATGAGGAGTTTGGGTGTGGAGTGCGGGTCATGAGGAGTTTGGGTGTGGAGTGTGGGTCGTGGAGAGTTTGGGTCTGAAGTGCGGGTCATGAGGAGTTTGGGTGTGGAGTGCGGGTCATGAGGAGTTTGGGTGTGGAGTGCGGGTCATGAGGAGTTTGGGTGTGGAGTGCGGATTGTGAAAATTTTGGGTGTGGAGTGTGGTTTGTAAAGCTCTTGGGTGTGGACTGCGGATTGTGGGGCGTTCTCGTGTGGACTGCGATTTGGTGAGTGTTTGTGTGTGGAGTGTGGGTTGTGGAGGGTTTGGGTGTGGGTCGTGGGTTGTGGAATGTTTGGGTGTGAAGTGTAGTTTGTTAAATGTCTGGGCGTGGAGTGCAGGACGTGGAGAGTTTGGGTGCGGAGTGCGCGTCGTCAAGAGTTTGGGTGTGGTGTGGAGTGCGGGTTCTGTATTGTTTTGTTGTGGAGTGTGGGTTGTGGAGAGTTTGGGTGTGGAGTGCGGGTCGTGGAGAGTTTGGGTGTGGAGTGCGTTCGAGAAGAGTTTGGGTGTGGAGTGTGCATTGTGGAGAGTTTGGGTGTGGAGTGCAGGTCATGAGGAGTTTGGGTGTGGAGTGCGTTTCATGAGGAGTTTGGGTGTGGAGTGCGGGTCATGAGGAGTTTGGGTGTGGAGTGCATGTTGTGAAGAGTTTGGGTGTGGACTGTGGATCGTGAAGAGTTTGGGTGTGGAGTGCGGATCGAGAATTGTTTGGGTGTGGACTGCGGATCGAGAAGAGTTTGGGTGTGGTGTGTGGGTCGTGTAGAGTTTGGGTGTGGAGTGCAGGTCATGATTAGTTTGGATGTGGAGTGCGGGTCATGAGGAGTTTGGCTGTGGAGTGCGGGTCATGAGGAGTTTGGGTGTGGAGTGCGGGTCATGAGGAGTTTGGGTGTGGAGTGGGTGTCATGAGGAGTTTGGGTGTGGAGTGCGTGTCATGAGGAGTTTGGTTGTGGAGTGCGGATTGTGAAAATTTTGGGTGTGGAGTGTGGTTTGTGAAGCTCTTGGGTGTGGACTGTGGATTGTGGGGCGTTCGGGTGTGGACTGCGATTTGGGGAGTGTTTGTGTGTGGAGTGTGGGTTGTGGAGGGTTTGGGTGTGGGTTGTGGGTTGTGGAATGTTTGGGTGTGAAGTGTAGTTTGTTAAATGTCTGGGCGTGGAGTGCGGGACGTGGACAGTTTGGGTACGGAGTTCGCGTCGTCAAGAGTTTGGGTGTGGTGTGGAGTGCGGGTTTGGTATTGTTTTGTTGTGGAGTGTGGGTTGTCGAGAGTTTGGGTGTGGAGTGCGGGTCGTGGAGAGTTTGGGTGTGGAGAGCGGATGACGAAGAGTTTGGGTTTGGAGTGTGGGTTGTGGAGAGTTTGGGTGTGGAGTGCGGATCCAGAAGAGTTTGGGTGTGGAGTGTGGGTTGTGGAGAGTTTGGGTGTGGAGTGCAGGTCATGAGGAGTTTGGGTGTGGAGTGCGGGTCATGATGACATTGGGTGTGGAGTGCGGGTCATGAGGAGTTTGGATATGGAGTGCGTGTCGTGAAGAGTTTGGGAATGGACTGCGGATCGAGAAGTGTTTGGCTGTGGACTGCGGATCGAGAACAGTTTGGGTGTGGTGTGTGGGTCGTGGAGAGTTTTGATGTGGAGTGCAGGTCATGAGTAGTTTGGGTGTGGAGTGCGGGTCATGAGGAGTTTGGGTGTGGAGTTCGGGTCGTGAAGAGTTTGGGAGTGGAGTGCGGGTCATGAGGTGTTTGGGTGTGGAGTGTGGTTCGTGAAGAGTTTGGGTGTGGAGTGTGGATCGTGATGGGATTGGGTGTGGAGTGCGGATCGTGGCGAGTTTGGGTGTGGAGTGCCAATTGAGAAGAATTTGGGTGTGGAGTGTGGGTCATGAGGTGTTTGGGTGTGGAGTGTGGGTCATGACGTGTTTGTGTGTGGAGTACGGATCATGATGAGTTTGGGTGTGGAGTGCGGGTCATGAAGAGTTTGGGTGTGGAGTGCGGATCGAGAAGAGTTTGCATGTGGAGTGTAGTTTGTGGAGAGTTTGGGTGTGGAGGGCAGGTCATGAGGAGTTTGGGTGTGGTGTGTGGGTCGTGAAGAGTTTGGGTGTGGAGTGCGGGTCGTGAAGAGTTTGGGTGTGGAGTGCGGATCGTGAAGAGTTTGGTGTGGAGTGCGGATCATGAAGATTTAGGGTGTGGAGTGCGGATCGTAATGAGTTTGGGTGTGGAGTGCGGATCGTGAAGAGTTTGGGTGTGGAGTGTGGGTCGTGAAGAGTTTGGGTGTGGTGTGCGGGTCGTGAAGCGTTTGGGTATGGAGTGCGGATCGAGAAGTGTTTGGGTGTGGAGTGCAGATCGAGAAGAGTTTGGGTGTGGTGTGTGGGTCGTGGAGAGTTTGGGTCTGAAGTGCGGGTCATGAGGAGTTTGGGTGTGGAGTGCGGGCCATGAGAATTTTGTTTGTGGAGTGCGGGTCATGAGGAATTTGTGTGTGGAGTGCGGATCATGAAGTGTTTGGGTGTGGAGTGCTGGTCGAGAAGAGTTTGGGTGTGGAGTGTGGGTTGTGGAGATTTTGGGTGTGGAGTGCAAGTGATGAAGAGTTTGGGTGTGGAGTGCGGATCGAGGAGAGTTTGGGTGTGGAGTGTGGGTTGTGGAGAGTTTGGGTGTGGAGTGCAGGTCATGAGGAGTTTGGGTGTGGAGTGCGGGTCATGAGGACTTTGGGTGTGGAGTGCGTGTTGTGAAGAGTTTGGATGTGGAGTGCGGATCGTGAAGAATTTGGGTGTGGAGTGCAGATCGAGAAGAGTTTGGGTGTGGAGCGCGGATCGAGAAGAGTTTGGGAGTGGTGTGTGGGTCGTGGAGACTTTGGGTGTGAAGTGCGGGTCATGAGTAGTTTGGGTGTGGAGTTTGCGTTGTGGAGTGTTTGGGTGTGGAGAGCAGGTCATGAGGAGTTTGGGTGTGGAGTGCGGGTCATGAGGTGTTGGGTGTGGAGTGCCAATCGAGAAGAGTTTGGATGTGGAGTGCGGGTCATGAAGAGTTTGGGTGTGGAGTGCGGATCGAGAAGAGTTTGCGTGTGGAGTGTAGGTTGTGGAGACTTTGGGTGTGGAGTGCGAATCGAGAAGAGTTTGGTTGTGGAGTGCGGGTCGTGGAGAGTTTGGGTGTGGAGTGCGGATCGAGAAGAGTTTGGGTGTGGAGTGCAGTTCGTGGAGAGTTGGGTGTGGAGTGCAGCTCATGAGGAGTTTGGGTGTGGTGTGTGGGTCGTGGAGAGTTTGGGTATGAAGTGCGGGTCATGAGGAGTTTGGGTGTGGAGTGCGGGCCGTGAGAAGTTTGGTTGTGGAGTGCGGGTCATGAGGAGTTGGTGTGTGGAGTGCGGATCATGAGGAGTTTGGGTGTGGAGTGCGCCTGATGAGGATTTTGGGTGTGGAGTGCGGGTCATGAGGAGTTTGGGTATGGAGTGCATGTCGTGAAGAGTTTGGGTGTGGACTGCGGATCGTGAAGCGTTTGGGTGTGGAGTGCGGATCGAGAAGAGTTTGGGTGTGGAGTGTGGATCGAGAAGTGTTTGGGTGTGGAGTGCAGATCGAGAAGAGTTTGGGTGTGGAGTGCAGGTCGTGGAGAGTTTGGGTGTGGAGTGCAGGTCATGAGGAGTTTGGGTGTGGAGTGCGGGTCATGAGGAATTTGGGTGTGGAGTGCGGGTCATGAGACGTTTGGGTATGGAGTGCGTGTCGTGAAGAGTTTGGGTGTGGAGCGCGGTTCGAGAAGTGTTTGGGTGTGGTGTGTGGGTCGTGGAGAGTTTGGGTGTGAAGTGCGGGTCATGAGGAGTTTGGGTGTGGAGTGCGGGCCGTGAGAAGTTTGGTTGTGGAGTGCGGGTCATGAGGAGTTTGGGTATGGAGTGCGGATCGTGAAGAGTTTGGGTGTGCAGTGCGGATCGAGAAGTGTTTGGGTGTGGAATGCGGATCATGAAGAGTTTGGGTGTGGAGTGCGGATCGAGAAGAGTTTTGGTGTGGAGCGTGGATCGAGAAGGGTTTGGGTGTGGTGTGTGGGTCTTGAAGAGTTTGTGTGTGGAGTGCGGATCGTGAAGAGTTTGGGTGTGGAGTGCGGGTCGAGAAGAGTTTGGGTGTGGCGTGTGGGTTGTGGAGATTTTGGGTGTGGAGTGCAAGTCATGAGGAGTTTGGGTGTGGAGTGCTGGTCATGAGGAGTTTGGGTATGGAGTGCGGGTCATGAGCAGTTTGGGTCTGGAGTGCGTGTCGTGAAGAGTTTGGCTGTGGAGTGCAGATCGTGAAGAGTTTGGGAGTGGTGTGTGGCTTTTGGAGACTTTGGGTGTGAAGTGCGGGTCGTGAGTAGTTTGGGTGTGGAGTGCGGGTCATGAAGAGTTTGGTTGTGGAGTGCGGGTCGTGAAGAGTTTGGGTGTGGAGTGCGGATCGTGAAGAGTTTGGTGTGGAGTGCGGATCATGAAGATTTAGGGTGTGGAGTGCGGATCGTGATGAGTTTGGGTGTGGAGTGCGGATCGTGAAGAGTTTGGGTGTGGAGTGTGGGTCGTGAAGAGTTTGGGTGTGGTGTGCGGGTCGTGATGAGTTTGGGTGTGGAGTGTGGGTCGTGAACAGTTTGGGTGTGGAGTGCGGGTTGTGAAGACTTTGGGTGTGGACTGCGGATCGAGAGGAGTTTGGGTGTGGAGCGCGGATCGAGAAGGGTTTGGGTGTGGTGTGTGGGTCGTGGAGAGTTTGGGTGTGAAGTGCGGGTCATCAGGAGTTTAGGTTTGAAGTGCGGGCAGTGAGAAGTTTGGTTGTGGAGTGCGGATCGAGAAGAGTTTGGGTGTGGAGTGCGGGTTGTGGAGAGTTTGGGTGTGGAGTGCAGGTCATGAGGAGTTTGGGTGTGGAGTGCGGGTCATGAGGAGTTTGGGCGTGGAGTGCGCCTGATGAGGAGTTTGGGTGTGGATTGCGGGTCTTGAGGAGTTTGGGTGTGGAGTGCGGGTCATGAGGAGTTTGGGTGTGGAGTGCGGGTCATGAGGAGTTTGGGTGTGGAGTGTGGATTGTGAAAATTTTGGTTGTGGAGTGTGGTTTGTGAAGCTCTTGGGTGTGGACAGCGGATTGTGGAGCGTTCTGGTGTGGACTGCGATTTGGGGAGTGTTTGTGTGTGGAGTGTGGGTTGTGGAGGGTTTGGGTGTGGGTCGTGGGTTGTGGAATGTTTGGGTGTGAACTGTAGTTTGTTAAATGTCTGGGCGTGGAGTGCAGGACGTGGAGAGCTTGGGTGCAGAGTGCGCGTCGTCAAGAGTTTGGGTGTGGTGTGGAGTGCGGGTTTTGTATTGTTTTGTTGTGGAGTGTGGGTTGTGGAGAGTTTGGGTGTGGAGTGCGGATCGAGAAGAGTTTGGGTGTGGAGTGTGAATTGTGGAGAGTTTGGGTGTGGAGTGCAGGTCATGAGGAGTTTGGGTGTGGAGTGCGTTTCATGAGGAGTTTGGGTGTGGAGTGCGGGTCATGAGGAGTTTGGGTATGGAGTGCATGTCGTGAAGAGTTTGGGTGTGGACTGTGGATCGTGAAGAGTTTGGGTGTGGAGTGCGGATCGAGAATTGTTTGGGTGTGGACTGCGGATCGAGAAGAGTTTGGGTGTGGTGTGTGGGTCGTGTAGAGTTTGGGTGTGGAGTGCAGGTCATGATTAGTTTGGGTGTGGAGTGCGGGTCATGAGGAGTTTGGGTGTGGAGTGCGGGTCATGAGGAGTTTGGGTGTGGAGTGCGGGTCATGAGGAGTTTGGGTGTGGAGTGGGTGTCATGAGGAGTTTGGGTGTGGAGTGCGTGTCATGAGGAGTTTGGTTGTGGAGTGCGGATTGTGAAAATTTTGGGTGTGGAGTGTGGTTTGTGAAGCTCTTGGTTGTGGACTGTGGGTTGTGGGGCGTTCGGGTGTGGACTGCGATTTGGGGAGTGTTTGTGTGTGGAGTGTGGGTTGTGGAGGGTTTGGGTGTGGGTTGTGGGTTGTGGAATGTTTGGGTGTGAAGTGTAGTTTGTTAAATGTCTGGGCGTGGAGTGCGGGACGTGGACAGTTTGGGTACGGAGTTCGCGTCGTCAAGAGTTTGGGTGTGGTGTGGAGTGCGGGTTTGGTATTGTTTTGTTGTGGAGTGTGGGTTGTCGAGAGTTTGGGTGTGGAGTGCGGGTCGTGGAGAGTTTGGGTGTGGAGTGCGGGTCGTGGAGAGTTTGGGTGTGGAGTGCGGATGACGAAGAGTTTGGGTTTGGAGTGTGGGTTGTGGAGAGTTTGGGTGTGGAGTGCGGATCCAGAAGAGTTTGGGTTTGGAGTGTGGGTTGTGGAGAGTTTGGGTGTGGAGTGCAGGTCATGAGGAGTTTTGATGTGGAGTGCAGGTCATGAGTAGTTTGGGTGTGGAGTGCGGGTCATGAGGAGTTTGGGTGTGGAGTTCGGATCATGATGAGTTTGGGTGTGGAGTGCGGGTCTTGAAGAGTTTGGGTGTGGAGTGCGAATCGAGAAGAGTTTGGTTGTGGAGTGCGGGTCGTGGAGAGTTTGGGTGTGGAGTGCGGATCGAGAAGAGTTTGGGTGTGGAGTGCAGTTCGTGGAGAGTTTGGTTGTGGAGGGCAGGTCATGAGGAGTTTGGGTGTGGTGTGTGGGTCGTGGAGAGTTTGGGTCTGAAGTGCGGGTCATGAGGAGTTTGGGTGTGGAGTGCGGGCCGTGAGAATTTTGTTTGTGGAGTGCGGGTCATGAGGAGTTTGTGTGTGGAGTGCGGATCATGAAGTGTTTGGGTGTGGAGTGTGGGTCGAGAAGAGTTTGGGTGTGGAGTGTGGGTTGTGGAGATTTTGGGTGTGGAGTGCAAGTGATGAAGAGTTTGGGTGTGGAGTGCGGATCGAGGAGAGTTTGGGTGTGGAGTGTGGGTTGTGGAGAGTTTGGGTGTGGAGTGCAGGTCATGAGGAGTTTGGGTGTGGAGTGCGGGTCATGAGGACTTTGGGTGTGGAGTGCGTGTTGTGAAGAGTTTGGATGTGGAGTGCGGATCGTGAAGAATTTGGGTGTGAAGTGCAGATCGAGAAGAGTTTGGGTGTGGAGCGCGGATCGAGAAGAGTTTGGGAGTGGTGTGTGGGTCGTGGAGACTTTGGGTGTGAAGTGCGGGTCATGAGTAGTTTGGGTGTGGAGTTTGCGTTGTGGAGTGTTTGGGTGTGGAGAGCAGGTCATGAGGAGTTTGGGTGTGGAGTGCGGGTCATGAGGAGTTGGGTGTGGAGCGCCAATCGAGAAGAGTTTGGGTGTGGAGTGCGGGTCATGAAGAGTTTGGGTGTGGATTGCGGATCGAGAAGAGTTTGCGTGTGGAGTGTAGGTTGTGGAGACTTTGGGTGTGGAGTGCGAATCGAGAAGAGTTTGGTTGTGGAGTGCGGGTCGTGGAGAGTTTGGGTGTGGAGTGCGGATCGAGAAGAGTTTGGGTGTGGAGTGCAGTTCGTGGAGAGTTGGGTGTGGAGTGCAGGTCATGAGGAGTTTGGGTGTGGTGTGTGGGTCGTGGAGCGTTTGGGTATGAAGTGCGGGTCATGAGGAGTTTGGGTGTGGAGTGCGGGCCGTGAGAAGTTTGGTTGTGGAGTGCGGGTCATGGGGAGTTGGTGTGTGGAGTGCGGATCGTGAAGAGTTTGGATGTGGAGTGCGGGTCGTGATGAGTTTGGGTGTGGAGTGCGCATCGAGAAGAGTTTGGGTGTGGAGTGCGGGTCATGAGGAGTTTTGGTGTGGAGTGGGTGTCATGAGGAGTTTGGGTGTGGAGTGCGTGTCATGAGGAGTTTGGTTGTGGAGTGCGGATTGTGAAAATTTTGGGTGTGGAGTGTGGTTTGTGAAGCTCTTGGGTGTGGACTGTGGGTTGTGGGGCGTTCGGGTGTGGACTGCGATTTGGGGAGTGTTTGTGTGTGGAGTGTGGGTTGTGGAGGGTTTGGGTGTGGGTTGTGGGTTGTGGAATGTTTGGGTGTGAAGTGTAGTTTGTTAAATGTCTGGGCGTGGAGTGCGGGACGTGGACAGTTTGGGTACGGAGTTCGCGTCGTCAAGAGTTTGGGTGTGGTGTGGAGTGAGGGTTTGGTATTGTTTTGTTGTGGAGTGTGGGTTGTCGAGAGTTTGGGTGTGGAGTGCGGGTCGTGGAGAGTTTGGGTGTGGAGTGCGGATCCAGAAGAGTTTGGGTGTGGAGTGTGGGTTGTGGAGAGTTTGGGTGTGGAGTGCAGGTCATGAGGAGTTTTGATGTGGAGTGCAGGTCATGAGTAGTTTGGGTGTGGAGTGCGGGTCATGAGGAGTTTGGGTGTGGAGTTTGGGTCGTGAAGAGTTTGGGAGTGGAGTGCGGGTCATGAGGTGTTTGGGTGTGGAGTTTGGGTCATGAAGTGTTTGTGTGTGGAGTACGGATCATGATGAGTTTGGGTGTGTAGTGCGGGTCATGAAGAGTTTGGGTGTGGAGTGCGAATCGAGAAGAGTTTGGTTGTGGAGTGCGGGTCGTGGAGAGTTTGGGTGTGGAGTGCGGATCGAGAAGAGTTTGGGTGTGGAGTGCAGTTCGTGGAGAGTTTGGGTGTGGAGGGCAGGTCATGAGGAGTTTGGGTGTGGTGTGTGGGTCGTGGAGAGATTGGGTGTGAAGTGCGGGTCATGAGGAGTTTGGGTGTGGAGTGCGGGCCGTGAGAAGTTTGGTTGTGGAGTGCCGGTCATGAGGAGTTGGTGTGTGGAGTGCGGATCGTGAAGAGTTTGGGTGTGGAGTGTGGGTCGTGATGAGTTTGGGTGTGGAGTGCGCATCGAGAAGAGTTTGGGTGTGGAGTGTGGGTTGTGGAGAGTTTGGGTGTGGAGTGCAGGTCATGAGGAGTTTGGGTGTGGAGTGCGGGTCATGAGGAGTTTGGGTGTGGAGTGCGCCTCATGAGGAGTTTGGGTGTGGACTGCGGATCGTGAAGCGTTTGGGTATGGAGTGCGGATCGAGAAGTGTTTGGGTGTGGAGTGCGGATCGAGAAGAGTTTGGGTGTGGTGTGTGGGTCGTGGAGAGTTTGGGTCTGAAGTGCGGGTCATGAGGAGTTTGGGTGTGGAGTGCGGGCCGTGAGAATTTTGTTTGTGGAGTGCGGGTCATGAGGAGTTTGTGTGTGGAGTGCGGATCATGAAGTGTTTGGGTGTGGAGTGTGGGTCGAGAAGAGTTTGGGTGTGGAGTGTGGGTTGTGGAGATTTTGGGTGTGGAGTGCAAGTGATGAAGAGTTTGGGTGTGGAGTGCGGATCGAGGAGAGTTTGGGTGTGGAGTGTGGGTTGTGGAGAGTTTGGGTGTGGAGTGCAGGTCATGAGGAGTTTGGGTGTGGAGTGCGGGTCATGAGGACTTTGGGTGTGGAGTGCGTGTTGTGAAGAGTTTGGATGTGGAGTGCGGATCGTGAAGAATTTGGGTGTGGAGTGCAGATCGAGAAGAGTTTGGGTGTGGAGCGCGGATCGAGAAGAGTTTGGGAGTGGTGTGTGGGTCGTGGAGACTTTGGGTGTGAAGTGCGGGTCATGAGTAGTTTGGGTGTGGAGTTTGCGTTGTGGAGTGTTTGGGTGTGGAGAGCAGGTGATGAGGAGTTTGGGTGTGGAGTGCGGGTCATGAGGAGTTGGGTGTGGAGCGCCAATCGAGAAGAGTTTGGGTGTGGAGTGCGGGTCATGAAGAGTTTGGGTGTGGATGGCGGATCGAGAAGAGTTTGCGTGTGGAGTGTAGGTTGTGGAGACTTTGGGTGTGGAGTGCGAATCGAGAAGAGTTTGGTTGTGGAGTGCGGGTCGTGGAGAGTTTGGGTGTGGAGTGCGGATCGAGAAGAGTTTGGGTGTGGAGTGCAGTTCGTGGAGAGTTGGGTGTGGAGTGCAGGTCATGAGGAGTTTGGGTGTGGTGTGTGGGTCGTGGAGAGTTTGGGTATGAAGTGCGGGTCATGAGGAGTTTGGGTGTGGAGTGCGGGCCGTGAGAAGTTTGGTTGTGGAGTGCGGGTCATGGGGAGTTGGTGTGTGGAGTGCGCATCGTGAAGAGTTTGGGTGTGGAGTGCGGGTCATGAGGAGTTTGGGTGTGGAGTGGGTGTCATGAGGAGTTTGGGTGTGGAGTGCGTGTCATGAGGAGTTTGGTTGTGGAGTGCGGATTGTGAAAATTTTGGGTGTGGAGTGTGGTTTGTGAAGCTCTTGGGTGTGGACTGTGGGTTGTGGGGCGTTCGGGTGTGGACTGCGATTTGGGGAGTGTTTGTGTGTGGAGTGTGGGTTGTGGAGGGTTTGGGTGTGGGTTGTGGGTTGTGGAATGTTTGGGTGTGAAGTGTAGTTTGTTAAATGTCTGGGCGTGGAGTGCGGGACGTGGACAGTTTGGGTACGGAGTTCGCGTCGTCAAGAGTTTGGGTGTGGTGTGGAGTGCGGATTTGGTATTGTTTTGTTGTGGAGTGTGGGTTGTCGAGAGTTTGGGTGTGGAGTGCGGGTCGTGGAGAGTTTGGGTGTGGAGTGCGGATGACGAAGAGTTTGGGTTTGGAATGTGGGTTGTGGAGAGTTTGGGTGTGGAGTGCGGATCCAGAAGAGTTTGGGTGTGGAGTGTGGGTTGTGGAGAGTTTGGGTGTGGAGTGCAGGTCATGAGGAGTTTTGATGTGGAGTGCAGGTCATGAGTAGTTTGGGTGTGGAGTGCGGGTCATGAGGAGTTTGGGTGTGGAGTTCGGGTCGTGAAGAGTTTGGGAGTGGAGTGCGGGTCATGAGGTGTTTGGGTGTGGCGTGTGGGTCATGAAGTGTTTGTGTGTGGAGTACGGATCATGATGAGTTTGGGTGTGTAGTGCGGGTCATGAAGAGTTTGGGTGTGGAGTGCGAATCGAGAAGACTTTGGTTGTGGAGTGCGGGTCGTGGAGAGTTTGGGTGTGGAGTGCGGATCGAGAAGAGTTTGGGTGTGGAGTGCAGTTCGTGGAGAGTTTGGGTGTGGAGGGCAGGTCATGAGGAGTTTGGGTGTGGTGTGTGGGTCGTGGAGAGTTTGGGTGTGAAGTGCGGGTCATGAGGAGTTTGGGTGTGGAGTGCGGGCCGTGAGGAGTTTGGTTGTGGAGTGCCGGTCATGAGGAGTTGGTGTGTGGAGTGCGGATCGTGAAGAGTTTGGGTGTGGAGTGTGGGTCGTGATGAGTTTGGGTGTGGAGTGCGCATCGAGAAGAGTTTGGGTGTGGAGTGTGGGTTGTGGAGAGTTTGGGTGTGGAGTGCAGGTCATGAGGAGTTTGGGTGTGGAGTGCGGGTCATGAGGTGTTTGGGTGTGGAGTGCGCCTCATGAGGAGTTTGGGTGTGGACTGCGGATCGTGAAGCGTTTGGGTATGGAGTGCGGATCGAGAAGTGTTTGGGTGTGGAGTGCGGATCGAGAAGAGTTTGGGTGTGGTGTGTGGGTCGTGGAGAGTTTGGGTCTGAAGTGCGGGTCATGAGGAGTTTGGGTGTGGAGTGCGGGCCGTGAGAATTTTGTTTGTGGAGTGCGGGTCATGAGGAGTTTGTGTGTGGAGTGCGGATCATGAAGTGTTTGGGTGTGGAGTGTGGGTCGAGAAGAGTTTGGGTGTGGAGTGTGGGTTGTGGAGATTTTGGGTGTGGAGTGCAAGTGATGAAGAGTTTGGGTGTGGAGTGCGGATCGAGGAAGGTTTGGGTGTGGAGTGTGGGTTGTGGAGAGTTTGGGTGTGGAGTGCAGGTCATGAGGAGTTTGGGTGTGGAGTGCAGGTCATGAGGACTTTGGGTGTGGAGTGCGTGTTGTGAAGAGTTTGGATGTGGAGTGCGGATCGTGAAGAATTTGGGTGTGGAGTGCAGATCGAGAAGAGTTTGGGTGTGGAGCGCGGATCGAGAAGAGTTTGGGAGTGGTGTGTGGGTCGTGGAGACTTTGGGTGTGAAGTGCGGGTCATGAGTAGTTTGGGTGTGGAGTTTGCGTTGTGGAGTGTTTGGGTGTGGAGAGCAGGTCATGAGGAGTTTGGGTGTGGAGTGCGGGTTATGAGGAGTTGGGTGTGGAGTGCCAATCGAGAAGAGTTTGGGTGTGGATTGCGGGTCATGAAGAGTTTGGGTTTGGAGTACGGATCGAGAAGAGTTTGCGTGTGGACTGTAGGTTGTGGAGACTTTGGGTGTGGAGTGCGAATCGAGAAGAGTTTGGTTGTGGAGTGCGGGTCTTGAGGAGTTTGGGTGTGGAGTGCGGGTCATGAGGAGTTTGGGTGTGGAGTGCGGATCGAGAAGAGTTTGCGTGTGGAGTGTAGGTTGTGGAGACTTTGGGTGTGGAGTGCGAATCGAGAAGAGTCTGGTTGTGGAGTGCGGGTCGTGGAGAGTTTGGGTGTGGAATGCGGATCGAGAAGAGTTTGGGTGTGGAGTGCAGTTCGTGGAGAGTTTGGGTGTGGAGTGCAGGTCATGAGGAGTTTGGGTGTGGTGTGCGGGTCATGAGGACTTTGGGTGTGGAGTGCGTGTTGTGAGGAGTTTGGGTGTGGAGTGCGGGTCATGAGGGGTTTGGGTGTGGAGTGGGTGTCATGAGGAGTTTGGGTGTGGAGTGCGTGTCATGAGGAGTTTGGTTGTGGAGTGCGGATTGTGAAAATTTTGGGTGTGGAGTGTGGTTTGTGAAGCTCTTGGGTGTGGACTGTGGATTGTGGGGCGTTCGGGTGTGGACTGCGATTTGGGGAGTGTTTGTGTGTGGAGTGTGGGTTGTGGAGGGTTTGGGTGTGGGTTGTGGGTTGTGGAATGTTTGGGTGTGAAGTGTAGTTTGTTAAATGTCTGGGCGTGGAGTGCGGGACGTGGACAGTTTGGGTACGGAGTTCGCGTCGTCAAGAGTTTGGGTGTGGTGTGGAGTGCGGGTTTGGTATTGTTTTGTTCTGGAGTGTGGGTTGTCGAGAGTTTGGGTGTGGAGTGCGGGTCGTGGAGAGTTTGGGTGTGGAGTGCGGATGACGAAGAGTTTGGGTTTGGAGTGTGGGTTGTGGAGAGTTTGGGTGTGGAGTGCGGATCCAGAAGAGTTTGGGTGTGGAGTGTGGGTTGTGGAGAGTTTGGGTGTGGAGGGCAGGTCATGAGGAGTTTGGGTGTGGTGTGTGGGTCGTGGAGTGTTTGGGTGTGAAGTGCGGGTCATGAGGAGTTTGGGTGTGGAGTGCGGGCCGTGAGAAGTTTGGTTGTGGAGTGCCGGTCATGAGGAGTTGGTGTGTGGAGTGCGGATCGTGAAGAGTTTGGGTGTGGAGTGTGGGTTGTGGAGAGTTTGGGTGTGGAGTGCAGGTCATGAGGAGTTTGGGTGTGGAGTGCGGGTCATGAGGAGTTTGGGTGTGGAGTGCGCCTCATGAGGAGTTTGGGTTTGGAGTGCGGGTCATGAGGAGTTTGGGTATGGAGTGCATGTCGTGAAGAGTTTGGGTGTGGGCTGTGGATCGTGAAGAGTTTGGGTTTGGAGTGCGGATCGAGAATTGTTTGGGTGTGGACTGCGGATCGAGAAGAGTTTGGGTGTGGTGTGTGGGTCGTGTAGAGTTTGGGTGTGGAGTGCAGGTCATGATTAGTTTGGGTGTGGAGTGCGGGTCATGAGGAGTTTGGGTGTGGAGTGCGGGTCATGAGGAGTTTGGGTGTGGAGTGCGGGTCATGAGGAGTTTGGGTGTGGAGTGGGTGTCATGAGGAGTTTGGGTGTGGAGTGCGTGTCCTGAGGAGTTTGGGTGTGGAGTGCGGATTGTGAAAATTTTGGGTGTGGAGTGCGGATTGTGGGGCGTTCGGGTGTGGACTGCGATTTGGGGAGTGTTTGTGTGTGGAGTGTGGGTTGTGGAGGGTTTGGGTGTGGGTTGTGGGTTGTGGAATGTTTGGGTGTGAAGTGTAGTTTGTTAAATGTCTGGGCGTGGAGTGCGGGACGTGGACAGTTTGGGTACGGAGTTCGCGTCGTCAAGAGTTTGGGTGTGGTGTGGAGTGCGGGTTTGGTATTGTTTTGTTCTGGAGTGTGGGTTGTGGAGAGTTTGGGTGTGGAGTGCGGGTCGTGGAGAGTTTGGGTGTGGAGTGCGGATTGAGAAGAGTTTGGGTGTGGAGTGTGGATTGTGGAGAGTTTGGGTGTGGAGTGCAGGTCATGAGGAGTTTGGGTGTGGAGTGCGGGTCATGAGGACATTGGGTGTGGAGAGCGGGTCATGAGGAGTTTGGATATGGAGTGCGTGTCGTGAAGAGTTTGGGTGTGGACTGCGGATCGAGAAGTGTTTGGGTGTGGACTGCGGATCAAGAACAGTTTGGGTGTGGTGTGTGGGTCGTGGAGTGTTTTGGTGTGGAGTGCAGGTCATGAGTAGTTTGGGTGTGGTGTGCGGGTCATGAGGAGTTTGGGTGTGGAGTGCGGGTCGTGAAGAGTTTGGGAGTGGAGTGCGGGTCATGAGGTGTTTGGGTGTGGAGTGTGGTTCGTGAAGAGTTTGGGTGTGGAGTGTGGATCGTGATGGGTTTGGGTGTGGAGTGCGGATCGTGACGAGTTTGGGTGTGGAGTGCCAATTGAGAAGAGTTTGGGTGTGGAGTGTGGGTCATGAGGTGTTTGGGTGTGGAGTGTGGGTCATGAAGTGTTTGTGTGTGGAGTACGGATCATGATGAGTTTGGGTGTGGAGTGCGGGTCATGAAGAGTTTGGGTGTGGAGTGCGGATCGAGAAGAGTTTGCGTGTGGAGTGTAGGTTGTGGAGACTTTGGGTGTGGAGTGCGAATCGAGAAGAGTTTGGTTGTGGAGTGCGGGTCGTGGAGAGTTTGGGTGTGGAGTGCGGATCGAGAAGAGTTTGGGTGTGGAGTGCTGTTCGTGGAGAGTTTGGGTGTGGAGTGCAGGTCATGAGGAGTTTGGGTGTGGTGTGCGGGTCATGAGGACTTTGGGTGTGGAGTGCGTGTTGTGAGGAGTTTGGGTGTGGAGTGCGGGTCATGAGGAGTTTGGGTGTGGAGTGGGTGTCATGAGGAGTTTGGGTGTGGAGTGCGTGTCATGAGGAGTTTGGTTGTGGAGTGCGGATTGTGAAAATTTTGGGTGTGGAGTGTGGTTTGTGAAGCTCTTGGGTGTGGACTGTGGGTTGTGGGGCGTTCGCGTGTGGACTGCGATTTGGGGAGTGTTTGTGTGTGGAGTGTGGGTTGTGGAGGGTTTGGGTGTGGGTTGTGGGTTGTGGAATGTTTGGGTGTGAAGTGTAGTTTGTTAAATGTCTGTGCGTGGAGTGCGGGACGTGGACAGTTTGGGTACGGAGTTCGCGTCGTCAAGAGTTTGGGTGTGGTGTGGAGTGCGGGTTTGGTATTGTTTTGTTGTGGAGTGTGGGTTGTCGAGAGTTTGGGTGTGGAGTGCGGGTCGTGGAGAGTTTGGGTGTGGAGTGCGGATGACGAAGAGTTCGGGTTTGGAGTGTGGGTTGTGGAGAGTTTGGGTGTGGAGTGCGGATCCAGAAGAGTTTGGGTGTGGAGTGTGGGTTGTGGAGAGTTTGGGTGTGGAGTGCAGGTCATGAGGAGTTTTGATGTGGAGTGCAGGTCATGAGTAGTTTGGGTGTGGAGTTCGGGTCGTGGAGAGTTTGGGAGTGGAGTGCGGGTCATGAGGTGTTTGGGTGTGGAGTGTGGGTCATGAAGTGTTTGTGTGTGGAGTACGGATCATGATGAGTTTGGGTGTGGAGTGCGGGTCATGAAGAGTTTGGGTGTGGAGTGCGAATCGAGAAGAGTTTGGTTGTGGAGTGCGGGTCGTGGAGAGTTTGGGTGTGGAGTGCGGATCGAGAAGAGTTTGGGTGTGGAGTGCAGTTCGTGGAGAGTTTGGTTGTGGAGGGCAGGTCATGAGGAGTTTGGGTGTGGTGTGTGGGTCGTGGAGAGTTTGGGTCTGAAGTGTGGGTCATGAGGAGTTTGGGTGTGGAGTGCGGGCCGTGAGAATTTTGTTTGTGGAGTGCGGGTCATGAAGAGTTTGTGTGTGGAGTGCGGATCATGAAGTGTTTGGGTGTGGAGTGTGGGTCGAGAAGAGTTTGGGTGTGGAGTGTGGGTTGTGGAGATTTTGGGTGTGGAGTGCAAGTGATGAAGAGTTTGGGTGTGGAGTGCGGATCCAGAAGAGTTTGGGTGTGGAGTGTGGGTTGTGGAGAGTTTGGGTGTGGAGTGCAGGTCATGAGGAGTTTGGGTGTGGAGTGCGGGTCATGAGGACTTTGGGTGTGGAGTGCGTGTTGTGAAGAGTTTGGATGTGGAGTGCGGATCGTGAAGAATTTGGGTGTGGAGTGCAGATCGAGAAGAGTTTGGGTGTGGAGCGCGGATCGAGAAGAGTTTGGGAGTGGTGTGTGGGTCGTGGAGACTTTGGGTGTGAAGTGCGGGTCATGAGTAGTTTGGGTGTGGAGTTTGCGTTGTGGAGTGTTTGGGTGTGGAGAGCAGGTCATGAGGAGTTTGGGTGTGGAGTGCGTTCATGAGGAGTTGGGTGTGGAGTGCCAATCGAGAAGAGTTTGGGTGTGGAGTGCGGGTCATGAAGAGTTTGGGTGTGGAGTACGGATCGAGAAGTGTTTGGGTGTGGAGTGTAGGTTGTGGAGACTTTGGGTGTGGAGTGCGAATCGAGAAGAGTTTGGTTGTGGAGTGCGGGTCGTGGAGAGTTTGGGTGTGGAGTGCGGATCGAGAAGAGTTTGGGTGTGGAGTGCAGTTCGTGGAGAGTTGGGTGTGGAGTGCAGGTCATGAGGAGTTTGGGTGTGGTGTGTGGGTCGTGGAGAGTTTGGGTATGAAGTGCGGGTCATGAGGAGTTTGGGTGTGGAGTGCGGGCCGTGAGAAGTTTGGTTGTGGAGTGCGGGTCATGAGGAGTTGGTGTGTGGAGTGCGGATCATGAGGAGTTTGGGTGTGGAGTGCGCCTCATGAGGATTTTGGGTGTGGAGTGGGTGTCATGAGGAGTTTGGGTGTGGAGTGCGTGTCATGAGGAGTTTGGTTGTGGAGTGCGGATTGTGAAAATTTTGGGTGTGGAGTGTGGTTTGTGAAGCTCTTGGGTGTGGACTGTGGGTTGTGGGGCGTTCGGGTGTGGACTGCGATTTGGGGAGTGTTTGTGTGTGGAGTGTGGGTTGTGGAGGGTTTGGGTGTGGGTTGTGGGTTGTGGAATGTTTGGGTGTGAAGTGTAGTTTGTTAAATGTCTGGGCGTGGAGTGCGGGACGTGGACAGTTTGGGTACGGAGTTCGCGTCGTCAAGAGTTTGGGTGTGGTGTGGAGTGCGGATTTGGTATTGTTTTGTTGTGGAGTGTGGGTTGTCGAGAGTTTGGGTGTGGAGTGCGGGTCGTGGAGAGTTTGGGTGTGGAGTGCGGATGACGAAGAGTTTGGGTTTGGAGTGTGGGTTGTGGAGAGTTTGGGTGTGGAGTGCGGATCCAGAAGAGTTTGGGTGTGGAGTGTGGGTTGTGGAGAGTTTGGGTGTGGAGTGCAGGTCATGAGGAGTTTTGATGTGGAGTGCAGGTCATGAGTAGTTTGGGTGTGGAGTGCGGGTCATGAGGAGTTTGGGTGTGGAGTTCGGGTCGTGAAGAGTTTGGGAGTGGAGTGCGGGTCATGAGGTGTTTGGGTGTGGAGTGTGGGTCATGAAGTGTTTGTGTGTGGAGTACGGATCATGATGAGTTTGGGTGTGTAGTGCGGGTCATGAAGAGTTTGGGTGTGGAGTGCGAATCGAGAAGAGTTTGGTTGTGGAGTGCGGGTCGTGGAGAGTTTGGGTGTGGAGTGCGGATCGAGAAGAGTTTGGGTGTGGAGTGCAGTTCGTGGAGAGTTTGGGTGTGGAGGGCAGGTCATGAGGAGTTTGGGTGTGGTGTGTGGGTCGTGGAGAGTTTGGGTGTGAAGTGCGGGTCATGAGGAGTTTGGGTGTGGAGTGCGGGCCGTGAGGAGTTTGGTTGTGGAGTGCCGGTCATGAGGAGTTGGTGTGTGGAGTGCGGATCGTGAAGAGTTTGGGTGTGGAGTGTGGGTCGTGATGAGTTTGGGTGTGGAGTGCGCATCGAGAAGAGTTTGGGTGTGGAGTGTGGGTTGTGGAGAGTTTGGGTGTGGAGTGCAGGTCATGAGGAGTTTGGGTGTGGAGTGCGGGTCATGAGGTGTTTGGGTGTGGAGTGCGCCTCATGAGGAGTTTGGGTGTGGACTGCGGATCGTGAAGCGTTTGGGTATGGAGTGCGGATCGAGAAGTGTTTGGGTGTGGAGTGCGGATCGAGAAGAGTTTGGGTGTGGTGTGTGGGTCGTGGAGAGTTTGGGTCTGAAGTGCGGGTCATGAGGAGTTTGGGTGTGGAGTGCGGGCCGTGAGAATTTTGTTTGTGGAGTGCGGGTCATGAGGAGTTTGTGTGTGGAGTGCGGATCATGAAGTGTTTGGGTGTGGAGTGTGGGTCGAGAAGAGTTTGGGTGTGGAGTGTGGGTTGTGGAGATTTTGGGTGTGGAGTGCAAGTGATGAAGAGTTTGGGTGTGGAGTGCGGATCGAGGAGAGTTTGGGTGTGGAGTGTGGGTTGTGGAGAGTTTGGGTGTGGAGTGCAGGTCATGAGGAGTTTGGGTGTGGAGTGCAGGTCATGAGGACTTTGGGTGTGGAGTGCGTGTTGTGAAGAGTTTGGATGTGGAGTGCGGATCGTGAAGAATTTGGGTGTGGAGTGCAGATCGAGAAGAGTTTGGGTGTGGAGCGCGGATCGAGAAGAGTTTGGGAGTGGTGTGTGGGTCGTGGAGACTTTGGGTGTGAAGTGCGGGTCATGAGTAGTTTGGGTGTGGAGTTTGCGTTGTGGAGTGTTTGGGTGTGGAGAGCAGGTCATGAGGAGTTTGGGTGTGGAGTGCGGGTTATGAGGAGTTGGGTGTGGAGTGCCAATCGAGAAGAGTTTGGGTGTGGATTGCGGGTCATGAAGAGTTTGGGTTTGGAGTACGGATCGAGAAGAGTTTGCGTGTGGACTGTAGGTTGTGGAGACTTTGGGTGTGGAGTGCGAATCGAGAAGAGTTTGGTTGTGGAGTGCGGGTCTTGAGGAGTTTGGGTGTGGAGTGCGGGTCATGAGGAGTTTGGGTGTGGAGTGCGGATCGAGAAGAGTTTGCGTGTGGAGTGTAGGTTGTGGAGACTTTGGGTGTGGAGTGCGAATCGAGAAGAGTCTGGTTGTGGAGTGCGGGTCGTGGAGAGTTTGGGTGTGGAATGCGGATCGAGAAGAGTTTGGGTGTGGAGTGCAGTTCGTGGAGAGTTTGGGTGTGGAGTGCAGGTCATGAGGAGTTTGGGTGTGGTGTGCGGGTCATGAGGACTTTGGGTGTGGAGTGCGTGTTGTGAGGAGTTTGGGTGTGGAGTGCGGGTCATGAGGGGTTTGGGTGTGGAGTGGGTGTCATGAGGAGTTTGGGTGTGGAGTGCGTGTCATGAGGAGTTTGGTTGTGGAGTGCGGATTGTGAAAATTTTGGGTGTGGAGTGTGGTTTGTGAAGCTCTTGGGTGTGGACTGTGGATTGTGGGGCGTTCGGGTGTGGACTGCGATTTGGGGAGTGTTTGTGTGTGGAGTGTGGGTTGTGGAGGGTTTGGGTGTGGGTTGTGGGTTGTGGAATGTTTGGGTGTGAAGTGTAGTTTGTTAAATGTCTGGGCGTGGAGTGTGGGACGTGGACAGTTTGGGTATGGAGTTTGCGTCGTCAAGAGTTTGGGTGTGGTGTGGAGTGCGGGTTTGGTATTGTTTTGTTCTGGAGTGTGGGTTGTCGAGAGTTTGGGTGTGGAGTGCGGGTCGTGGAGAGTTTGGGTGTGGAGTGCGGATGACGAAGAGTTTGGGTTTGGAGTGTGGGTTGTGGAGAGTTTGGGTGTGGAGTGCGGATCCAGAAGAGTTTGGGTGTGGAGTGTGGGTTGTGGAGAGTTTGGGTGTGGAGGGCAGGTCATGAGGAGTTTGGGTGTGGTGTGTGGGTCGTGGAGTGTTTGGGTGTGAAGTGCGGGTCATGAGGAGTTTGGGTGTGGAGTGCGGGCCGTGAGAAGTTTGGTTGTGGAGTGCCGGTCATGAGGAGTTGGTGTGTGGAGTGCGGATCGTGAAGAGTTTGGGTGTGGAGTGTGGGTTGTGGAGAGTTTGGGTGTGGAGTGCAGGTCATGAGGAGTTTGGGTGTGGAGTGCGGGTCATGAGGAGTTTGGGTGTGGAGTGCGCCTCATGAGGAGTTTGGGTTTGGAGTGCGGGTCATGAGGAGTTTGGGTATGGAGTGCATGTCGTGAAGAGTTTGGGTGTGGGCTGTGGATCGTGAAGAGTTTGGGTTTGGAGTGCGGATCGAGAATTGTTTGGGTGTGGACTGCGGATCGAGAAGAGTTTGGGTGTGGTGTGTGGGTCGTGTAGAGTTTGGGTGTGGAGTGCAGGTCATGATTAGTTTGGGTGTGGAGTGCGGGTCATGAGGAGTTTGGGTGTGGAGTGCGGGTCATGAGGAGTTTGGGTGTGGAGTGCGGGTCATGAGGAGTTTGGGTGTGGAGTGGGTGTCATGAGGAGTTTGGGTGTGGAGTGCGTGTCCTGAGGAGTTTGGGTGTGGAGTGCGGATTGTGAAAATTTTGGGTGTGGAGTGCGGATTGTGGGGCGTTCGGGTGTGGACTGCGATTTGGGGAGTGTTTGTGTGTGGAGTGTGGGTTGTGGAGGGTTTGGGTGTGGGTTGTGGGTTGTGGAATGTTTGGGTGTGAAGTGTAGTTTGTTAAATGTCTGGGCGTGGAGTGCGGGACGTGGACAGTTTGGGTACGGAGTTCGCGTCGTCAAGAGTTTGGGTGTGGTGTGGAGTGCGGGTTTGGTATTGTTTTGTTCTGGAGTGTGGGTTGTGGAGAGTTTGGGTGTGGAGTGCGGGTCGTGGAGAGTTTGGGTGTGGAGTGCGGATCGAGAAGAGTTTGGGTGTGGAGTGTGGATTGTGGAGAGTTTGGGTGTGGAGTGCAGGTCATGAGGAGTTTGGGTGTGGAGTGCGGGTCATGAGGACATTGGGTGTGGAGAGCGGGTCATGAGGAGTTTGGATATGGAGTGCGTGTCGTGAAGAGTTTGGGTGTGGACTGCGGATCGAGAAGTGTTTGGGTGTGGACTGCGGATCAAGAACAGTTTGGGTGTGGTGTGTGGGTCGTGGAGTGTTTTGGTGTGGAGTGCAGGTCATGAGTAGTTTGGGTGTGGTGTGCGGGTCATGAGGAGTTTGGGTGTGGAGTGCGGGTCGTGAAGAGTTTGGGAGTGGAGTGCGGGTCATGAGGTGTTTGGGTGTGGAGTGTGGTTCGTGAAGAGTTTGGGTGTGGAGTGTGGATCGTGATGGGTTTGGGTGTGGAGTGCGGATCGTGACGAGTTTGGGTGTGGAGTGCCAATTGAGAAGAGTTTGGGTGTGGAGTGTGGGTCATGAGATGTTTGGGTGTGGAGTGTGGGTCATGAAGTGTTTGTGTGTGGAGTACGGATCATGATGAGTTTGGGTGTGGAGTGCGGGTCATGAAGAGTTTGGGTGTGGAGTGCGGATCGAGAAGAGTTTGCGTGTGGAGTGTAGGTTGTGGAGACTTTGGGTGTGGAGTGCGAATCGAGAAGAGTTTGGTTGTGGAGTGCGGGTCGTGGAGAGTTTGGGTGTGGAGTGCGGATCGAGAAGAGTTTGGGTGTGGAGTGCTGTTCGTGGAGAGTTTGGGTGTGGAGTGCAGGTCATGAGGAGTTTGGGTGTGGTGTGCGGGTCATGAGGACTTTGGGTGTGGAGTGCGTGTTGTGAGGAGTTTGGGTGTGGAGTGCGGGTCATGAGGAGTTTGGGTGTGGAGTGGGTGTCATGAGGAGTTTGGGTGTGGAGTGCGTGTCATGAGGAGTTTGGTTGTGGAGTGCGGATTGTGAAAATTTTGGGTGTGGAGTGTGGTTTGTGAAGCTCTTGGGTGTGGACTGTGGATTGTGGGGCGTTCGGGTGTGGACTGCGATTTGGGGAGTGTTTGTGTGTGGAGTGTGGGTTGTGGAGGGTTTGGGTGTGGGTTGTGGGTTGTGGAATGTTTGGGTGTGAAGTGTAGTTTGTTAAATGTCTGGGCGTGGAGTGCGGGACGTGGACAGTTTGGGTACGGAGTTCGCGTCGTCAAGAGTTTGGGTGTGGTGTGGAGTGCGGGTTTGGTATTGTTTTGTTGTGGAGTGTGGGTTGTCGAGAGTTTGGGTGTGGAGTGCGGGTCGTGGAGAGTTTGGGTGTGGAGTGCGGATGACGAAGAGTTCGGGTTTGGAGTGTGGGTTGTGGAGAGTTTGGGTGTGGAGTGCGGATCCAGAAGAGTTTGGGTGTGGAGTGTGGGTTGTGGAGAGTTTGGGTGTGGAGTGCAGGTCATGAGGAGTTTTGATGTGGAGTGCAGGTCATGAGTAGTTTGGGTGTGGAGTTCGGGTCGTGGAGAGTTTGGGAGTGGAGTGCGGGTCATGAGGTGTTTGGGTGTGGAGTGTGGGTCATGAAGTGTTTGTGTGTGGAGTACGGATCATGATGAGTTTGGGTGTGGAGTGCGGGTCATGAAGAGTTTGGGTGTGGAGTGCGAATCGAGAAGAGTTTGGTTGTGGAGTGCGGGTCGTGGAGAGTTTGGGTGTGGAGTGCGGATCGAGAAGAGTTTGGGTGTGGAGTGCAGTTCGTGGAGAGTTTGGGTGTGGAGGGCAGGTCATGAGGAGTTTGGGTGTGGTGTGTGGGTCGTGGAGAGTTTGGGTCTGAAGTGTGGGTCATGAGGAGTTTGGGTGTGGAGTGCGGGCCGTGAGAATTTTGTTTGTGGAGTGCGGGTCATGAAGAGTTTGTGTGTGGAGTGCGGATCATGAAGTGTTTGGGTGTGGAGTGTGGGTCGAGAAGAGTTTGGGTGTGGAGTGTGGGTTGTGGAGATTTTGGGTGTGGAGTGCAAGTGATGAAGAGTTTGGGTGTGGAGTGCGGATCCAGAAGAGTTTGGGTGTGGAGTGTGGGTTGTGGAGAGTTTGGGTGTGGAGTGCAGGTCATGAGGAGTTTGGGTGTGGAGTGCGGGTCATGAGGACTTTGGGTGTGGAGTGCGTGTTGTGAAGAGTTTGGATGTGGAGTGCGGATCGTGAAGAATTTGGGTGTGGAGTGCAGATCGAGAAGAGTTTGGGTGTGGAGCGCGGATCGAGAAGAGTTTGGGAGTGGTGTGTGGGTCGTGGAGACTTTGGGTGTGAAGTGCGGGTCATGAGTAGTTTGGGTGTGGAGTTTGCGTTGTGGAGTGTTTGGGTGTGGAGAGCAGGTCATGAGGAGTTTGGGTGTGGAGTGCGTTCATGAGGAGTTGGGTGTGGAGTGCCAATCGAGAAGAGTTTGGGTGTGGAGTGCGGGTCATGAAGAGTTTGGGTGTGGAGTACGGATCGAGAAGTGTTTGGGTGTGGAGTGTAGGTTGTGGAGACTTTGGGTGTGGAGTGCGAATCGAGAAGAGTTTGGTTGTGGAGTGCGGGTCGTGGAGAGTTTGGGTGTGGAGTGCGGATCGAGAAGAGTTTGGGTGTGGAGTGCAGTTCGTGGAGAGTTGGGTGTGGAGTGCAGGTCATGAGGAGTTTGGGTGTGGTGTGTGGGTCGTGGAGAGTTTGGGTATGAAGTGCGGGTCATGAGGAGTTTGGGTGTGGAGTGCGGGCCGTGAGAAGTTTGGTTGTGGAGTGCGGGTCATGAGGAGTTGGTGTGTGGAGTGCGGATCATGAGGAGTTTGGGTGTGGAGTGCGCCTCATGAGGATTTTGGGTGTGGAGTGCGGGTCATGAGGAGTTTGGGTATGGAGTGCATGTCGTGAAGAGTTTGGGTGTGGACTGCGGATCGTGAAGCGTTTGGGTGTGGAGTGCGGATCGAGAAGAGTTTGGGTGTGGAGTGTGGATCGAGAAGTGTTTGGGTGTGGAGTGCGGATCGAGAAGAGTTTGGGTGTGGAGTGCAGGTCGTGGAGAGTTTGGGTGTGGAGTGCAGGTCATGAGGAGTTTGGGTGTGGAGTGCGGGTCATGAGGAGTTTGGGTGTGGAGTGCGGGTCATGAGACGTTTGGGTATGGAGTGCGTGTCGTGAAGAGTTTGGGTGTGGAGCGCGGTTCGAGAAGTGTTTGGGTGTGGTGTGTGGGTCGTGGAGAGTTTGGGTGTGAAGTGCGGGTCATGAGGAGTTTGGGTGTGGAGTGCGGGCCGTGAGAAGTTTGGTTGTGGAGTGCGGGTCATGAGGAGTTTGGGTGTGGAGAGCGGATCGTGAAGAGTTTGGGTGTGGAGTGCGGATCGAGAAGTGTTTGGGTGTGGAATGCGGATCGAGAAGAGTTTGGGTGTGGAGTGCGGATCCAGAAGAGTTTGGGTGTGGAGTGTGGGTTGTGGAGAGTTTGGGTGTGGAGTGCAGGTCATGAGGAGTTTGGGTGTGGAGTGCGGGTCATGAGGACTTTGGGTGTGGAGTGCGTGTTGTGAAGAGTTTGGATGTGGAGTGCGGATCGTGAAGAATTTGGGTGTGGAGTGCAGATCGAGAAGAGTTTGGGTGTGGAGCGCGGATCGAGAAGAGTTTGGGAGTGGTGTGTGGGTCGTGGAGACTTTGGGTGTGAAGTGCGGGTCATGAGTAGTTTGGGTGTGGAGTTTGCGTTGTGGAGTGTTTGGGTGTGGAGAGCAGGTCATGAGGAGTTTGGGTGTGGAGTGCGTTCATGAGGAGTTGGGTGTGGAGTGCCAATCGAGAAGAGTTTGGGTGTGGAGTGCGGGTCATGAAGAGTTTGGGTGTGGAGTACGGATCGAGAAGTGTTTGGGTGTGGAGTGTAGGTTGTGGAGACTTTGGGTGTGGAGTGCGAATCGAGAAGAGTTTGGTTGTGGAGTGCGGGTCGTGGAGAGTTTGGGTGTGGAGTGCGGATCGAGAAGAGTTTGGGTGTGGAGTGCAGTTCGTGGAGAGTTGGGTGTGGAGTGCAGGTCATGAGGAGTTTGGGTGTGGTGTGTGGGTCGTGGAGAGTTTGGGTATGAAGTGCGGGTCATGAGGAGTTTGGGTGTGGAGTGCGGGCCGTGAGAAGTTTGGTTGTGGAGTGCGGGTCATGAGGAGTTGGTGTGTGGAGTGCGGATCATGAGGAGTTTGGGTGTGGAGTGCGCCTCATGAGGATTTTGGGTGTGGAGTGCGGGTCATGAGGAGTTTGGGTATGGAGTGCATGTCGTGAAGAGTTTGGGTGTGGACTGCGGATCGTGAAGCGTTTGGGTGTGGAGTGCGGATCGAGAAGAGTTTGGGTGTGGAGTGTGGATCGAGAAGTGTTTGGGTGTGGAGTGCGGATCGAGAAGAGTTTGGGTGTGGAGTGCAGGTCGTGGAGAGTTTGGGTGTGGAGTGCAGGTCATGAGGAGTTTGGGTGTGGAGTGCGGGTCATGAGGAGTTTGGGTGTGGAGTGCGGGTCATGAGACGTTTGGGTATGGAGTGCGTGTCGTGAAGAGTTTGGGTGTGGAGCGCGGTTCGAGAAGTGTTTGGGTGTGGTGTGTGGGTCGTGGAGAGTTTGGGTGTGAAGTGCGGGTCATGAGGAGTTTGGGTGTGGAGTGCGGGCCGTGAGAAGTTTGGTTGTGGAGTGCGGGTCATGAGGAGTTTGGGTGTGGAGAGCGGATCGTGAAGAGTTTGGGTGTGGAGTGCGGATCGAGAAGTGTTTGGGTGTGGAATGCGGATCGAGAAGAGTTTGGGTGTGGAGTGCGGATCGAGAAGAGTTTGGGTGTGGTGTGTGGGTCGTGGAGAGTTTAGGTGTGGAGTGCAGGTCATGAGTAGTTTGGATGTGGAGTGCGGGTCATGAGGAGTTTGGGCGTAGAGTGCGGGTCGTGAATAGTTTGGGTGTGTAGTGCGGATCGAGAAGTGTTTGGGTGTGGAGTGTGGATCATGAAGAGTTTGGGTGTGGAGTGCAGATCGTGACGAGTTTGGGTGTGGAGTGCCAATCGAGAAGAGTTTGGGTGTGGAGTGCGGATCGTGAAGAGTTTGGATGTGGAGTGCGGATCGAGAAGAGTTTTGGTGTGGAGCGTGGATCGAGAAGGGTTTGGGTGTGGTGTGTGGGTCTTGAAGAGTTTGTGTGTGGAGTGCGGATCGTGAAGAGTTTGGGTGTGGAGTGCGGGTCGAGAAGAGTTTGGGTGTGGCGTGTGGGTTGTGGAGATTTTGGGTGTGGAGTGCAAGTCATGAGGAGTTTGGGAGTGGAGTGCAGGTCATGAGGAGTTTGGGTGTGGAGTGCGCCTCATGAGGAGTTTGGGTGTGGAGTGCTGGTCATGAGGAGTTTGGGTATGGAGTGCGGGTCATGAGGAGTTTGGGTCTGGAGTGCGTGTCGTGAAGAGTTTGGCTGTGGAGTGCAGATTGTGAAGGGTTTGGGAGTGGTGTGTGGCTTTTGGAGACTTTGGGTGTGAAGTGCGGCTCGTGAGTAGTTTGGGTGTGGAGTGCGGGTCATGAAGAGTTTGGTTGTGGAGTGCGGGTCGTGAAGAGTTTGGGTGTGGAGTGCGGATCGTGAAGAGTTTGGTGTGGAGTGCGGATCATGAAGATTTAGGGTGTGGAGTGCGGATCGTGATGAGTTTGGTTGTGGAGTGCGGATCGTGAAGAGTTTGGGTGTGGAGTGTGGGTCGTGAAGAGTTTGGGTGTGGAGTGCGGGTCGTGATGAGTTTGGGTGTGGAGTGTGGGTCGTGAACAGTTTGGGTGTGGAGTGCGGGTTGTGAAGACTTTGGGTGTGGACTGCGGATCGAGAGGAGTTTGGGTGTGGAGCGCGGATCGAGAAGGGTTTGGGTGTGGTGTGTGGGTCATGGAGAGTTTGGGTGTGAAGTGCGGGTCATCAGGAGTTTAGGTTTGGAGTGCGGGCCGTGAGAAGTTTGGTTGTGGAGTGCGGATCGAGAAGAGTTTGGGTGTGGAGTGCGGGTTGTGGAGAGTTTGGGTGTGGAGTGCAGGTCATGAGGAGTTTGGGTGTGGAGTGCGGGTCATGAGGAGTTTGGGCGTGGAGTGCGCCTCATGAGGAGTTTGGGTGTGGATTGCGGGTCATGAGGAGTTTGGGTGTGGAGTGTGGGTCATGAGGAGTTTGCGTGTGGAGTGTGGGTCGTGATGAGTTTGGGTGTGGAGTGCGCATCGAGAAGAGTTTGGGTGTGGAGTGTGGGTTGTGGAGAGTTTGGGTGTGGAGTGCAGGTCATGAGGAGTTTGGGTGTGGAGTGCGGGTCATGAGGAGTTTGGGTGTGGAGTGCGCCTCATGAGGAGTTTGGGTGTGGACTGCGGATCGTGAAGCGTTTGGGTATGGAGTGCGGATCGAGAAGTGTTTGGGTGTGGAGTGCGGATCGAGAAGAGTTTGGGTGTGGTGTGTGGGTCGTGGAGAGTTTGGGTGTGGAGTGCAGGTCATGAGGAGTTTGGGTGTGGAGTGCGGGTCATGAGGAGTTTGGGCATGGAGTGCGCCTCATGAGGAGTTTGGGTGTGGATTGCGGGTCATGAGGAGTTTGGGTGTGGAGTGTGGGTCATGAGGAGTTTGCGTGTGGAGTGTGGGTCGTGATGAGTTTGGGTGTGGAGTGCGCATCGAGAAGAGTTTGGGTGTGGAGTGTGGGTTGTGGAGAGTTTGGGTGTGGAGTGCAGGTCATGAGGAGTTTGGGTGTGGAGTGCGGGTCATGAGGAGTTTGGGTGTGGAGTGCGCCTCATGAGGAGTTTGGGTGTGGACTGCGGATCGTGAAGCGTTTGGGTATGGAGTGCGGATCGAGAAGTGTTTGGGTGTGGAGTACGGATCGAGAAGAGTTTGGGTGTGGTGTGTGGGTCGTGGAGAGTTTGGGTCTGAAGTGCGGGTCATGAGGAGTTTGGGTGTGGAGTGCGGGCCGTGAGAATTTTGTTTGTGGAGTGCGGGTCATGAGGAGTTTGTGTGTGGAGTGCGGTTCATGAAGTGTTTGGGTGTGGAGTGTGGGTCGAGAAGAGTTTGGGTGTGGAGTGTGGGTTGTGGAGATTTTGGGTGTGGAGTGCAAGTGATGAAGAGTTTGGGTGTGGAGTGCGGATCGAGGAGAGTTTGGGTGTGGAGTGTGGGTTGTGGAGAGTTTGGGTGTGGAGTGCAGGTCATGAGGAGTTTGGTTGTGGAGTGCGGGTCATGAGGACTTTGGGTGTGGAGTGCGTGTTGTGAAGAGTTTGGATGTGGAGTGCGGATCGTGAGGAATTTGGGTGTGGAGTGCAGATCGAGAAGAGTTTGGGTGTGGAGCGCGGATCGAGAAGAGTTTGGGAGTGGTGTGTGGGTCGTGGAGACTTTGGGTGTGAAGTGCGGGTCATGAGTAGTTTGGGTGTGGAGTTTGCGTTGTGGAGTGTTTGGGTGTGGAGAGCAGGTCATGAGGAGTTTGGGTGTGGAGTGCGGGTCATGAAGAGTTTGGGTGTGGAGTACGGATCGAGAAGAGTTTGCGTGTGGAGTGTAGGTTGTGGAGACTTTGGGTGTGGAGTGCGAATCGAGAAGAGTTTGGTTGTGGAGTGCGGGTCGTGGAGAGTTTGGGTGTGGAGTGCGGATCGAGAAGAGTTTGGGTGTGGAGTGCAGTTCGTGGAGAGTTGGGTGTGGAGTGCAGGTCATGAGGAGTTTGGGTGTGGTGTGTGGGTCGTGGAGAGTTTGGGTATGAAGTGCGGGTCATGAGGAGTTTGGGTGTGGAGTGCGGGCCGTGAGAAGTTTGGTTGTGGAGTGCGGGTCATGAGGAGTTGGTGTGTGGAGTGCGGATCATGAGGAGTTTGGGTGTGGAGTGCGCCTCATGAGGATTTTGGGTGTGGAGTGCGGGTCATGAGGAGTTTGGGTATGGAGTGCATGTCGTGAAGAGTTTGGGTGTGGACTGCGGATCGTGAAGCGTTTGGGTGTGGAGTGCGGATCGAGAAGAGTTTGGGTGTGGAGTGTGGATCGAGAAGTGTTTGGGTGTGGAGTGCGGATCGAGAAGAGTTTGGGTGTGGAGTGCAGGTCGTGGAGAGTTTGGGTGTGGAGTGCAGGTCATGAGGAGTTTGGGTGTGGAGTGCGGGTCATGAGGAGTTTGGGTGTGGAGTGCGGGTCATGAGACGTTTGGGTATGGAGTGCGTGTCGTGAAGAGTTTGGGTGTGGAGCGCGGTTCGAGAAGTGTTTGGGTGTGGTGTGTGGGTCGTGGAGAGTTTGGGTGTGAAGTGCGGGTCATGAGGAGTTTGGGTGTGGAGTGCGGGCCGTGAGAAGTTTGGTTGTGGAGTGCGGGTCATGAGGAGTTTGGGTGTGGAGTGCGGATCGTGAAGAGTTTGGGTGTGGAGTGCGGATCGAGAAGTGTTTGGGTGTGGAATGCGGATCGAGAAGAGTTTGGGTGTGGAGTGCGGATCGAGAAGAGTTTGGGTGTGGTGTGTGGGTCGTGGAGAGTTTAGGTGTGGAGTGCAGGTCATGAGTAGTTTGGATGTGGAGTGCGGGTCATGAGGAGTTTGGGCGTAGAGTGCGGGTCGTGAATAGTTTGGGTGTGTAGTGCGGATCGAGAAGTCTTTGGGTGTGGAGTGTGGATCATGAAGAGTTTGGGTGTGGAGTGCAGATCGTGACGAGTTTGGGTGTGGAGTGCCAATCGAGAAGAGTTTGGGTGTGGAGTGCGGATCGTGAAGAGTTTGGGTGTGGAGTGCGGATCGAGAAGAGTTTTGGTGTGGAGCGTGGATCGAGAAGGGTTTGGGTGTGGTGTGTGGGTCTTGAAGAGTTTGTGTGTGGAGTGCGGATCGTGAAGAGTTTGGGTGTGGAGTGCGGGTCGAGAAGAGTTTGGGTGTGGCGTGTGGGTTGTGGAGATTTTGGGTGTGGAGTGCAAGTCATGAGGAGTTTGGGAGTGGAGAGCAGGTCATGAGGAGTTTGGGTGTGGAGTGCGCCTCATGAGGAGTTTGGGTGTGGAGTGCTGGTCATGAGGTGTTTGGGTATGGAGTGCGGGTCATGAGGAGTTTGGGTCTGGAGTGCGTGTCGTGAAGAGTTTGGCTGTGGGGTGCAGATTGTGAAGAGTTTGGGAGTGGTGTGTGGCTTTTGGAGACTTTGGGTGTGAAGTGCGGCTCGTGAGTAGTTTGGGTGTGGAGTGCGGGTCATGAAGAGTTTGGTTGTGGAGTGCGGGTCGTGAAGAGTTTGGGTGTGGAGTGCGGATCGTGAAGAGTTTGGTGTGGAGTGCGGATCATGAAGATTTAGGGTGTGGAGTGCGGATCGTGATGAGTTTGGTTGTGGAGTGCGGATCGTGAAGAGTTTGGGTGTGGAGTGTGGGTCGTGAAGAGTTTGGGTGTGGAGTGCGGGTCGTGATGAGTTTGGGTGTGGAGTGTGGGTCGTGAACAGTTTGGGTGTGGAGTGCGGGTTGTGAAGACTTTGGGTGTGGACTGCGGATCGAGAGGAGTTTGGGTGTGGAGCGCGGATCGAGAAGGGTTTGGGTGTGGTGTGTGGGTCATGGAGAGTTTGGGTGTGAAGTGCGGGTCATCAGGAGTTTAGGTTTGGAGTGCGGGCCGTGAGAAGTTTGGTTGTGGAGTGCGGATCGAGAAGAGTTTGGGTGTGGAGTGCGGGTTGTGGAGAGTTTGGGTGTGGAGTGCAGGTCATGAGGAGTTTGGGTGTGGAGTGCGGGTCATGAGGAGTTTGGGCGTGGAGTGCGCCTCATGAGGAGTTTGGGTGTGGATTGCGGGTCATGAGGAGTTTGGGTGTGGAGTGTGGGTCATGAGGAGTTGCGTGTGGAGTGTGGGTCGTGATGAGTTTGGGTGTGGAGTGCGCATCGAGAAGAGTTTGGGTGTGGAGTGTGGGTTGTGGAGAGTTTGGGTGTGGAGTGCAGGTCATGAGGAGTTTGGGTGTGGAGTGCGGGTCATGAGGAGTTTGGGTGTGGAGTGCGCCTCATGAGGAGTTTGGGTGTGGACTGCGGATCGTGAAGCGTTTGGGTATGGAGTGCGGATCGAGAAGTGTTTGGGTGTGGAGTGCGGATCGAGAAGAGTTTGGGTGTGGTGTGTGGGTCGTGGAGAGTTTGGGTGTGGAGTGCAGGTCATGAGGAGTTTGGGTGTGGAGTGCGGGTCATGAGGAGTTTGGGCATGGAGTGCGCCTCATGAGGAGTTTGGGTGTGGATTGCGGGTCATGAGGAGTTTGGGTGTGGAGTGTGGGTCATGAGGAGTTTGCGTGTGGAGTGTGGGTCGTGATGAGTTTGGGTGTGGAGTGCGCATCGAGAAGAGTTTGGGTGTGGAGTGTGGGTTGTGGAGAGTTTGGGTGTGGAGTGCAGGTCATGAGGAGTTTGGGTGTGGAGTGCGGGTCATGAGGAGTTTGGGTGTGGAGTGCGCCTCATGAGGAGTTTGGGTGTGGACTGCGGATCGTGAAGCGTTTGGGTATGGAGTGCGGATCGAGAAGTGTTTGGGTGTGGAGTGCGGATCGAGAAGAGTTTGGGTGTGGTGTGTGGGTCGTGGAGAGTTTGGGTCTGAAGTGCGGGTCATGAGGAGTTTGGGTGTGGAGTGCGGGCCGTGAGAATTTTGTTTGTGGAGTGCGGGTCATGAGGAGTTTGTGTGTGGAGTGCGGTTCATGAAGTGTTTGGGTGTGGAGTGTGGGTCGAGAAGAGTTTGGGTGTGGAGTGTGGGTTGTGGAGATTTTGGGTGTGGAGTGCAAGTGATGAAGAGTTTGGGTGTGGAGTGCGGATCGAGGAGAGTTTGGGTGTGGAGTGTGGGTTGTGGAGAGTTTGGGTGTGGAGTGCAGGTCATGAGGAGTTTGGTTGTGGAGTGCGGGTCATGAGGACTTTGGGTGTGGAGTGCGTGTTGTGAAGAGTTTGGATGTGGAGTGCGGATCGTGAGGAATTTGGGTGTGGAGTGCAGATCGAGAAGAGTTTGGGTGTGGAGCGCGGATCGAGAAGAGTTTGGGAGTGGTGTGTGGGTCGTGGAGACTTTGGGTGTGAAGTGCGGGTCATGAGTAGTTTGGGTGTGGAGTTTGCGTTGTGGAGTGTTTGGGTGTGGAGAGCAGGTCATGAGGAGTTTGGGTGTGGAGTGCGGGTCATGAAGAGTTTGGGTGTGGAGTACGGATCGAGAAGAGTTTGCGTGTGGAGTGTAGGTTGTGGAGACTTTGGGTGTGGAGTGCGAATCGAGAAGAGTTTGGTTGTGGAGTGCGGGTCGTGGAGAGTTTGGGTGTGGAGTGCGGATCGAGAAGAGTTTGGGTGTGGAGTGCAGTTCGTGGAGAGTTGGGTGTGGAGTGCAGGTCATGAGGAGTTTGGGTGTGGTGTGTGGGTCGTGGAGAGTTTGGGTATGAAGTGCGGGTCATGAGGAGTTTGGGTGTGGAGTGCGGGCCGTGAGAAGTTTGGTTGTGGAGTGCGGGTCATGAGGAGTTGGTGTGTGGAGTGCGGATCATGAGGAGTTTGGGTGTGGAGTGCGCCTCATGAGGATTTTGGGTGTGGAGTGCGGGTCATGAGGAGTTTGGGTATGGAGTGCATGTCGTGAAGAGTTTGGGTGTGGACTGCGGATCGTGAAGCGTTTGGGTGTGGAGTGCGGATCGAGAAGAGTTTGGGTGTGGAGTGTGGATCGAGAAGTGTTTGGGTGTGGAGTGCGGATCGAGAAGAGTTTGGGTGTGGAGTGCAGGTCGTGGAGAGTTTGGGTGTGGAGTGCAGGTCATGAGGAGTTTGGGTGTGGAGTGCGGGTCATGAGGAGTTTGGGTGTGGAGTGCGGGTCATGAGACGTTTGGGTATGGAGTGCGTGTCGTGAAGAGTTTGGGTGTGGAGCGCGGTTCGAGAAGTGTTTGGGTGTGGTGTGTGGGTCGTGGAGAGTTTGGGTGTGAAGTGCGGGTCATGAGGAGTTTGGGTGTGGAGTGCGGGCCGTGAGAAGTTTGGTTGTGGAGTGCGGGTCATGAGGAGTTTGGGTGTGGAGTGCGGATCGTGAAGAGTTTGGGTGTGGAGTGCGGATCGAGAAGTGTTTGGGTGTGGAATGCGGATCGAGAAGAGTTTGGGTGTGGAGTGCGGATCGAGAAGAGTTTGGGTGTGGTGTGTGGGTCGTGGAGAGTTTAGGTGTGGAGTGCAGGTCATGAGTAGTTTGGATGTGGAGTGCGGGTCATGAGGAGTTTGGGCGTAGAGTGCGGGTCGTGAATAGTTTGGGTGTGTAGTGCGGATCGAGAAGTCTTTGGGTGTGGAGTGTGGATCATGAAGAGTTTGGGTGTGGAGTGCAGATCGTGACGAGTTTGGGTGTGGAGTGCCAATCGAGAAGAGTTTGGGTGTGGAGTGCGGATCGTGAAGAGTTTGGGTGTGGAGTGCGGATCGAGAAGAGTTTTGGTGTGGAGCGTGGATCGAGAAGGGTTTGGGTGTGGTGTGTGGGTCTTGAAGAGTTTGTGTGTGGAGTGCGGATCGTGAAGAGTTTGGGTGTGGAGTGCGGGTCGAGAAGAGTTTGGGTGTGGCGTGTGGGTTGTGGAGATTTTGGGTGTGGAGTGCAAGTCATGAGGAGTTTGGGAGTGGAGTGCAGGTCATGAGGAGTTTGGGTGTGGAGTGCGCCTCATGAGGAGTTTGGGTGTGGAGTGCTGGTCATGAGGAGTTTGGGTATGGAGTGCGGGTCATGAGGAGTTTGGGTCTGGAGTGCGTGTCGTGAAGAGTTTGGCTGTGGTGTGCAGATCGTGAAGAGTTTGGGAGTGGTGTGTGGCTTTTGGAGTCTTTGGGTGTGAAGTGCGGCTCGTGAGTAGTTTGGGTGTGGAGTGCGGGTCATGAAGAGTTTGGTTGTGGAGTGCGGGTCGTGAAGAGTTTGGGTGTGGAGTGCGGATCGTGAAGAGTTTGGTGTGGAGTGCGGATCATGAAGATTTAGGGTGTGGAGTGCGGATCGTGATGAGTTTGGTTGTGGAGAGCGGATCGTGAAGAGTTTGGGTGTGGAGTGTGGGTCGTGAAGAGTTTGGGTGTGGAGTGCGGGTCGTGATGAGTTTGGGTGTGGAGTGTGGGTCGTGAACAGTTTGGGTGTGGAGTGCGGGTTGTGAAGACTTTGGGTGTGGACTGCGGATCGAGAGGAGTTTGGGTGTGGAGCGCGGATCGAGAAGGGTTTGGGTGTGGTGTGTGGGTCGTGGAGAGTTTGGGTGTGAAGTGCGGGTCATCAGGAGTTTAGGTTTGGAGTGCGGGCCGTGAGAAGTTTGGTTGTGGAGTGCGGATCGAGAAGAGTTTGGGTGTGGAGTGCGGGTTGTGGAGAGTTTGGGTGTGGAGTGCAGGTCATGAGGAGTTTGGGTGTGGAGTGCGGGTCATGAGGAGTTTGGGCGTGGAGTGCGCCTCATGAGGAGTTTGGGTGTGGATTGCGGGTCATGAGGAGTTTGGGTGTGGAGTGTGGGTCATGAGGAGTTTGCGTGTGGAGTGTGGGTCGTGATGAGTTTGGGTGTGGAGTGCGCATCGAGAAGAGTTTGGGTGTGGAGTGTGGTTTGTGGAGAGTTTGGGTGTGGAGTGCAGGTCATGAGGAGTTTGGGTGTGGAGTGCGGGTCATGAGGAGTTTGGGTGTGGAGTGCGCCTCATGAGGAGTTTGGGTGTGGACTGCGGATCGTGAAGCGTTTGGGTATGGAGTGCGGATCGAGAAGTGTTTGGGTGTGGAGTGCGGATCGAGAAGAGTTTGGGTGTGGTGTGTGGGTCGTGGAGAGTTTGGGTCTGAAGTGCGGGTCATGAGGAGTTTGGGTGTGGAGTGCGGGCCGTGAGAATTTTGTTTGTGGAGTGCGGGTCATGAGGAGTTTGTGTGTGGAGTGCGGATCATGAAGTGTTTGGGTGTGGAGTGTGGGTCGAGAAGAGTTTGGGTGTGGAGTGTGGGTTGTGGAGATTTTGGGTGTGGAGTGCAAGTGATGAAGAGTTTGGGTGTGGAGTGCGGATCGAGGAGAGTTTGGGTGTGGAGTGTGGGTTGTGGAGAGTTTGGGTGTGGAGTGCAGGTCATGAGGAGTTTGGGTGTGGAGTGGGGGTCATGAGGACTTTGGGAGTGGAGTGCGTGTTGTGAAGAGTTTGGATGTGGAGTGCGGATCGTGAAGAATTTGGGTGTGGAGTGCAGATCGAGAAGAGTTTGGGTGTGGAGCGCGGATCGAGAAGAGTTTGGGAGTGGTGTGTGGGTCGTGGAGACTTTGGGTGTGAAGTGCGGGTCATGAGTAGTTTGGGTGTGGAGTTTGCGTTGTGGAGTGTTTGGGTGTGGAGAGCAGGTCATGAGGAGTTTGGGTGTGGAGTGCGGGTCATGAGGAGTTGGGTGTGGAGTGCCAATCGAGAAGAGTTTGGGTGTGGAGTGCGGGTCATGAAGAGTTTGGGTGTGGAGTGCGGATCGAGAAGAGTTTGCGTGTGGAGTGTAGGTTGTGGAGACTTTGGGTGTGGAGTGCGAATCGAGAAGAGTTTGGTTGTGGAGTGCGGGTCGTGGAGAGTTTGGGTGTGGAGTGCGGATCGAGAAGAGTTTGGGTGTGGAGTGCAGTTCGTGGAGAGTTGGGTGTGGAGTGCAGGTCATGAGGAGTTTGGGTTTGGTGTGTGGGTCGTGGAGAGTTTGGGTATGAAGTGCGGGTCATGAGGAGTTTGGGTGTGGAGTGCGGGCCGTGAGAAGTTTGGTTGTGGAGTGCGGGTCATGAGGAGTTGGTGTGTGGAGTGCGGGTCATGAGGAGTTTGGGTATGGAGTGCATGTCGTGAAGAGTTTGGGTGTGGACTGCGGATCGTGAAGCGTTTGGGTGTGGAGTGCGGGTCATGAGTAGTTTGGGTGTGGAGTTTGCCTTGTGGAGTGTTTGGGTGTGGAGAGCAGGTCATGAGGAGTTTGGGTGTGGAGTGCGGGTCATGAGGAGTTGGGTGTGGAGTGCCAATCGAGAAGAGTTTGGGTGTGGAGTGCGGGTCATGAAGAGTTTGGGTGTGGAGTACGGATCGAGAAGAGTTTGCGTGTGGAGTGTAGGTTGTGGAGACTTTGGGTGTGGAGTGCGAATCGAGAAGAGTTTGGTTGTGGAGTGCGGGTCGTGGAGAGTTTGGGTGTGGAGTGCGGATCGAGAAGAGTTTGGGTGTGGAGTGCAGTTCGTGGAGAGTTGGGTGTGGAGTGCAGGTCATGAGGTGTTTGGGTGTGGTGTGTGGGTCGTGGAGAGTTTGGGTATGAAGTGCGGGTCATGAGGAGTTTGGGTGTGGAGTGCGGGCCGTGAGAAGTTTGGTTGTGGAGTGCGGGTCATGAGGAGTTGGTGTGTGGAGTGCGGGTCATGAGGAGTTTGGGTATGGAGTGCATGTCGTGAAGAGTTTGGGTGTGGACTGCGGATCGTGAAGCGTTTGGGTGTGGAGTGCGGATCGAGAAGAGTTTGGGTGTGGAGTGTGGATCGAGAAGTGTTTGGGTGTGGAGTGCGGATCGAGAAGAGTTTGGGTGTGGAGTGCAGGTCGTGGAGAGTTTGGGTGTGGAGTGCAGGTCATGAGGAGTTTGGGTGTGGAGTGCGGGTCATGAGGAGTTTGGGTATGGAGTGCGGGTCATGAGACGTTTGGGTATGGAGTGCGTGTCGTGAAGAGTTTGGGTGTGGAGCGCGGTTCGAGAAGTGTTTGGGTGTGGTGTGTGGGTCGTGGAGAGTTTGGGTGTGAAGTGCGGGCCGTGAGAAGTTTGGTTGTGGAGCGCGGGTCATGAGGAGTTTGGGTGTGGAGCGCGGTTCGAGAAGGGTTTGGGTGTGGTGTGTGGGTCGTGGAGAGTTTGGGTGTGAAGTGCGGGTCATCTGGAGTTTAGGTTTGGAGTGCGGGCCGTGAGAAGTTTGGTTGTGGAGTGCGGATCGAGAAGAGTTTGGGTGTGGAGTGCGGGTTGTGGAGAGTTTGGGTGTGGAGTGCAGGTCATGAGGAGTTTGGGTGTGGAGTGCGGGTCATGAGGAGTTTGGGCGTGGAGTGCGCCTCATGAGGAGTTTGGGTGTGGATTGCGGGTCATGAGGAGTTTGGGTGTGGAGTGCGGGTCATGAGGAGTTTGGGTGTGGAGTGCGGGTCTTGAGGAGTTTGGGTGTGGAGTGCGGGTCATGAGGAGTTTGGGTGTGGAGTGCGGGTCATGAGGAGTTTGGGTGTGGAGTGCGGATTGTGAAAATTTTGGTTGTGGAGTGTGGTTTGTGAAGCTCTTGGGTGTGGACTGCGGATTGTGGAGCGTTCTGGTGTGGACTGTGATTTGGGGAGTGTTTGTGTGTGGAGTGTGGGTTGTGGAGGGTTTGGGTGTGGGTCGTGGGTTGTGGAATGTTTGGGTGTGAACTGTAGTTTGTTAAATGTCTGGGCGTGGAGTGCAGGACGTGGAGAGCTTGGGTGTGGACTGCGCGTCGTCAAGAGTTTGGGTGTGGTGTGGAGTGCGGGTTTTGTATTGTTTTGTTGTGGAGTGTGGGTTGTGGAGAGTTTGGGTGTGGAGTGCGGATCGAGAAGAGTTTGGGTGTGGAGTGTGCATTGTGGAGAGTTTGGGTGTGGAGTGCAGGTCATGAGGAGTTTGGGTGTGGAGTGCGTTTCATGAGGAGTTTGGGTGTGGAGTGCGGGTCATGAGGAGTTTGGGTATGGAGTGCATGTCGTGAAGAGTTTGGGTGTGGACTGTGGATCGTGAAGAGTTTGGGTGTGGAGTGCGGATCGAGAATTGTTTGGGTGTGGACTGCGGATCGAGAAGAGTTTGGGTGTGGTGTGTGGGTCATGTAGAGTTTGGGTGTGGAGTGCAGGTCATGATTAGTTTGGGTGTGGAGTGCGGGTCATGAGGAGTTTGGGTGTGGAGTGCGGGTCATGAGGCGTTTGGGTGTGGTGTGCGGGTCATGAGGACTTTGGGTGTGGAGTGCGTGTTGTGAGGAGTTTGGGTGTGGAGTGCGGATCGTGAAGAATTTGGGTGTGGAGTGCAGATTGAGAAGAGTTTGGCTGTGGAGCGCGGATCGAGAAGAGTTTGGGAGTCATGCGTGGGTCGTGGAGACTTTGGGTGTGAAGTGCGGGTCATGAGTAGTTTGGGTGTGGAGTGTGTGTTGTGGAGTGTTTGGGTGTGGAGTGCAGGTCATGAGGAGTTTGGGTGTGGAGTGCGGGTCATGAGGAGTTTGGGTGTGGAGTGCGGGTCATGAGGAGTTTGGGTGTGGAGTGTGGATCGTGAAGAGTTTGGGTGTGGAGTGTGGATCGTGATGGGTTCAGGTGTGGAGTGCTGATCGTGACGAGTTTGGGTGTGGAGAGTGGGTCATGAGGTGTTTGGGTGTGGAGTGTGGGTCATGAAGAGTTTGTGTGTGGAGTACGGATTGAGAAGAGTTTGGGTGTGGAGTGTGGATCGAGAAGAGTTTGGGTGTGGAGTGTGGATCGAGAAGTGTTTGGGTGTGGAGTGCGGATCGAGAAGAGTTTGGGTGTGGAGTGCAGGTCGTGGAGAGTTTGGGTGTGGAGTGCAGGTCATGAGGAGTTTGGGTGTGGAGTGCGGGTCATGAGGAGTTTGGGTGTGGAGTGCGGGTCATGAGACGTTTGGGTATGGAGTGCGTGTCGTGAAGAGTTTGGGTGTGGAGCGCGGTTCGAGAAGTGTTTGGGTGTGGTGTGTGGGTCGTGGAGAGTTTGGGTGTGAAGTGCGGGTCATGAGGAGTTTGGGTGTGGAGTGCGGGACGTGATAAGTTTGGTTGTGGAGTGCGGGTCATGAGGAGTTTGGGTGTGGAGTGCGGATCGTGAAGAGTTTGGGTTTGGAGTGCGGATCGAGAAGTGTTTGGGTGTGGAGTGCGGATCGAGAAGAGTTTGGGTGTGGAGTGCGGATCGAGAAGAGTTTGGGTGTGGTGTGTGGGTCGTGGAGAGTTTAGGTGTGGAGTGCAGGTCATCAGTAGTTTTGGTGTGGAGTGCGGGTCATGAGGAGTTTGGGCGTGGAGTGCGGGTCGTGAAGAGTTTGGGTGTGTAGTGCGGATCGAGAAGTGTTTGGGTGTGGAGTTTGGATCATGAAGAGTTTGGGTGTGGTGTGCGGATCGTGAAGTTTTTGGGTGTGGAATGCGGATCGAGGAGAGTTTGGGTGTGGAGTGCGGATCGAGAAGAGTTTGGGTGTGGAGTGCAGTTCGTGGAGAGTTTGGGCGTGGAGGGCAGGTCATGAGGAGTTTGGGTGTGGTGTGTGGGTCGTGGAGTGTTTGGGTGTGAAGTGCGGGTCATGAGGAGTTTGGGTGTGGAGTGCGGGCCGTGAGAAGTTTGGTTGTGGAGTGCCGGTCATGAGGAGTTGGTGTGTGGAGTGCGGATTGTGAAGTGTTTGGGTGTGGAGTGTGGGTCGTGATGAGTTTGGGTGTGGAGTGCGCATCGAGAAGAGTTTGGGTGTGGAGTGTGGGTTGCGGAGAGTTTGGGTGTGGAGTGCAGGTCATGAGGAGTTTGGGTGTGGAGTGCGGGTCATGAGGAGTTTGGGTGTGGAGTGCGCCTCATGAGGAGTTTGGGTGTGGACTGCGGATCGTGAAGCGTTTGGGCATGGAGTACGGATCGAGAAGTGTTTGGGTGTGGAGTGCGGATCGAGAAGAGTTTGGGTGTGGTGTGTGGGTCGTGGAGAGTTTGGGTCTGAAGTGCGGGTCATGAGGAGTTTGGGTGTGGAGTGCGGGCCGTGAGAATTTTGTTTGTGGAGTGCGGGTCATGAGGAGTTTGTGTGTGGAGTGCGGATCATGAAGTGTTTGGGTGTGGAGTGTGGGTCGAGAAGAGTTTGGGTGTGGAGTGTGGGTTGTGGAGATTTTGGGTGTGGAGTGCAAGTGATGAAGAGTTTGGGTGTGGAGTGCGGATCGAGGAGAGTTTGTGTGTGGAGTGTGGGTTGTGGAGAGTTTGGGTGTGGAGTGCAGGTCATGAGGAGTTTGGGTGTGGAGTGCGGGTCATGAGGACTTTGGGTGTGGAGTGCGTGTTGTGAAGAGTTTGGATGTGGAGTGCGGATCGTGAAGAATTTGGGTGTGGAGTGCAGATCGAGAAGAGTTTGGGTGTGGAGCGCGGATCGAGAAGAGTTTGGGAGTGGTGTGTGGGTCGTGGAGACTTTGGGTGTGAAGTGCGGGTCATGAGTAGTTTGGGTGTGGAGTTTGCGTTGTGGAGTGTTTGGGTGTGGAGAGCAGGTCATGAGGAGTTTGGGTGTGGAGTGCGGGTCATGAGGAGTTGGGTGTGGAGTGCCAATCGAGAAGAGTTTGGGTGTGGAGTGCGGGTCATGAAGAGTTTGGGTGTGGAGTGCGGATCGAGAAGAGTTTGCGTGTGGAGTGCAGTTCGTGGAGAGTTGGGTGTGGAGTGCAGGTCATGAGGAGTTTGAGTGTGGTGTGTGGGTCGTGGAGAGTTTGGGTATGAAGTGCGGGTCATGAGGAGTTTGGGTGTGGAGTGCGGGCCGTGAGAAGTTTGGTTGTGGAGTGCGGGTCATGAGGAGTTGGTGTGTGGAGTGCGGATCATGAGGAGTTTGGGTGTGGAGTGCGCCTCATGAGGATTTTGGGTGTGGAGTGCGGGTCATGAGGAGTTTGGGTATGGAGTGCATGTCGTGAAGAGTTTGGATGTGGACTGCGGATCGTGAAGCGTTTGGGTGTGGAGTGCGGATCGAGAAGAGTTTGGGTGTGGAGTGTGGATCGAGAAGTGTTTGGGTGTGGAGTGCGGATCGAGAAGAGTTTGGGTGTGGAGTGCAGGTCGTGGAGAGTTTGGGTGTGGAGTGCAGGTCATGAGGAGTTTGGGTGTGGAGTGCGGGTCATGAGGAGTTTGGGTGTGGAGTGCGGGTCATGAGACGTTTGGGTATGGAGTGCGTGTCGTGAAGAGTTTGGGTGTGGAGCGCGGTTCGAGAAGTGTTTGGGTGTGGTGTGTGGGTCGTGGAGAGTTTGGGTGTGAAGTGCGGGTCATGAGGAGTTTGGGTGTGGAGTGCGGGCCGTGAGAAGTTTGGTTGTGGAGTGCGGGTCATGAGGAGTTTGGGTGTGGAGTGCGGATCGTGAAGAGTTTGGTTGTGGAGTGCGGGTCATGAGGAGTTGGTGTGTGGAGTGCGGATCATGAGGAGTTTGGGTGTGGAGTGCGCCTCATGAGGATTTTGGGTGTGGAGTGCGGGTCATGAGGAGTTTGGGTATGGAGTGCATGTCGTGAAGAGTCTGGGTGTGGACTGCGGATCGTGAAGAGTTTGGTTGTGGAGTGCGGGTCGTGAAGAGTTTGGGTGTGGAGTACGGATCGTGAAGAGTTTGGTGTGGAGTGCGGATCATGAAGATTTAGGGTGTGGAGTGCGGATCGTGATGAGTTTGGGTGTGGAGTGCGGATCGTGAAGAGTTTGGGTGTGGAGTCTGGGTCGTGAAGAGTTTGGGTGTGGAGTGCGGGTCGTGATGAGTTTGGGTGTGGAGTGTGGGTCGTGAACAGTTTGGGTGTGGAGTGCGGGTTGTGAAGACTTTGGGTGTGGACTGCGGATCGAGAGGAGTTTGGGTGTGGAGCGCGGTTCGAGAAGGGTTTGGGTGTGGTGTGTGGGTCGTGGAGAGTTTGGGTGTGAAGTGCGGGTCATCTGGAGTTTAGGTTTGGAGTGCGGGCCGTGAGAAGTTTGGTTGTGGAGTGCGGATCGAGAAGAGTTTGGGTGTGGAGTGCGGGTTGTGGAGAGTTTGGGTGTGGAGTGCAGGTCATGAGGAGTTTGGGTGTGGAGTGCGGGTCATGAGGAGTTTGGGCGTGGAGTGCGCCTCATGAGGAGTTTGGGTGTGGATTGCGGGTCATGAGGAGTTTGGGTGTGGAGTGTGGGTCATGAGGAGTTTGGGTGTGGAGTGTGGGTCATGAGGAGTTTGGGTGTGGAGTGCGGGTCATGAGGAGTTTGGGTGTGGAGTGCGGGTCATGAGGAGTTTGGGTGTGGAGTGCGGATTGTGAAAATTTTGGTTGTGGAGTGTGGTTTGTGAAGCTCTTGGGTGTGGACTGCGGATTGTGGAGCGTTCTGGTGTGGACTGTGATTTGGGGAGTGTTTGTGTGTGGAGTGTGTGTTGTGGAGGGTTTGGGTGTGGGTCGTGGGTTGTGGAATGTTTGGGTGTGAAGTGTAGTTTGTTAAATGTCTGGGCGTGGAGTGCAGGACGTGGAGAGCTTGGGTGCGGAGTGCGCGTCGTCAAGAGTTTGGGTGTGGTGTGGAGTGCGGGTTTTGTATTGTTTTGTTGTGGAGTGTGGGTTGTGGAGAGTTTGGGTGTGGAGTGCGGATCGAGAAGAGTTTGGGTGTGGAGTGTGCATTGTGGAGAGTTTGGGTGTGGAGTGCAGGTCATGAGGAGTTTGGGTGTGGAGTGCGTTTCATGAGGAGTTTGGGTGTGGAGTGCGGGTCATGAGGAGTTTGGGTATGGAGTGCATGTCGTGAAGAGTTTGGGTGTGGACTGTGGATCGTGAAGAGTTTGGGTGTGGAGTGCGGATCGAGAATTGTTTGGGTGTGGACTGCGGATCGAGAAGAGTTTGGGTGTGGTGTGTGGGTCGTGTAGAGTTTGGGTGTGGAGTGCAGGTCATGATTAGTTTGGGTGTGGAGTGCGGGTCATGAGGAGTTTGGGTGTGGAGTGCGGGTCATGAGGAGTTTGGGTGTGGTGTGCGGTTCATGAGGACTTTGGGTGTGGAGTGCGTGTTGTGAGGAGTTTGGGTGTGGAGTGCGGATCGTGAAGAATTTGGGTGTGGAGTGCAGATTGAGAAGAGTTTGGCTGTGGAGCGTGGATCGAGAAGAGTTTGGGAGTCATGCGTGGGTCGTGGAGACTTTGGGTGTGAAGTGCGGGTCATGAGTAGTTTGGGTGTGGAGTGTGTGTTGTGGAGTGTTTGGGTGTGGAGTGCAGGTCATGAGGAGTTTGGGTGTGGAGTGCGGGTCATGAGGAGTTTGGGTGTGGAGTGCGGGTCATGAGGAGTTTGGGTGTGGAGTGTGGATCGTGAAGAGTTTGGGTGTGGAGTGTGGATCGTGGTGGGTTCGGCTGTGGAGTGCGGGCCGTGAGAAGTTTGGTTGTGGAGTGCGGGTCATGAGGAGTTGGTGTGTGGAGTGCGGATCATGAGGAGTTTGGGTGTGGAGTGCGCCTCATGAGGATTTTGGGTGTGGAGTGCGGGTCATGAGGAGTTTGGGTATGGAGTGCATGTCGTGAAGAGTTTGGGTGTGGACTGCGGATCGTGAAGCGTTTGGGTGTGGAGTGCGGATCGAGAAGAGTTTGGGTGTGGAGTGTGGATCGAGAAGTGTTTGGGTGTGGAGTGCGGATCGAGAAGAGTTTGGGTGTGGAGTGCAGGTCGTGGAGAGTTTGGGTGTGGAGTGCAGGTCATGAGGAGTTTGGGTGTGGAGTGCGGGTCATGAGGAGTTTGGGTGTGGAGTGCGGGTCATGAGACGTTTGGGTATGGAGTGCGTGTCGTGAAGAGTTTGGGTGTGGAGCGCGGTTCGAGAAGTGTTTGGGTGTGGTGTGTGGGTCGTGGAGAGTTTGGGTGTGAAGTGCGGGTCATGAGGAGTTTGGGTGTGGAGTGCGGGCCGTGAGAAGTTTGGTTGTGGAGTGCGGGTCATGAGGAGTTTGGGTGTGGAGTGCGGATCGTGAAGAGTTTGGGTGTGGAGTGCGGATCGAGAAGTGTTTGGGTGTGGAATGCGGATCGAGAAGAGTTTGGGTGTGGAGTGCGGATCGAGAAGAGTTTGGGTGTGGAGTGTGGGTTGTGGAGATTTTGGGTGTGGAGTGCAAGTGATGAAGAGTTTGGGTGTGGAGTGCGGATCGAGGAGAGTTTGGGTGTGGAGTGCGGATCGAGGAGAGTTTGGGTGTGGAGTGTGCGTTGTGGAGTGTTTGGGTGTGGAGTGCGGATCGTGAAGAGTTTCGGTGTGGAGTGCAGTTCGTGGAGAGTTTGGGTATGGAGTGCAGGTCATGAGGAGTTTGGGTGTGGTGTGTGGGTCGTGGAGAGTTTGTGTGTGAAGTGCGGGTCATGAGGAGTTTGGGTGTGGAGTGAGGGCCGTGAGAAGTTTGGTTGTGGAGTGCGGGTCATGAGGAGTTGGTGTGTGGAGTGCGGATCGTGAAGAGTTTGGGTGTGGAGTACGGGTCGTGATGAGTTTGGGTGTGGAGTGCGGATCGAGAAGAGTTTGGGTGTGGAGTGTGGGTCGTGGAGAGTTTAGGTGTGGAGTGCAGGTCATGAGTAGTTTGGATGTGGAGTGCGGGTCATGAGGAGTTTGGGCGTAGAGTGCGGGTCGTGAATAGTTTGGGTGTGTAGTGCGGATCGAGAAGTGTTTGGGTGTGGAGTGCGGATCATGAAGAGTTTGGGTGTGGAGTGCAGATCGTGACGAGTTTGGGTGTGGAGTGCCAATCGAGAAGAGTTTGGGTGTGGAGTGCGGATCGTGAAGAGTTTGGGTGTGGAGTGCGGATCGAGAAGAGTTTTGGTGTGGAGCATGGATCGAGAAGGGTTTGGGTGTGGTGTGTGGGTCTTGAAGAGTTTGTGTGTGGAGTGCGGATCGTGAAGAGTTTGGGTGTGGAGTGCGGGTCGAGAAGAGTTTGGGTGTGGCGTGTGGGTTGTGGAGATTTTGGGTGTGGAGTGCAAGTCATGAGGAGTTTGGATGTGGAGTGCAGGTCATGAGGAGTTTGGGTGTGGAGTGCGCCTCATGAGGAGTTTGGGTGTGGAGTGCTGGTCATGAGGAGTTTGGGTATGGAGTGCGGGTCATGAGGAGTTTGGGTCTGGAGTGCGTGTCGTGAAGAGTTTGGCTGTGGAGTGCAGATCGTGAAGAGTTTGGGAGTGGTGTGTGGCTTTTGGAGTCTTTGGGTGTGAAGTGCGGGTCGTGAGTAGTTTGGGTGTGGAGTGCGGGTCATGAAGAGTTTGGTTGTGGAGTGCGGGTCGTGAAGAGTTTGGGTGTGGAGTGCGGATCGTGAAGAGTTTGGTGTGGAGTGCGGATCATGAAGATTTAGGGTGTGGAGTGCGGATCGTGATGAGTTTGGGTGTGGAGTGCGGATCGTGAAGAGTTTGGGTGTGGAGTGTGGGTCGTGAAGAGTTTGGGTGTGGAGTGCGGGTCGAGATGAGTTTGGGTGTGGAGTGTGGGTCGTGAACAGTTTGGGTGTGGAGTGCGGGTTGTGAAGACTTTGGGTGTGGACTGCGGATCAAGAGGAGTTTGGGTGTGGAGCGCGGATCGAGAAGGGTTTGGGTGTGGAGTACGGGTCGTGATGAGTTTGGGTGTGGAGTGCGGATCGAGAAGAGTTTGGGTGTGGAGTGTGGGTTGTGGAGAGTTTGGGTGTGGATTGCAGGTCATGACGAGTTTGGGTGTGGAGTGCGGGTCATGAGGAGTTTGGGTGTGGAGTACGCCTCATGAGGAGTTTGGGTGTGGAGTGCGGGTCATGAGGAGTTTGCGTATGGAGTGCATGTCGTGAAGAGTTTGGGTGTGGACTGTGGATCGTGAAACGTTTGGGTGTGGAATGCGTGTCGTGAAGAGTTTGGGTGTGGAGCGCGGTTCGAGAAGTGTTTGGGTGTGGTGTGTGGGTCGTGGAGAGTTTGGGTGTGAAGTGCGGGTCATGAGGAGTTTGGGTGTGGAGTGCGGGCCATGAGAAGTTTGTTTGTGGAGTGCGGGTCATGAGGAGTTTGTGTGTGGAGTGCGGATCATGAAGAGTTTGGGTGTGGAGTGCGGGTCGAGAAGAGTTTGGGTGTGGAGTGTGGGTTGTGGAGATTTTGGGTGTGGAGTGCAAGTGATGAAGAGTTTGGGTGTGGAGTGCGGATCGAGGAGAGTTTGGGTGTGGAGTGCGGATCGAGGAGAGTTTGGGTGTGGAGTGTGCGTTGTGGAGTGTTTGGGTGTGGAGTGCGGATCGTGAAGAGTTTCGGTGTGGAGTGCAGTTCGTGGAGAGTTTGGGTATGGAGTGCAGGTCATGAGGAGTTTGGGTGTGGTGTATGGGTCGTGGAGAGTTTGTGTGTGAAGTGCGGGTCATGAGGAGTTTGGGTGTGGAGTGAGGGCCGTGAGAAGTTTGGTTGTGGAGTGCGGGTCATGAGGAGTTGGTGTGTGGAGTGCGGATCGTGAAGAGTTTGGGTGTGGAGTACGGGTCGTGATGAGTTTGGGTGTGGAGTGCGGATCGAGAAGAGTTTGGGTGTGGAGTGTGGGTTGTGGAGAGTTTGGGTGTGGATTGCAGGTCATGACGAGTTTGGGTGTGGAGTGCGGGTCATGAGGAGTTTGGGTGTGGAGTACGCCTCATGAGGAGTTTGGGTGTGGAGTGCGGGTCATGAGGAGTTTGCGTATGGAGTGCATGTCGTGAAGAGTTTGGGTGTGGACTGTGGATCGTGAAACGTTTGGGTGTGGAATGCGGATCGAGAAGTGTTTGGGTGTGGAGTGCGGATCGAGAAGAGTTTGGGTGTGGTGTGTGGGTCGTGGAGAGTTTGGGTCTGAAGTGCGGGTCATGAGGAGTTTGGGTGTGGAGTGCGGGCCATGAGAAGTTTGTTTGTGGAGTGCGGGTCATGAGGAGTTTGTGTGTGGAGTGCGGATCATGAAGAGTTTGGGTGTGGAGTGCGGGTCGAGAAGAGTTTGGGTGTGGAGTGTGGGTTATGGAGATTTTGGGTGTGGAGTGCAAGTGATGAAGAGTTTGGGTGTGGAGTGCGGATCGAGGAGAGTTTGGGTGTGGAGTGTGCGTTGTGGAGTGTTTGGGTGTGGAGTGCAGGTCATGAGGAGTTTGGGTGTGGAGTGCGGGTCATGAGGAGTTTGGGTGTGGAGTGCAGGTCATGAGGAGTTTGGGTGTGGAGTGCGGGTCATGAGGAGTTTGGGTCTGGAGTGCGTGTCGTGAAGAGTTTGGCTGTGGAGTGCAGATCGTGAAGAGTTGGGTGTGGAGTGCAGGTCATGAGGAGTTTGGGTGTGGTGTGTGGGTCGTGGAGAGTTTGGGTATGAAGTGCGTGTCATGAGGAGTTTGGGTGTGGAGTGCGGGCCGTGAGAAGTTTGGTTGTGGAGTGCGGGTCATGAGGAGTTGGTGTGTGGAGTGCGGATCATGAGGAGTTTGGGTGTGGAGTGCGCCTCATGAGGATTTTGGGTGTGGAGTGCGGGTCATGAGGAGTTTGGGTATGGAGTGCATGTCGTGAAGAGTTTGGGTGTGGACTGCGGATCGTGAAGCGTTTGGGTGTGGAGTGCGGATCGAGAAGAGTTTGGGTGTGGAGTGTGGATCGAGAAGTGTTTGGGTGTGGAGTGCGGATCGAGAAGAGTTTGGGTGTGGAGTGCAGGTCATGACGAGTTTGGGTGTGGAGTGCGGGTCAGGAGGAGTTTGGGTGTGGAGTACGCCTCTTTTGAGGAGTTTGGGTGTGGAGTGCGGGTCATGAGGAGTTTGCGTATGGAGTGCATGTCGTGAAGAGTTTGGGTGTGGACTGTGGATGGTGAAACGTTTGGGTGTGGAATGCGGATCGAGAAGTGTTTGGGTGTGGAGTGCGGATCGAGAAGAGTTTGGGTGTGGTGTGTGGGTCGTGGAGAGTTTGGGTCTGAAGTGCGGGTCATGAGGAGTTTGGGTGTGGAGTGCGGGCCATGAGAAGTTTGTTTGTGGAGTGCGGGTCATGAGGAGTTTGTGTGTGGAGTGCGGATCATGAAGAGTTTGGGTGTGGAGTGCGGGTCGAGAAGAGTTTGGGTGTGGAGTGTGGGTTGTGGAGATTTTGGGTGTGGAGTGCAAGTGATGAAGAGTTTGGGTGTGGAGTGCGGATCGAGGAGAGTTTGGGTGTGGAGTGTGCGTTGTGGAGTGTTTGGGTGTGGAGTGCAGGTCATGAGGTGTTTGGGTGTGGAGTGCGGGTCATGAGGAGTTTGGGTGTGGAGTGCAGGTCATGAGGAGTTTGGGTGTGGAGTGCGGGTCATGAGGAGTTTGGGTCTGGAGTGCGTGTCGTGAAGAGTTTGGCTGTGGAGTGCAGATCGTGAAGAGTTGGGTGTGGAGTGCAGGTCATGAGGAGTTTGGGTGTGGTGTGTGGGTCATGGAGAGTTTGGGTATGAAGTGCGTGTCATGAGGAGTTTGGGTGTGGAGTGCGGGCCGTGAGAAGTTTGGTTGTGGAGTGCGGGTCATGAGGAGTTGGTGTGTGGAGTGCGGATCATGAGGAGTTTGGGTGTGGAGTGCGCCTCATGAGGATTTTGGGTGTGGAGTGCGGGTCATGAGGAGTTTGGGTATGGAGTGCATGTCGTGAAGAGTTTGGGTGTGGACTGCGGATCGTGAAGCGTTTGGGTGTGGAGTGCGGATCGAGAAGAGTTTGGGTGTGGAGTGTGGATCGAGAAGTGTTTGGGTGTGGAGTGCGGATCGAGAAGAGTTTGGGTGTGGAGTGCAGGTCGTGGAGAGTTTGGGTGTGGAGTGCAGGTCATGAGGAGTTTGGGTGTGGAGTGCGGGTCATGAGGAGTTTGGGTGTGGAGTGCGGGTCATGAGATGTTTGGGTATGGAGTGCGTGTCGTGAAGAGTTTGGGTGTGGAGCGCGGTTCGAGAAGTGTTTGGGTGTGGTGTGTGGGTCGTGGAGAGTTTGGGTGTGAAGTGCGGGTCATGAGGAGTTTGGGTGTGGAGTGCGGGCCGTGAGAAGTTTGGTTGTGGAGTGCGGGTCATGAGGTGTTTGGGTGTGGAGTGCGGATCGTGAAGCGTTTGGGTGTGGAGTGCGGATCGAGAAGTGTTTGGGTGTGGAATGCGGATCGAGAAGAGTTTGGGTGTGGAGTGCGGATCGAGAAGAGTTTGGGTGTGGTGTGTGGGTCGTGGAGAGTTTAGGTGTGGAGTGCAGGTCATGAGTAGTTTGGATGTGGAGTGCGGGTCATGAGGAGTTTGGGCGTAGAGTGCGGGTCGTGAATAGTTTGGGTGTGTAGTGCGGATCGAGAAGTGTTTGGGTGTGGAGTGCGGATCATGAAGAGTTTGGGTGTGGAGTGCAGATCGTGACGAGTTTGGGTGTGGAGTGCCAATCGAGAAGAGTTTGGGTGTGGAGTGCGGATCGTGAAGAGTTTGGGTGTGGAGTGCGGATCGAGAAGAGTTTTGGTGTGGAGCGTGGATCGAGAAGGGTTTGGGTGTGGTGTGTGGGTCTTGAAGAGTTTGTGTGTGGAGTGCGGATTGTGAAGAGTTTGGGTGTGGAGTGCGGGTCGAGAAGAGTTTGGGTGTGGCGTGTGGGTTGTGGAGATTTTGGGTGTGGAGTGCAAGTCATGAGGAGTTTGGATGTGGAGTGCAGGTCATGAGGAGTTTGGGTGTGGAGTGCGCCTCATGAGGAGTTTGGGTGTGGAGTGCTGGTCATGAGGAGTTTGGGTATGGAGTGCGGTTCATGAGGAGTTTGGGTCTGGAGTGCGTGTCGTGAAGAGTTTGGCTGTGGAGTGCAGATCGTGAAGAGTTTGGGAGTGGTGTGTGGCTTTTTGGAGTCTTTGGGTGTGAAGTGCGGGTCGTGAGTAGTTTGGGTGTGGAGTGCGGGTCATGAAGAGTTTGGTTGTGGAGTGCGGGTCGTGAAGAGTTTGGGTGTGGAGTGCGGATCGTGAAGAGTTTGGTGTGGAGTGCGGATCATGAAGATTTAGGGTGTGGAGTGCGGATCGTGATGAGTTTGGGTGTGGAGTGCGGATCGTGAAGAGTTTGGGTGTGGAGTGTGGGTCGTGAGGAGTTTGGGTGTGGAGTGCGGGTCGTGATGAATTTGGGTGTGGAGTGTGGGTCGTGAACAGTTTGGGTGTGGAGTGCGGGTTGTGAAGACTTTGGGTGTGGACTGCGGATCGAGAGGAGTTTGGGTGTGGAGCGCGGATCGAGAAGGGTTTGGGTGTGGTGTGTGGGTCGTGGAGAGTTTGGGTGTGAAGTGCGGGTCATCTGGAGTTTAGGTTTGGAGTGCGGGCCGTGAGAAGTTTGGTTGTGGAGTGCGGATCGAGAAGAGTTTGGGTGTGGAGTGCGGGTTGTGGAGAGTTTGGGTGTGGAGTGCGGGTCATGAGGAGTTTGGGTGTGGAGTGCAGGTCATGAGGAGTTTGGGTGTGGAGTGCGGGTCATGAGGAGTTTGGGCGTGGAGTGCGCCTCATGAGGAGTTTGGGTGTGGATTGCGGGTCATGAGGAGTTTGGGTGTGGAGTGTGGGTCATGAGGAGTTTGGGTGTGGAGTGCGGGTCTTGAGGAGTTTGGGTGTGGAGTGCGGGTCATGAGGAGTTTGGGTGTGGAGTGCGGGTCATGAGGAGTTTGGGTGTGGATTGCGGATTGTGAAAATTTTGGGTGTGGAGTGTGGTTTGTGAAGCTCTTGGGTGTGGACTGCGGATTGTGGAGCGTTCTGGTGTGGACTGTGATTTGGGGAGTGTTTGTGTGTGGAGTGTGTGTTGTGGAGGGTTTGGGTGTGTGTCGTGGGTTGTGGAATGTTTGGGTGTGAAGTGTAGTTTGTTAAATGTCTGGGCGTGGAGTGCAGGACGTGGAGAGCTTGGGTGCGGAGTGCGCGTCGTCAAGAGTTTGGGTGTGGTGTGGAGTGCGGGTTTTGTATTGTTTTGTTGTGGAGTGTGGGTTGTGGAGAGTTTGGGTGTGGAGTGCGGATCGAGAAGAGTTTGGGTGTGGAGTGTGCATTGTGGAGAGTTTGGGTGTGGAGTGCAGGTCATGAGGAGTTTGGGTGTGGAGTGCGTTTCATGAGGAGTTTGGGTGTGGAGTGCGTTTCATGAGGAGTTTGGGTGTGGGGTGCGGGTCATGAGGAGTTTGGGTATGGAGTGCATGTCGTGAAGAGTTTGGGTGTGGACTGTGGATCGTGAAGAGTTTGGGTGTGGTGTGTGGGTCGTGTAGAGTTTGGGTGTGGAGTGCAGGTCATGATTAGTGTGGGTGTGGAGTGCGAGTCATGAGGAGTTTGGGTGTGGAGTGCGGGTCATGAGGAGTTTGGGTGTGGTGTGCGGGTCATGAGGACTTTGGGTGTGGAGTGCGTGTTGTGAGGAGTTTGGGTGTGGAGTGCGGATCGTGAAGAATTTGGGTGTGGAGTGCAGATTGAGAAGAGTTTGGCTGTGGAGCGCGGATCGAGAAGAGTTTGGGAGTCATGCGTGGGTCGTGGAGACTTTGGGTGTGAAGTGCGGGTCATGAGTAGTTTGGGTGTGGAGTGTGTGTTGTGGAGTGTTTGGGTGTGGAGTGCAGGTCATGAGGAGTTTGGGTGTGGAGTGCGGGTCATGAGGAGTTTGGTTGTGGAGTGCAGGTCATGAGGAGTTTGGGTGTGGAGTGCGGGTCGTGAAGAGTTTGGGTGTGGAGTGCGGATCGAGAAGAGTTTGGGTGTGGAGTGCAATTCGTGGAGAGTTTGGGTGTTGAGTGCAGGTCATGAGGAGTTTGGGTGTGGTGTGTGGGTCATGGAGAGTTTGTGTGTGAAGTGCGGGTCATGAGGAGTTTGGGTGTGGAGTGAGGGCCGTGAGAAGTTTGGTTGTGGAGTGCGGGTCATGAGGAGTTGGTGTGTGGAGTGCGGATCGTGATATTGTTTGGGTGTGGAGTACGGGTCGTGATGAGTTTGGGTGTGGAGTGCGGATCGAGAAGAGTTTGGGTGTGGAGTGTGGGTTGTGGAGAGTTTGGGTGTGGAGTGTGGGTTGTGGAGATTTTGGGTGTGGAGTGCAAGTGATGAAGAGTTTGGGTGTGGAGTGCGGATCGAGGAGAGTTTGGGTGTGGAGTGTGCGTTGTGGAGTGTTTGGGTGTGGAGTGCGGATCGTGAAGAGTTTGGGTGTGGAGTGCAGTTCGTGGAGAGTTTGGGTATGGAGTGCAGGTCATGAGGAGTTTGGGTGTGGTGTGTGGGTCGTGGAGAGTTTGTGTGTGAACTGCGGGTCATGAGGAGTTTGGGTGTGGAGTGAGGGCCGTGAGAAGTTTGGTTGTGGAGTGCGGGTCATGAGGAGTTGGTGTGTGGAGTGCGGATCGTGAAGAGTTTGGGTGTGGAGTACGGGTCGTGATGAGTTTGGGTGTGGAGTGCGGATCGAGAAGAGTTTGGGTGTGGAGTGTGGGTTGTGGAGAGTTTGGGTGTGGATTGCAGGTCATGACGAGTTTGGGTGTGGAGTGCGGGTCATGAGGAGTTTGGGTGTGGAGTACGCCTCATGAGGAGTTTGGGTGTGGAGTGCGGGTCATGAGGAGTTTGCGTATGGAGTGCATGTCGTGAAGAGTTTGGGTGTGGACTGTGGATCGTGAAACGTTTGGGTGTGGAATGCGGATCGAGAAGTGTTTGGGTGTGGAGTGCGGATCGAGAAGAGTTTGGGTGTGGTGTGTGGGTCGTGGAGAGTTTGGGTCTGAAGTGCGGGTCATGAGGAGTTTGGGTGTGGAGTGCGGGCCATGAGAAGTTTGTTTTTGGAATGCGGGTCATGAGGAGTTTGTGTGTGGAGTGCGGATCATGAAGAGTTGGGTGTGGAGTGCGGGTCGAGAAGAGTTTGGGTGTGGAGTGTGGGTTGTGGAGATTTTGGGTGTGGAGTGCAAGTGATGAAGAGTTTGGGTGTGGAGTGCGGATCGAGGAGAGTTTGGGTGTGGAGTGTGCGTTGTGGAGTGTTTGGGTGTGGAGTGCAGGTCATGAGGAGTTTGGGTGTGGAGTGCGGGTCATGAGGAGTTTGGGTGTGGAGTGCAGGTCATGAGGAGTTTGGGTGTGGTGTGTGGGTCGTGGAGAGTTTGGGTATGAAGTGCGTGTCATGAGGAGTTTGGGTGTGGAGTGCGGGCCGTGAGAAGTTTGGTTGTGGAGTGCGGGTCATGAGGAGTTGGTGTGTGGAGTGCGGATCATGAGGAGTTTGGGTGTGGAGTGCGCCTCATGAGGATTTTGGGTGTGGAGTGCGGGTCATGAGGTGTTTGGGTATGGAGTGCATGTCGTGAAGAGTTTGGGTGTGGACTGCGGATCGTGAAGCGTTTGGGTGTGGAGTGCGGATCGAGAAGAGTTTGGGTGTGGAGTGTGGATTGAGAAGTGTTTGGGTGTGGAGTGCGGATCGAGAAGAGTTTGGGTGTGGAGTGCAGGTCATGACGAGTTTGGGTGTGGAGTGCGGGTCAGGAGGAGTTTGGGTGTGGAGTACGCCTCTTGAGGAGTTTGGGTGTGGAGTGCGGGTCATGAGGAGTTTGCGTATGGAGTGCATGTCGTGAAGAGTTTGGGTGTGGGCTGTGGATGGTGAAACGTTTGGGTGTGGAATGCGGATCGAGAAGTGTTTGGGTGTGGAGTGCGGATCGAGAAGAGTTTGGGTGTGGTGTGTGGGTCGTGGAGAGTTTGGGTCTGAAGTGCTGGTCATGAGGAGTTTGGGTGTGGAGTGCGGGCCATGAGAAGTTTGTTTGTGGAGTGCGGGTCATGAGGAGTTTGTGTGTGGAGTGCGGATCATGAAGAGTTTGGGTGTGGAGTGCGGGTCGAGAAGAGTTTGGGTGTGGAGTGTGGGTTGTGGAGATTTTGGGTGTGGAGTGCAAGTGATGAAGAGTTTGGGTGTGGAGTGCGGATCGAGGAGAGTTTGGGGGTGGAGTGTGCGTTGTGGAGTGTTTGGGTGTGGAGTGCAGGTCATGAGGAGTTTGGGTGTGGAGTGCGGGTCATGAGGAGTTTGGGTGTGGAGTGCAGGTCATGAGGAGTTTGGGTGTGGAGTGCGGGTCATGAGGAGTTTGGGTCTGGAGTGCGTGTCGTGAAGAGTTTGGCTGTGGAGTGCAGATCGTGAAGAGTTGGGTGTGGAGTGCAGGTCATGAGGAGTTTGGGTGTGGTGTGTGGGTCGTGGAGAGTTTGGGTATGAAGTGCGTGTCATGAGGAGTTTGGGTGTGGAGTGCGGGCCGTGAGAAGTTTGGTTGTGGAGTGCGGGTCATGAGGAGTTGGTGTGTGGAGTGCGGATCATGAGGAGTTTGGGTGTGGAGTGCGCCTCATGAGGATTTTGGGTGTGGAGTGCGGGTCATGAGGAGTTTGGGTATGGAGTGCATGTCGTGAAGAGTTTGGTTGTGGACTGCGGATCGTGAAGCGTTTGGGTGTGGAGTGCGGATCGAGAAGAGTTTGGGTGTGGAGTGTGGATCGAGAAGTGTTTGGGTGTGGAGTGCGGATCGAGAAGAGTTTGGGTGTGGAGTGCAGGTCGTGGAGAGTTTGGGTGTGGAGTGCAGGTCATGAGGAGTTTGGGTGTGGAGTGCGGGTCATGAGGAGTTTGGGTGTGGAGTGCGGGTCATGAGACGTTTGGGTATGGAGTGCGTGTCGTGAAGAGTTTGGGTGTGGAGCGCGGTTCGAGAAGTGTTTGGGTGTGGAGTGCGGATCATGAAGAGTTTGGGTGTGGAGTGCAGATCGTGACGAGTTTGGGTGTGGAGTGCCAATCGAGAAGAGTTTGGGTGTGGAGTGCGGATCGTGAAGAGTTTGGGTGTGGAGTGCGGATCGAGAAGAGTTTTGGTGTGGAGCGTGGATCGAGAAGGGTTTGGGTGTGGTGTGTGGGTCTTGAAGAGTTTGTGTGTGGAGTGCGGATCGTGAAGAGTTTGGGTGTGGAGTGCGGGTCGAGAAGAGTTTGGGTGTGGCGTGTGGGTTGTGGAGATTTTGGGTGTGGAGTGCAAGTCATGAGGAGTTTGGATGTGGAGTGCAGGTCATGAGGAGTTTGGGTGTGGAGTGCGCCTCATGAGGAGTTTGGGTGTGGAGTGCTGGTCATGAGGAGTTTGGGTATGGAGTGCGGGTCATGAGGAGTTTGGGTCTGGAGTGCGTGTCGTGAAGAGTTTGGCTGTGGAGTGCAGATCGTGAAGAGTTTGGGAGTGGTGTGTGGCTTTTGGAGTCTTTGGGTGTGAAGTGCGGGTCGTGAGTAGTTTGGGTGTGGAGTGTGGGTCATGAAGAGTTTGGTTGTGGAGTGCGGGTCGTGAAGAGTTTGGGTGTGGAGTGCGGATCGTGAAGAGTTTGGTGTGGAGTGCGGATCATGAAGATTTAGGGTGTGGAGTGCGGATCGTGATGAGTTTGGGTGTGGAGTGCGGATCGTGAAGAGTTTGGGTGTGGAGTGTGGGTCGTGAAGAGTTTGGGTGTGGAGTGCGGGTCGTGATGAGTTTGGGTGTGGAGTGTGGGTCGTGAACAGTTTGGGTGTGGAGTGCGGGTTGTGAAGACTTTGGGTGTGGACTGCGGATCGAGAGGAGTTTGGGTGTGGAGCGCGGATCGAGAAGGGTTTGGGTGTGGTGTGTGGGTCGTGGAGAGTTTGGGTGTGAAGTGCGGGTCATCTGGAGTTTAGGTTTGGAGTGCGGGCCGTGAGAAGTTTGGTTGTGGAGTGCGGATCGAGAAGAGTTTGGGTGTGGAGTGCGGGTTGTGGAGAGTTTGGGTGTGGAGTGCAGATCATGAGGAGTTTGGGTGTGGAGTGCGGGTCATGAGGAGTTTGGGCGTGGAGTGCGCCTCATGAGGAGTTTGGGTGTGGATTGCGGGTCATGAGGAGTTTGGGTGTGGAGTGTGGGTCATGAGGAGTTTGGGTGTGGAGTGCGGGTCTTGAGGAGTTTGGGTGTGGAGTGCGGGTCATGAGGAGTTTGGGTGTGGAGTGCGGGTCATGAGGAGTTTGGGTGTGGAGTGCGGATTGTGAAAATTTTGGTTGTGGAGTGTGGTTTGTGAAGCTCTTGGGTGTGGACTGCGGATTGTGGAGCGTTCTGGTGTGGACTGTGATTTGGGGAGTGTTTGTGTGTGGAGTGTGGGTTGTGGAGGGTTTGGGTGTGGGTCGTGTGTTGTGGAATGTTTGGGTGTGAAGTGTAGTTTGTTAAATGTCTGGGCGTGGAGTGCAGGACGTGGAGAGCTTGGGTGCGGAGTGCGCGTCGTCAAGAGTTTGGGTGTGGTGTGGAGTGCGGGTTTTGTATTGTTTTGTTGTGGAGTGTGGGTTGTGGAGAGTTTGGGTGTGGAGTGCGGATCGAGAAGAGTTTGGGTGTGGAGTGTGCATTGTGGAGAGTTTGGGTGTGGAGTGCAGGTCATGAGGAGTTTGGGTGTGGAGTGCGTTTCATGAGGAGTTTGGGTGTGGAGTGCGGGTCATGAGGAGTTTGGGTATGGAGTGCATGTCGTGAAGAGTTTGGGTGTGGACTGTGGATCGTGAAGAGTTTGGGTGTGGAGTGCGGATCGAGAATTGTTTGGGTGTGGACTGCGGATCGAGAAGAGTTTGGGTGTGGTGTGTGGGTCGTGTAGAGTTTGGGTGTGGAGTGCAGGTCATGATTAGTTTGGGTGTGGAGTGCGGGTCATGAGGAGTTTGGGTGTGGAGTGCGGGTCATGAGGAGTTTGGGTGTGGTGTGCGGGTCATGAGGACTTTGGGTGTGGATTGCGTGTTGTGAGGAGTTTGGGTGTGGAGTGCGGATCGTGAAGAATTTGGGTGTGGAGTGCAGATTGAGAAGAGTTTGGCTGTGGAGCGCGGATCGAGAAGAGTTTGGGAGTCATGCGTGGGTCGTGGAGACTTTGGGTGTGAAGTGCGGGTCATGAGTAGTTTGGGTGTGGAGTGTGTGTTGTGGAGTGTTTGGGTGTGGAGTGCAGGTCATGAGGAGTTTGGGTGTGGAGTGCGGGTCATGAGGAGTTTGGGTGTGGAGTGCGGGTCATGAGGAGTTTGGGTGTGGAGTGTGGATCGTGAAGAGTTTGGGTGTGGAGTGTGGATCGTGATGGGTTCGGGTGTGGAGTGCGGATCGTGACGAGTTTGGGTGTGGAGTGTGGGTTGTGAAGAGTTTGGGTGTGGAGTGCGGATCGAGAAGAGTTTGGGTGTGGAGTGCAATTTGTGGAGAGTTTGGGTGTGGAGTGCAGGTCATGAGGAGTTTGGGTGTGGTGTGTGGGTCGTGGAGAGTTTGTGTGTGAAGTGCGGGTCATGAGGAGTTTGGGTGTGGAGTGAGGGCCGTGAGAAGTTTGGTTGTGGAGTGCGGGTCATGAGGAGTTGGTGTGTGGAGTGCGGATCGTGAAGAGTTTGGGTGTGGAGTACGGGTCGTGATGAGTTTGGATGTGGAGTGCGGATCGAGAAGAGTTTGGGTGTGGAGTGTGGGTTGTGGAGAGTTTGGGTGTGGAGTGTGGGTTGTGGAGATTTTGGGTGTGGAGTGCAAGTGATGAAGAGTTTGGGTGTGGAGTGCGGAACGAGGAGAGTTTGGGTGTGGAGTGTGCGTTGTGGAGTGTTTGGGTGTGGAGTGCGGATCGTGAAGAGTTTGGGTGTGGAGTGCAGTTCGTGGAGAGTTTGGGTATGGAGTGCAGGTCATGAGGAGTTTGGGTGTGGTGTGTGGGTCGTGGAGAGTTTGTGTGTGAAGTGCGGGTCATGAGGAGTTTGGGTGTGGAGTGAGGGCCGTGAGAAGTTTGGTTGTGGAGTGCGGGTCATGAGGAGTTGGTGTGTGGAGTGCGGATCGTGAAGAGTTTGGGTGTGGAGTACGGGTCGTGATGAGTTTGGGTGTGGAGTGCGGATCGAGAAGAGTTTGGGTGTGGAGTGTGGGTTGTGGAGAGTTTGGGTGTGGATTGCAGGTCATGACGAGTTTGGGTGTGGAGTGCGGGTCATGAGGAGTTTGGGTGTGGAGTACGCCTCATGAGGAGTTTGGGTGTGGAGTGCGGGTCATGAGGAGTTTGCGTATGGAGTGCATGTCGTGAAGAGTTTGGGTGTGGACTGTGGATGGTGAAACGTTTGGGTGTGGAATGCGGATCGAGAAGTGTTTGGGTGTGGAGTGCGGATCGAGAAGAGTTTGGGTGTGGTGTGTGGGTCGTGGAGAGTTTGGGTCTGAAGTGCGGGTCATGAGGAGTTTGGGTGTGGAGTGCGGGCCATGAGAAGTTTGTTTGTGGAGTGCGGGTCATGAGGAGTTTGTGTGTGGAGTGCGGATCATGAAGAGTTTGGGTGTGGAGTGCGGGTCGAGAAGAGTTTGGGTGTGGAGTGTGGGTTGTGGAGATTTTGGGTGTGGAGTGCAAGTGATGAAGAGTTTGGGTGTGGAGTGCGGATCGAGGAGAGTTTGGGTGTGGAGTGTGCGTTGTGGAGTGTTTGGGTGTGGAGTGCAGGTCATGAGGAGTTTGGGTGTGGAGTGCGGGTCATGAGGAGTTTGGGTGTGGAGTGCAGGTCATGAGGAGTTTGGGTGTGGAGTGCGGGTCATGAGGAGTTTGGGTCTGGAGTGCGTGTCGTGAAGAGTTTGGCTGTGGAGTGCAGATCGTGAAGAGTTGGGTGTGGAGTGCAGGTCATGAGGAGTTTTGTTGTGGTGTGTGGGTCGTGGAGAGTTTGGGTATGAAGTGCGTGTCATGAGGAGTTTGGGTGTGGAGTGCGGGCCGTGAGAAGTTTGGTTGTGGAGTGCGGGTCATGAGGAGTTGGTGTGTGGAGTGCGGATCATGAGGAGTTTGGGTGTGGAGTGCGCCTCATGAGGATTTTGGGTGTGGAGTGCGGGTCATGAGGAGTTTGGGTATGGAGTGCATGTCATGAAGAGTTTGGGTGTGGACTGCGGATCGTGAAGCGTTTGGGTGTGGAGTGCGGATCGAGAAGAGTTTGGGTGTGGAGTGTGGATCGAGAAGTGTTTGGGTGTGGAGTGCGGATCGAGAAGAGTTTGGGTGTGGAGTGCAGGTCATGACGAGTTTGGGTGTGGAGTGCGGGTCAGGAGGAGTTTGGGTGTGGAGTACGCCTCTTGAGGAGTTTGGGTGTGGAGTGCGGGTCATGAGGAGTTTGCGTATGGAGTGCATGTCGTGAAGAGTTTGGGTGTGGACTGTGGATGGTGAAACGTTTGGGTGTGGAATGCGGATCGAGAAGTGTTTGGGTGTGGAGTGCGGATCGAGAAGAGTTTGGGTGTGGTGTGTGTGTCGTGGAGAGTTTGGGTCTGAAGTGCGGGTCATGAGGAGTTTGGGTGTGGAGTGCGGGCCATGAGAAGTTTGTTTGTGGAGTGCGGGTCATGAGGAGTTTGTGTGTGGAGTGCGGATCATGAAGAGTTTGGGTGTGGAGTGCGGGTCGAGAAGAGTTTGGGTGTGGAATGTGGGTTGTGGAGATTTTGGGTGTGGAGTGCAAGTGATGAAGACTTTGGGTGTGGAGTGCGGATCGAGGAGAGTTTGGGTGTGGAGTGTGCGTTGTGGAGTGTTTGGGTGTGGAGTGCAGGTCATGAGGAGTTTGGGTGTGGAGTGCGGGTCATGAGGAGTTTGGGTGTGGAGTGCAGGTCATGAGGAGTTTGGGTGTGGAGTGCGGGTCATGAGGAGTTTGGGTCTGGAGTGCGTGTCGTGAAGAGTTTGGCTGTGGAGTGCAGATCGTGAAGAGTTGGGTGTGGAGTGCAGGTCATGAGGAGTTTGGGTGTGTTGTGTGGGTCGTGGAGAGTTTGGGTATGAAGTGCGTGTCATGAGGAGTTTGGGTGTGGAGTGCGGGCCGTGAGAAGTTTGGTTGTGGAGTGCGGGTCATGAGGAGTTGGTGTGTGGAGTGCGGATCATGAGGAGTTTGGGTGTGGAGTGCGCCTCATGAGGATTTTGGGTGTGGAGTGTGGGTCATGAGGAGTTTGGGTATGGAGTGCATGTCGTGAAGAGTTTGGGTGTGGACTGCGGATCGTGAAGCGTTTGGGTGTGGAGTGCGGATCGAGAAGAGTTTGGGTGTGGAGTGTGGATTGAGAAGTGTTTGGGTGTGGAGTGCGGATCGAGAAGAGTTTGGGTGTGGAGTGCAGGTCGTGGAGAGTTTGGGTGTGGAGTGCAGGTCATGAGGAGTTTGGGTGTGGAGTGCGGGTCATGAGGAGTTTGGGTGTGGAGTGCGGGTCATGAGCCGTTTGGGTATGGAGTGCGTGTCGTGAAGAGTTTGGGTGTGGAGCGCGGTTCGAGAAGTGTTTGGGTGTGGTGTGTGGGTCGTGGAGAGTTTGGGTGTGAAGTGCGGGTCATGAGGAGTTTGGGTGTGGAGTGCGGGCCGTGAGAAGTTTGGTTGTGGAGTGCGGGTCATGAGGAGTTTGGGTGTGGAGTGCGGATCGTGAAGAGTTTGGATGTGGAGTGCGGATCGAGAAGTGTTTGGGTGTGGAATGCGGATCGAGAAGAGTTTGGGTGTGGAGTGCGGATCGAGAAGAGTTTGGGTGTGGTGTGTGGGTCGTGGAGAGTTTAGGTGTGGAGTGCAGGTCATGAGTAGTTTGGATGTGGAGTGCGGGTCATGAGGAGTTTGGGCGTAGAGTGCGGGTCGTGAATAGTTTGGGTGTGTAGTGCGGATCGAGAAGTCTTTGGGTGTGGAGTGCGGATCATGAAGAGTTTGGGTGTGGAGTGCAGATCGTGACGAGTTTGGGTGTGGAGTGCCAATCGAGAAGAGTTTGGGTGTGGAGTGCGGATCGTGAAGAGTTTGGGTGTGGAGTGCGGATCGAGAAGAGTTTTGGTGTGGAGCGTGGATCGAGAAGGGTTTGGGTGTGGTGTGTGCGTCTTGAAGAGTTTGTGTGTGGAGTGCGGATCGTGAAGAGTTTGGGTGTGGAGTGCGGGTCGAGAAGAGTTTGGGTGTGGCGTGTGGGTTCTGGAGATTTTGGGTGTGGAGTGCAAGTCATGAGGAGTTTGGATGTGGAGTGCAGGTCATGAGGAGTTTGGGTGTGGATTGTGGGTCATGAGGAGTTTGGGTGTGGAGTGCGGGTCATGAGGAGTTTGGGCGTGGAGTGCGCCTCATGAGGACTTTGGGTGTGGATTGCGGGTCATGAGGAGTTTGGGTGTGGAGTGTGGGTCATGAGGAGTTTGGGTGTGGAGTGCGGGTCTTGAGGAGTTTGGGTGTGGAGTGCGGGTCTTGAGGAGTTTGGGTGTGGAGTGCGGGTCATGAGGAGTTTGGGTGTGGAGTGCGGGTCATGAGGAGTTTGGGTGTGGAGTGCGGATTGTGAAAATTTTGGTTGTGGAGTGTGGTTTGTGAAGCTCTTGGGTGTGGACTGCGGATTGTGGAGCGTTCTGGTGTGGACTGTGATTTGGGGAGTGTTTGTGTGTGGAGTGTGGGTTGTGGAGGGTTTGTGTGTGGGTCGTGGGTTGTGGAATGTTTGGGTGTGAAGTGTAGTTTGTTAAATGTCTGGGCGTGGAGTCCAGGACGTGGAGAGCTTGGGTGCGGAGTGCGCGTCGTCAAGAGTTTGGGTGTGGTGTGGAGTGCGGGTTTTGTATTGTTTTGTTGTGGAGTGTGGGTTGTGGAGAGTTTGGGTGTGGAGTGCGGATCGAGAAGAGTTTGGGTGTGGAGTGTGCATTGTGGAGAGTTTGGGTGTGGAGTGCAGGTCATGAGGAGTTTGGGTGTGGAGTGCATTTCATGAGGAGTTTGTGTGTGGAGTGCGGGTCATGAGGAGTTTGGGTATGGAGTGCATGTCGTGAAGAGTTTGGGTGTGGACTGTGGATCGTGAAGAGTTTGGGTGTGGAGTGCGGATCGAGAATTGTTTGGGTGTGGACTGCGGATCGAGAAGAGTTTTGGTGTGGTGTGTGGGTCGTGTAGAGTTTGGGTGTGGAGTGCAGGTCATGATTAGTTTGGGTGTGGAGTGCGGGTCATGAGGAGTTTGGGTGTGGAGTGCGGGTCATGAGGAGTTTGGGTGTGGTGTGCGGGTCATGAGGACTTTGGGTGTGGAGTGCGTGTTGTGAGGAGTTTGGGTGTGGAGTGCGGATCGTGAAGAATTTGGGTTTGGAGTGCAGATTGAGAAGAGTTTGGCTGTGGAGCGCGGATCGAGAAGAGTTTGGGAGTCATGCGTGGGTCGTGGAGACTTTGGGTGTGAAGTGCGGGTCATGAGTAGTTTGGGTGTGGAGTGTGTGTTGTGGAGTGTTTGGGTGTGGAGTGCAGGTCATGAGGAGTTTGGGTGTGGAGTGCGGGTCATGAGGAGTTTGGGTGTGGAGTGCGGGTCATGAGGAGTTTGGGTGTGGAGTGTGGATCGTGAAGAGTTTGGGTGTGGAGTGTGGATCGTGATGGGTTCGGGTGTGGAGTGCGGGCCGTGAGAAGTTTGGTTGTGGAGTGCGGGTCATGAGGAGTTGGTGTGTGGAGTGCGGATCATGAGGAGTTTGGGTGTGGAGTGCGCCTCATGAGGATTTTGGGTGTGGAGTGCGGGTCATGAGGAGTTTGGGTATGGAGTGCATGTCGTGAAGAGTTTGGGTGTGGACTGCGAATCGTGAAGCGTTTGGGTGTGGAGTGCGGATCGAGAAGAGTTTGGGTGTGGAGTGCGGATCGAGAAGTGTTTGGGTGTGGAGTGCGGATCGAGAAGAGTTTGGGTGTGGAGTGCAGGTCGTGGAGAGTTTGGGTGTGGAGTGCAGGTCATGAGGAGTTTGGGTGTGGAGTGCGGGTCATGAGGAGTTTGGGTGTGGAGTGCGGGTCATGAGACGTTTGGGTATGGAGTGCGTGTCGTGAAGAGTTTGGGTGTGGAGCGCGGTTCGAGAAGTGTTTGGGTGTGGTGTGTGGGTCGTGGAGAGTTTGGGTGTGAAGTGCGGGTCATGAGGAGTTTGGGTGTGGAGTGCGGGCCGTGAGAAGTTTGGTTGTGGAGTGCGGGTCATGAGGAGTTTGGGTGTGGAGTGCGGATCGTGAAGAGTTTGGGTGTGGAGTGCGGATCGAGAAGTGTTTGGGTGTGGAATGCGGATCGAGAAGAGTTTGGGTGTGGTGTGTGGGTCGTGGAGAGTTTAGGTGTGGAGTGCAGGTCATGAGTAGTTTGGGTGCAGAGTGCGGGTCATGAGGAATTTGGGTGTGGAGTGCGTGTGGAGTGCGGGCCATGAGAAGTTTGGTTGTGGAGTGCGGGTCATGAGGAGTTTGGGTGTGGAGTGCGGGTCGTGAAGAGTTTGGGTGTGGAGTGAGGGTCGTGATATTGTTTGGGTGTGCAGTGCGGGTCATGAGGAGTTTGGGTGTGGAGTGCGGGTCGTGAAGAGTTTGGGTGTGGAGTGTGGATCGAGAAGTGTTTGGGTGTGGAGTGCGGATCGAGAAGAGTTTGGGTGTGGAGTGCAATTCGTGGAGAGTTTGGGTGTGGAGTGCAGGTCATGAGGAGTTTGGGTGTGGTGTGTGGGTCGTGGAGAGTTTGGGTATGAAGTGCGTGTCATGAGGAGTTTGGGTGTGGAGTGTGGGCCGTGAGAAGTTTGGTTGTGGAGTGCGGGTCATGAGGAGTTGGTGTGTGGAGTGCGGATCATGAGGAGTTTGGGTGTGGAGTGCGCCTCATGAGGATTTTGGGTGTGGAGTGCGGGTCATGAGGAGTTTGGGTATGGAGTGCATGTCGTGAAGAGTTTGGGTGTGGACTGCGGATCGTGAAGCGTTTGGGTGTGGAGTGCGGATCGAGAAGAGTTTGGGTGTGGAGTGTGGATCGAGAAGTGTTTGGGTGTGGAGTGCGGATCGAGAAGAGTTTGGGTGTGGAGTGCAGGTCGTGGAGAGTTTGGGTGTGGAGTGCAGGTCATGAGGAGTTTGGGTGTGGAGTGCGGGTCATGAGGAGTTTGGGTGTGGAGTGCGGGTCATGAGACGTTTGGGTATGGAGTGCGTGTCGTGAAGAGTTTGGGTGTGGAGCGCGGTTCGAGAAGTGTTTGGGTGTGGTGTGTGGGTCGTGGAGAGTTTGGGTGTGAAGTGCGGGTCATGAGGAGTTTGGGTGTGGAGTGCGGGCCGTGAGAAGTTTGGTTGTGGAGTGCGGGTCATGAGGAGTTTGGGTGTGGAGTGCGGATCGTGAAGAGTTTGGGTGTGGAGTGCGGATCGAGAAGTGTTTGGGTGTGGAATGCGGATCGAGAAGAGTTTGGGTGTGGTGTGTGGGTCGTGGAGAGTTTAGGTGTGGAGTGCAGGTCATGAGTAGTTTGGGTGCAGAGTGCGGGTCATGAGGAGTTTGGGTGTGGAGTGCGTGTGGAGTGCGGGCCATGAGAAGTTTGGTTGTGGAGTGCGGGTCATGAGGAGTTTGGGTGTGGAGTGCGGGTCGTGAAGAGTTTGGGTGTGGAGTGAGGGTCGTGATATTGTTTGGGTGTGCAGTGCGGGTCATGAGGAGTTTGGGTGTGGAGTGCGGGTCGTGAAGAGTTTGGGTGTGGAGTGCGGATCGTGAAGAGTTTGGTGTGGAGTGTGGATCATGAAGATTTTGGGTGTGGAGTGCGGATCGTGATGAGTTTGGGTGTGGAGTGCGGATCGTGATGAGTTTGGGTGTGGAGTGCGGGTCGTGAAGAGTTTGGATGTGGAGTGCGGGTCGTGAAGAGTTTGGGTGTGGAGTGCGGATCGAGAAGAGTTTGGGTGTGGAGTGCAATTCGTGGAGAGTTTGGGTGTGGAGTGCAGGTCATGAGGAGTTTGGGTGTGGTGTGTGGGTCGTGGAGAGTTTGTGTGTGAAGTGCGGGTCATGAGGAGTTTGGGTGTGGAGTGAGGGCCGTGAGAAGTTTGGTTGTGGAGTGCGGGTCATGAGGAGTTGGTGTGTGGAGTGCGGATCGTGAAGAGTTTGGGTGTGGAGTACGGGTCGTGATGAGTTTGGGTGTGGAGTGCGGATCGAGAAGAGTTTGGGTGTGGAGTGTGGGTTGTGGAGAGTTTGGGTGTGGAGTGTGGGTTGTGGAGATTTTGGGTGTGGAGTGCAAGTGATGAAGAGTTTGGGTGTGGAGTGCGGATCGAGGAGAGTTTGGGTGTGGAGTGTGCGTTGTGGAGTGTTTGGGTGTGGAGTGCGGATCGTGAAGAGTTTGGGTGTGGAGTGCAGTTCGTGGAGAGTTTGGGTATGGAGTGCAGGTCATGAGGAGTTTGGGTGTGGTGTGTGGGTCGTGGAGAGTTTGTGTGTGAAGTGCGGGTCATGAGGAGTTTGGGTGTGGAGTGAGGGCCGTGAGAAGTTTGGTTGTGGAGTGCGGGTCATGAGGAGTTGGTGTGTGGAGTGCGGATCGTGAAGAGTTTGGGTGTGGAGTACGGGTCGTGATGAGTTTGGGTGTGGAGTGCGGATCGAGAAGAGTTTGCGTGTGGTGTGTGGGTTGTGGAGAGTTTGGGTGTGGATTGCAGGTCATGACGAGTTTGGGTGTGGAGTGCAGGTCATGAGGAGTTTGGGTGTGGAGTGCGGGTCATGAGGAGTTTGGGTCTGGAGTGCGTGTCGTGAAGAGTTTGGCTGTGGAGTGCAGATCGTGAAGAGTTGGGTGTGGAGTGCAGGTCATGAGGAGTTTGGGTGTGGTGTGTGGGTCGTGGAGAGTTTGGGTATGAAGTGCGTGTCATGAGGAGTTTGGGTGTGGAGAGCGGGCCGTGAGAAGTTTGGTTGTGGAGTGCGGGTCATGAGGAGTTGGTGTGTGGAGTGCGGATCATGAGGAGTTTGGGTGTGGAGTGCGCCTCATGAGGATTTTGGGTGTGGAGTGCGGGTCATGAGGAGTTTGGGTATGGAGTGCATGTCGTGAAGAGTTTGGGTGTGGACTGCGGATCGTGAAGCGTTTGGGTGTGGAGTGCGGATCGAGAAGAGTTTGGGTGTGGAGTGTGGATTGAGAAGTGTTTGGGTGTGGAGTGCGGATCGAGAAGAGTTTGGGTGTGGAGTGCAGGTCATGACGAGTTTGGGTGTGGAGTGCGGGTCAGGAGGAGTTTGGGTGTGGAGTACGCCTCATGAGGAGTTTGGGTGTGGAGTGCGGGTCATGAGGAGTTTGCGTATGGAGTGCATGTCGTGAAGAGTTTGGGTGTGGACTGTGGATGGTGAAACGTTTGGGTGTGGAATGCGGATCGAGAAGTGTTTGGGTGTGGAGTGCGGATCGAGAAGAGTTTGGGTGTGGTGTGTGGGTCGTGGAGAGTTTGGGTCTGAAGTGCGGGTCATGAGGAGTTTGGGTGTGGAGTGCGGGCCATGAGAAGTTTGTTTGTGGAGTGCGGGTCATGAGGAGTTTGTGTGTGGAGTGCGGATCATGAAGAGTTTGGGTGTGGAGTGCGGGTCGAGAAGAGTTTGGGTGTGGAGTGTGGGTTGTGGAGATTTTGGGTGTGGAGTGCAAGTGATGAAGAGTTTGGGTGTGGAGTGCGGATCGAGGAGAGTTTGGGTGTGGAGTGTGCGTTGTGGAGTGTTTGGGTGTGGAGTGCAGGTCATGAGGAGTTTGGGTGTGGAGTGCGGGTCATGAGGAGTTTGGGTGTGGAGTGCAGGTCATGAGGAGTTTGGGTGTGGAGTGCGGGTCATGAGGAGTTTGGGTCTGGAGTGCGTGTCGTGAAGAGTTTGGCTGTGGAGTGCAGATCGTGAAGAGTTGGGTGTGGAGTGCAGGTCATGAGGAGTTTGGGTGTGGTGTGTGGGTCGTGGAGAGTTTGGTTATGAAGTGCGTGTCATGAGGAGTTTGGGTGTGGAGTGCGGGCCGTGAGAAGTTTGGTTGTGGAGTGCGGGTCATGAGGAGTTGGTGTGTGGAGTGCGGATCATGAGGAGTTTGGGTGTGGAGTGCGCCTCAAGAGGATTTTGGGTGTGGAGTGCGGGTCATGAGGAGTTTGGGTATGGAGTGCATGTCGTGAAGAGTTTGGGTGTGGACTGCGGATCGTGAAGCGTTTGGGTGTGGAGTGCGGATCGAGAAGAGTTTGGGTGTGGAGTGTGGATCGAGAAGTGTTTGGGTGTGGAGTGCGGATCGAGAAGAGTTTGGGTGTGGAGTGCAGGTCGTGGAGAGTTTGGGTGTGGAGTGCAGGTCATGAGGAGTTTGGGTGTGGAGTGCGGGTCATGAGGAGTTTGGGTGTGGAGTGCGGGTCATGAGACGTTTGGGTGTGGAGTGCGTGTCGTGAAGAGTTTGGGTGTGGAGCGCGGTTCGAGAAGTGTTTGGGTGTGGTGTGTGGGGCGTGGAGAGTTTGGGTGTGAAGTGCGGGTCATGAGGAGTTTGGGTGTGGAGTGCGGGCCGTGAGAAGTTTGGTTGTGGAGTGCGGGTCATGAGGAGTTTGGGTGTGGAGTGCGGATCGTGAAGAGTTTGGGTGTGGAGTGCGGATCGAGAAGTGTTTGGGTGTGGAATGCGGATCGAGAAGAGTTTGGGTGTGGAGTGCGGATCGAGAAGAGTTTGGGTGTGGTGTGTGGGTCGTGGAGAGTTTAGGTGTGGAGTGCAGGTCATGAGTAGTTTGGATGTGGAGTGCGGGTCATGAGGAGTTTGGGCGTAGAGTGCGGGTCGTGAATAGTTTGGGTGTGTAGTGCGGATCGAGAAGTCTTTGGGTGTGGAGTGCGGATCATGAAGAGTTTGGGTGTGGAGTGCAGATCGTGACGAGTTTGGGTGTGGAGTGCCAATCGAGAAGAGTTTGGGTGTGGAGTGCGGATCGTGAAGAGTTTGGGTGTGGAGTGCGGATCGAGAAGAGTTTTGGTGTGGAGCGTGGATCGAGAAGGGTTTGGGTGTGGTGTGTGGGTCTTGAAGAGTTTGTGTGTGGAGTGCGGATCGTGAAGAGTTTGGGTGTGGAGTGCGGGTCGAGAAGAGTTTGGGTGTGGCGTGTGGGTTGTGGAGATTTTGGGTGTGGAGTGCAAGTCATGAGGAGTTTGGATGTGGAGTGCAGGTCATGAGGAGTTTGGGTGTGGAGTGCGCCTCATGAGGAGTTTGGGTGTGGAGTGCTGGTCATGAGGAGTTTCGGTATGGAGTGCGGGTCATGAGGCGTTTGGGTCTGGAGTGCGTGTCGTGAAGAGTTTGGCTGTGGAGTGCAGATCGTGAAGAGTTTGGGAGTGGTGTGTGGCTTTTGGAGACTTTGGGTGTGAAGTGCGGGTCATGAGTAGTTTGGGTGTGGAGTGCGGGTCATGAAGAGTTTGGTTGTGGAGTGCGGGTCGTGAAGAGTTTGGGTGTGGAGTGCGGATCGTGAAGAGTTTGGTGTGGAGTGCGGATCATGAAGATTTAGGGTGTGGAGTGCGGATCGTGATGAGTTTGGGTGTGGAGTGCGGATCGTGAAGAGTTTGGGTGTGGAGTGTGGGTCGTGAAGAGTTTGGGTGTGGAGTGCGGGTCGTGATGAGTTTGGGTGTGGAGTGTGGGTCGTGAACAGTTTGGGTGTGGAGTGCGGGTTGTGAAGACTTTGGGTGTGGACTGCGGATCGAGAGGAGTTTGGGTGTGGAGCGCGGATCGAGAAGGGTTTGGGTGTGGTGTGTGGGTCGTGGAGAGTTTGGGTGTGAAGTGCGGGTCATCTGGAGTTTAGGTTTGGAGTGCGGGCCGTGAGAAGTTTGGTTGTGGAGTGCGGATCGAGAAGAGTTTGGGTGTGGAGTGCGGGTTGTGGAGAGTTTGGGTGTGGAGTGCAGGTCATGAGGAGTTTGGGTGTGGAGTGCGGGTCATGAGGAGTTTGGGCGTGGAGTGCGCCTCATGAGGAGTTTGGGTGTGGATTGCGGGTCATGAGGAGTTTGGGTGTGGAGTGTGGGTCATGAGGAGTTTGGGTGTGGAGTGCGGGTCTTGAGGAGTTTGGGTGTGGAGTGCGGGTCATGAGGAGTTTGGGTGTGGAGTGCGGGTCATGAGGAGTTTGGGTGTGGAGTGCGGATTGTGAAAATTTTGGTTGTGGAGTGTGGTTTGTGAAGCTCTTGGGTGTGGACTGCGGATTGTGGAGCGTTCTGGTGTGGACTGTGATTTGGGGAGTGTTTGTGTGTGGAGTGTGGGTTGTGGAGGGTTTGGGTGTGGGTCGTGGGTTGTGGAATGTTTGGGTGTGAAGTGTAGTTTGTTAAATGTCTGGGCGTGGAGTGCAGGTCGTGGAGAGCTTGATTGCGGAGTGCGCGTCGTCAAGAGTTTGGGTGTGGTGTGGAGTGCGGGTTTTGTATTGTTTTGTTGTGGAGTGTGGGTTGTGGAGAGTTTGGGTGTGGAGTGCGGATCGAGAAGAGTTTGGGTGTGGAGTGTGCATTGTGGAGAGTTTGGGTGTGGAGTGCAGGTCATGAGGAGTTTGGGTGTGGAGTGCGTTTCATGAGGAGTTTGGGTGTGGAGTGCGGGTCATGAGGAGTTTGGGTATGGAGTGCATGTCGTGAAGAGTTTGGGTGTGGACTGTGGATCGTGAAGGGTTTGGGTGTGGAGTGCGGATCGAGAATTGTTTGGGTGTGGACTGCGGATCGAGAAGAGTTTGGGTGTGGTGTGTGGGTCGTGTAGAGTTTGGGTGTGGAGTGCAGGTCATGATTAGTTTGGGTGTGGAGTGCGGGTCATGAGGAGTTTGGGTGTGGAGTGCGGGTCATGAGGAGTTTGGGTGTGGTGTGCGGGTCATGAGGACTTTGGGTGTGGAGTGCGTGTTGTGAGGAGTTTGGGTGTGGAGTGCGGATCGTGAAGAATTTGGGTGTGGAGTGCAGATTGAGAAGAGTTTGGCTGTGGAGCGCGGATCGAGAAGAGTTTGGGAGTCATGCGTGGGTCGTGGAGACTTTGGGTGTGAAGTGCGGGTCATGAGTAGTTTGGGTGTGGAGTGTGTGTTGTGGAGTGTTTGGGTGTGGAGTGCAGGTCATGAGGAGTTTGGGTGTGGAGTGCGGGTCATGAGGAGTTTGGGTGTGGAGTGCGGGTCATGAGGAGTTTGGGTGTGGAGTGTGGATCGTGAAGAGTTTGGGTGTGGAGTGTGGATCGTGATGGGTTCGGGTGTGGAGTGCGGATCGTGACGAGTTTGGGTGTGGAGTGTGGGTCATGAGGCGTTTGGGTGTGGAGTGTGGGTCATGAAGAGTTTTTGTGTGGAGTACGGATCATGATGAGTTTGGGTGTGGAGTGCGGGTCATGAGGAGTTTGTGTGTGGAGTGCGTGTCATGAAGAGTTTGGGTGTGGAGTGTGGAGGGAGAAGAGTTTGGGTGTGGAGTGTGGATCGAGAAGAGTTTGGGTGTGGAGTGTGGATCGAGAAGTGTTTGGGTGTGGAGTGCGGATTGAGAAGAGTTTGGGTGTGGAGTGCAGGTCGTGGAGAGTTTGGGTGTGGAGTGCAGGTCATGAGGAGTTTGGGTGTGGAGTGCGGGTCATGAGGAGTTTGGGTGTGGAGTGCGGGTCATGAGACGTTTGGGTATGGAGTGCGTGTCGTGAAGAGTTTGGGTGTGGAGCGCGGTTCGAGAAGTGTTTGGGTGTGGTGTGTGGGTCGTGGAGAGTTTGGGTGTGAAGTGCGGGTCATGAGGAGTTTGGGTGTGGAGTGCGGGCCGTGAGAAGTTTGGTTGTGGAGTGCGGGTCATGAGGAGTTTGGGTGTGGAGTGCGGATCGTGAAGAGTTTGGGTGTGGAGTGCGGATCGAGAAGTGTTTGGGTGTGGAGTGCGGATCGAGAAGAGTTTGGGTGTGGAGTGCGGATCGAGAAGAGTTTGGGTGTGGTGTGTGGGTCATGGAGAGTTTAGGTGTGGAGTGCAGGTCATGAGTAGTTTGGGTGTGGAGTGCGGGTCATGAGGAGTTTGGGTGTGGAGTGCGGATCGTGAAGAGTTTGGGTTTGGAGTGCGGATCGAGAAGTGTTTGGGTGTGGAGTGCGGATTGAGAAGAGTTTGGGTGTGGAGTGCGGATCGAGAAGAGTTTGGGTGTGGTGTGCAGTTCGTGGAGAGTTTAGGTGTGGAGTGCAGGTCATGAGTAGTTTGGGTGTGGAGTGCGGGTCATGAGGAGTTTGGTCGTGGAGTGTGGGTCGTGAAGAGTTTGGGTGTGGAGTGCGGATCGAGAAGAGTTTGGGTGTGGAGTGCGGATTGAGAAGAGTTTGGGTGTGGAGTGCAGGTCGTGGAGAGTTTAGGTGTGGAGTGCAGGTCATGAGTAGTTTGGGTGTGGAGTGCGGGTCATGAGGAGTTTGGGCGTGGAGTGCGGGTCGTGAAGAGTTTGGGTGTGTAGTGCGGATCGAGAAGTGTTTGGGTGTGGAGTTTGGATCATGAAGAGTTTGGGTGTGGTGTGTGGATCGTGAAGTTTTTGGGTGTGGAATGCGGATCGAGAAGAGTTTGGGATTGGAGTGCGGATCGAGAAGAGTTTGGGTGTGGTGTGTGGGTCGTGGAGAGTTTGGGTGTGAAGTGCGGGTCGTGAGTAGTTTGGGTGTGGAGTGCAGGTCATGAGTAGTTTGGGTGCAGAGTGCGGGTCATGAGGAGTTTGGGTGTGGAGTGCGTGTGGAGTGCGGGCCATGAGAAGTTTGGTTGTGGAGTGCGGGTCATGAGGAGTTTGGGTGTGGAGTGCGGGTCGTGAAGAGTTTGGGTGTGGAGTGAGGGTCGTGATATTGTTTGGGTGTGCAGTGCGGGTCATGAGGAGTTTGGGTGTGGAGTGCGGGTCGTGAAGAGTTTGGGTGTGGAGTGCGGATCGTGAAGAGTTTGGTGTGGAGTGCGGATCATGAAGAGTTTGGGTGTGGAGTGCGGATCGTGATGAGTTTGGGTGTGGAGTGCGGATCGTGATGAGTTTGGGTGTGGAGTGCGGGTCGTGAAGAGTTTGGATGTGGAGTGCGGGTCGTGAAGAGTTTGGGTGTGGAGTGCGGATCGAGAAGAGTTTGGGTGTGGAGTGCAGTTCGTGGAGAGTTTGGGTGTGGAGTGCAGGTCATGAGGAGTTTGGGTGTGGTGTGTGGATCGTGGAGAGTTTGTGTGTGAAGTGCGGGTCATGAGGAGTTTGGGTGTGGAGTGAGGGCCGTGAGAAGTTTGGTTGTGGAGTGCGGGTCATGAGGAGTTGGTGTGTGGAGTGCGGATCGTGAAGAGTTTGGGTGTGGAGTACGGGTCGTGATGAGTTTGGGTGTGGAGTGCGGATCGAGAAGAGTTTGGGTGTGGAGTGTGGGTTGTGGAGAGTTTGGGTGTGGAGTGCAGGTCATGACGAGTTTGGGTGTGGAGTGCGGGTCATGAGGAGTTTGGGTGTGGAGTACGCCTCATGAGGAGTTTGGGTGTGGAGTGCGGGTCATGGAGAGTTTGGGTGTGGAGTGCGGATCCAGAAGAGTTTGGGTGTGGAGTGTGGGTTGTGGAGAGTTTGGGTGTGGAGTGCAGGTCATGAGGAGTTTGGGTGTGGAGTGCGGGTCATGAGGTGTTTGGGTGTGGAGTGTGGATCGTGAAGAGTTTGCGTGTGGATTGTGGGTCATGAGGTGTTTGGGTGTGGAGTGTGTGTCATGAAGAGTTTGTGTGTGGAGTATGGATCGTGAGGAGTTTTTGTGTGTAGTGCGGATCATGAGGAGTTTGTGTGTGGAGTGCGTGTCATGAAGAGTTTGGGTGTGGAGTGTGGATCGAGAAGAGTTTGGGTGTGGAGTGCAGGTCGTGGAGAGTTTGGGTGTGGAGTGCAGGTCATGAGGAGTTTGGGTGTGGAGTGCGGGTCATGAGGAGTTTGGGTGTGGAGTGCGGGTCATGAGACTTTTGGGTATGGAGTGCGTGTCGTGAAGAGTTTGGGTGTGGACTGCGAATTGTGAAGAGTTTGGGTGTGGAGTGCGGATCAAGAAGTGTTTGGGTGAGGAGTGCGGATCGAGAAGAGGTTGGGTGTGGTGTGTGGGTCGTGGAGAGTTTGTGAGTGGAGTGCAGGTCATGAGTAGTTTGGGTGTGGAGGGCATGTCATGAGGAGTTTGTGCGTGGAGTGCGGGTCGTGAAAAGTTTGGGTATGGAGTGCGGATCGAGAAGAGTTTGGGTGTCAAATGCGGATCATGAAGAGTTTGGCTGTGGAGTGCAGATCGTGACGAGTTTGGGTGTGGAGTGCCAATCGAGAAGAGTTTGGGTGTGGAGTGCGGGTCATGAGGAGATTGGGTGTGGAGTGTGGGTCATGAAGAGTTTGTGTGTGGAGTACGGATCGTGAAGAGTTTGGGTGTGGAGTGCGGGTCATGAGGAGTTTGTGTGTGGAGTATGGATCGTGAAGAGCTTGGGTGAGGAGAGCGGGTCGTGATGAGTTTGGGTGTGGAGTGTGGATCGAGAAGAGTTTGGGTGTGGAGTGCGGATCGAGAAGAGTTTGGGTGTGGAGTGTGGTTTCGAGAAGAGTTTGGGTGTGGAATGCAGTTCGTGAAGAGTTTGGGTGTGGAGTGAGGAACGTGAAGAGTTTGGGTGTGGAGTGCGAATCGAGCAGAGTTTGGGTTTGGAGTGCGGATCGAGAAGTCTTTGGGTGTGGAGTGCGGATCATGAAGAGTTTGGGTGTGGAGTGCAGATCGTGACGAGTTTGGGTGTGGAGTGCCAATCGAGAAGAGTTTGGGTGTGGAGTGCGGATCGTGAAGAGTTTGGGTGTGGAGTGCGGATCGAGAAGAGTTTTGGTGTGGAGCGTGGATCGAGAAGGGTTTGGGTGTGGTGTGTGGGTCTTGAAGAGTTTGTGTGTGGAGTGCGGATCGTGAAGAGTTTGGGTGTGGAGTGCGGGTCGAGAAGAGTTTGGGTGTGGCGTGTGGGTTGTGGAGATTTTGGGTGTGGAGTGCAAGTCATGAGGAGTTTGGATGTGGAGTGCAGGTCATGAGGAGTTTGGGTGTGGAGTGCGCCTCATGAGGAGTTTGGGTGTGGAGTGCTGGTCATGAGGAGTTTCGGTATGGAGTGCGGGTCATGAGGAGTTTGGGTCTGGAGTGCGTGTCGTGAAGAGTTTGGCTGTGGAGTGCAGATCGTGAAGAGTTTGGGAGTGGTGTGTGGCTTTTGGAGACTTTGGGTGTGAAGTGCGGGTCGTGAGTAGTTTGGGTGTGGAGTGCGGGTCATGAAGAGTTTGGTTGTGGAGTGCGGGTCGTGAAAAGTTTGGGTGTGGAGTGCGGATCGTGAAGAGTTTGGTGTGGAGTGCGGATAATGAAGATTTAGGGTGTGGAGTGCCGGTCGTGATGAGTTTGGGTGTGGAGTGCGGATCGTGAAGAGTTTGGGTGTGGAGTGTGGGTCGTGAAGAGTTTGGGTGTGGAGTGCGGGTCGTGATGAGTTTGGGTGTGGAGTGTGGGTCGTGAACAGTTTGGGTGTGGAGTGCGGGTTGTGAAGACTTTGGGTGTGGACTGCGGATCGAGAGGAGTTTGGGTGTGGAGCGCGGATCGAGAAGGGTTTGGGTGTGGTGTGTGGGTCGTGGAGAGTTTGGGTGTGAAGTGCGGGTCATCTGGAGTTTAGGTTTGGAGTGCGGGCCGTGAGAAGTTTGGTTGTGGAGTGCGGATCGAGAAGAGTTTGGGTGTGGAGTGCGGGTTGTGGAGAGTTTGGGTGTGGAGTGCAGGTCATGAGGAGTTTGGGTGTGGAGTGCGGGTCATGAGGAGTTTGGGCGTGGAGTGCGCCTCATGAGGAGTTTGGGTGTGGATTGCGGGTCATGAGGAGTTTGGGTGTGGAGTGTGGGTCATGAGGAGTTTGGGTGTGGAGTGCGGGTCATGAGGAGTTTGGGTGTGGAGTGCGCCTCATGACGAGTTTGGGTGTGGAGTGCGGGTCTTGAGGAGTTTGGGTGTGGAGTGCGGGTCATGAGGAGTTTGGGCGTGGAGTGCGCCTCATGACGAGTTTGGGTGTGGAGTGCGGGTCATGAGGAGTTTGGGTGTGGAGTACGCCTCATGAGGAGTTTGGGTGTGGAGTGCGGGTCATGAGGAGTTTGCGTATGGAGTGCATGTCGTGAAGAGTTTGGGTGTGGACTGTGGATCGTGAAACGTTTGGGTGTGGAATGCGGATCGAGAAGTGTTTGGGTGTGGAGTCCGGATCGAGAAGAGTTTGGGTGTGGTGTGTGGGTCGTGGAGAGTTTGGGTCTGAAGTGCGGGTCATTTGGAGTTTGGGTGTGGAGTGCGGGCCATGAGAGGTTTGTTTGTGGAGTGCGGGTCATGAGGAGTTTGTGTGTGGAGTGCGGATCATGAAGAGTTTGGGTGTTTAATTGCGGGTCGTGAAGAGTTTGGGTGTGGAGTGTGGGTTGTGGAGATTTTGGGTGTGGAGTGCAAGTGATGAAGAGTTTGGGTGTGGAGTGCGGATCGAGGAGAGTTTGGGTGTGGAGTGTGCGTTGTGGAGTGGTTGGGTGTGGAGTGCAGGTCATGAGGAGTTTGGGTGTGGAGTGCGGGTCATGAGGAGTTTGGGTGTGGAGTGCAGGTCATGAGGAGTTTGGGTGTGGAGTGCGGGTCATGAGGAGTTTGGGTCTGGAGTGCGTGTCGTGAAGAGTTTGGCTGTGGAGTGCAGATCGTGAAGAGTTTGCGTGTGGATTGCGGATCGAGAAGAGTTTGGGTGTGGAGCGCGGATCGAGAAGTGTTTGGGAGTGGTGTTTGGGTTGTTGAGACTTTGGGTGTGAAGTGCGTGTCGTGAGTAGTTTGGGTGTGGAGTGCGGGTCATGAGGAGTTTGGTTGTGGAGTGCGGGTCGTGAAGAGTTTGGGTGTGGAGTGCGGATTGTGAAGAGTTTGGTGTGGAGTGCGGATCATGAAGATTTAGGGTGTGGAGTGCGGGTCGTGAAGAGTTTGGGTGTGGAATTCGGATCGTGAAGAGTTTGGGTGTGGAGTGCGGGTCGTAAAGAGTTTGGGTGTGGAGTGCGGATCGAGAAGGGTTTGGGTGTGGTGTGTGGGTCGTGGAGAGTTTGGGTGTGAAGTGCGGGTCATCAGGAGTTTAGGTTTGGAGTGCGGGCCGTGAGTAGTTTGGTTGTGGAGTGCGGATCATGAGGAGTTTGTGTGTGGAGTGCGGATCGAGAAGAGTTTGGGTGTGGAGTGCGGATCGAGAATAGTATGGGTGTGGAGTGCGATTTGTGGAGAGTTTGGGTTTGGAGTGCAGGTCACGAGGAGTTTGGGTGTGGAGTGCGGGTCATAAGGAGTTTGGGCGTGGAGTGCGCCTCATGAGGAGTTTGGTTGTGGATTGCGGGTCATGAGGAGTTTGGGTGTGGAGTGCGGGTCTTGAGGAGTTTGGGTGTGGAGTGCGGGTCATGAGGAGTTTGGGTGTGGAGTGCGGGTCTTGAGGAGTTTGGGTGTGGAGTGCGGATTGTGAAAATTTTGGGTGTGGAGTGTGGTTTGTGAAGCTGTTGGGTGTGGACTGCGGATTGTGGTGCGTTCTGGTGTGGACTGCGATTTGGGGAGTGTTTGTGTGTGGAGTGTGGGTTGTGGAGAGTTTGGGTGTCGGTCGTGGGTTGTGGAAAGTTTGGGTGTGAAGTGTAGTTTGTTAAATGTCTGGGCGTGGAGAGCAGGACGTGGAGAGTTTGGGTGCGGAGGGCGCGTCGTCAAGAGTTTGGGTGTGGTGTGGAGTGCGGGTTCTGTATTGTTTTGTTGTGGAGTGTGGGTTGTGGAGAATTTGGGTGTGGAGTGCGGGTCGTGGAGAGTTTGGGTGTGGAGTGCGGATCGAGAAGAGTTTGGGTGTGGAGTGTGGGTTGTGGAGAGTTTCGGTGTGGAGTGCAGGTCATGAGGAGTTTGGGTGTGGAGTGCGGGTCATGAGGAGTTTGGGTGTGGAGTGCGGGTCATGAGGAGTTTGGGTGTGGAGTGCGTGTCGTGAAGAGTTTGGGTGTGGAGTGCGGATCGAGAAGTGTTTGGGTGTGGTATGTGGGTCGTGGAGAGTTTGGGTGTGGAGTGCGGATCGAGAAGAGTTTGGATGTGGAATGTGCATTGTGGAGAGTTTGGGTGTGGAGTGCAGGTCATGAGGAGTTTGGGTGTGGAGTGCGGGTCATGAGGAGTTTGGGTGTGGAGTGCGGGTCATGGGGAGTTTGGGTGTGGAGTGCGGGTCATGAGGAGTTTGGGTATGGAGTGCGTGTCATGAAGAGTTTGGGTGTGGACTGTGGATCGTGAAGAGTTTGGGTGTGGAGTGCGGATCGAGAAGTGTTTGGGTGTGGTATGTGGGTCGTGGAGAGTTTGGGTGTGGAGTGCGGATCGAGAGGAGTTTGGGTGTGGAGTGCGGATCGAGAATAGTTTGGGTGTGGTGTGTGGGTCGTGGAGAGTTTGGGTGTGGAGTGCAGGTCATGATTAGTTTGCGTGTGGAGTGCGGGTCATGAGGAGTTTGGGTGTGGAGTGCAGGTCATCAGGAGTTTGGGTGTGGAGTGCAGGTCATCAGGAGTTTGGGTGTGGAGTGCAGGTCATGAGGAATTTGGCTGTGGCATGGGGGTCATGAGGAGTTTGGGTGTGGAGTGCGTGTCATGAGGATTTTGGGTGTGGAGTGCGGATTGTGAAAATTTTGGGTGTGGAGTGTGGTTTGTGAAGCTCTTGGGTGTGGACTGTGGATTGTGGGGCGTTCGGGTGTGGACTGTGATTTAGGGAGTGTTTGTGTGTGGAGTGTGGGTTGTGGAGGGTTTGGGTGTGGGTCGTGGGTTGTGGAATGTTTGGGTGTGAAGTGTAGTTTGTTAAATGTCTGGGCGTGGATTGCGGGATGTGGACAGTTTGGGTGCGGATTTCGCGCGTCAAGAGTTTGGGTGTGGTGTGGAGTGCGGGTTTGGTATTGTTTTGTTGTGGAGAGTTTGGGTGTGGAGTGCGGGTCATGGAGAGTTTGGGTGTGGAGTGCGGATCCAGAAGAGTTTGGGTGTGGAGTGTGGGTTGTGGAGAGTTTGGGTGTGGAGTGCGGATCCAGAAGAGTTTGGGTGTGGAGTGTGGGTTGTGGAGAGTTTGGGTGTGGAGTGCAGGTCATGAGGAGTTTGGGTGTGGAGTGCGGGTCATGAGGTGTTTGGGTGTGGAGTGTGGATCGTGAAGAGTTTGCGTGTGGATTGTGGGTCATGAGGTGTTTGGGTGTGGAGTGTGGGTCATGAAGAGTTTGTGTGTGGAGTATGGATCATGAGGAGTTTTTGTGTGTAGTGCGGATCATGAGGAGTTTGTGTGTGGAGTGCGTGTCATGAAGAGTTTGGGTGTGGAGTGTGGATCGAGAAGAGTTTGGGTGTGGAGTGCAGGTCGTGGAGAGTTTGGGTGTGGAGTGCAGGTCATGAGGAGTTTGGGTGTGGAGTGCGGGTCATGAGGAGTTTGGGTGTGGAGTGCGGGTCATGAGACGTTTGGGTATGGAGTGCGTGTCGTGAAGAGTTTGGGTGTGGACTGCGAATTGTGAAGAGTTTGGGTGTGGAGTGCGGATCAAGAAGTGTTTGGGTGAGGAGTGCGGATCGAGAAGAGGTTGGGTGTGGTGTGTGGGTCGTGGAGAGTTTGTGAGTGGAGTGCAGGTCATGAGTAGTTTGGGTGTGGAGGGCATGTCATGAGGAGTTTGTGCGTGGAGTGCGGGTCGTGAAAAGTTTGGGTGTGGAGTGCGGATCGAGAAGAGTTTGGGTGTCAAATGCGGATCATGAAGAGTTTGGCTGTGGAGTGCAGATCGTGACGAGTTTGGGTGTGGAGTGCCAATCGAGAAGAGTTTGGGTGTGGAGTGCGGGTCATGAGGAGATTGGGTGTGGAGTGTGGGTCATGAAGAGTTTGTGTGTGGAGTACGGATCGTGAAGAGTTTGGGTGTGGAGTGCGGGTCATGAGGAGTTTGTGTGTGGAGTATGGATCGTGAAGAGCTTGGGTGTGGAGAGCGGGTCGTGATGAGTTTGGGTGTGGAGTGTGGATCGAGAAGAGTTTGGGTGTGGAGTGCGGATCGAGAAGAGTTTGGGTGTGGAGTGTGGTTTCGAGAAGAGTTTGGGTGTGGAATGCAGTTCGTGAAGAGTTTGGGTGTGGAGTGAGGAACGTGAAGAGTTTGGGTGTGGAGTGCGGATCGAGCAGAGTTTGGGTTTGGAGTGCGGATCGAGAAGTCTTTGGGTGTGGAGTGCGGATCATGAAGAGTTTGGGTGTGGAGTGCAGATCGTGACGAGTTTGGGTGTGGAGTGCCAATCGAGAAGAGTTTGGGTGTGGAGTGCGGATCGTGAAGAGTTTGGGTGTGGAGTGCGGATCGAGAAGAGTTTGGGTGTGGTGTGTGGGTCTTGAAGAGTTTGTGTGTGGAGTGCGGATCGTGAAGAGTTTGGGTGTGGAGTGCGGGTCGAGAAGAGTTTGGGTGTGGCGTGTGGGTTGTGGAGATTTTGGGTGTGGAGTGCAAGTCATGAGGAGTTTGGATGTGGAGTGCAGGTCATGAGGAGTTTGGGTGTGGAGTGCGCCTCATGAGGAGTTTGGGTGTGGAGTGCTGGTCATGAGGAGTTTCGGTATGGAGTGCGGGTCATGAGGAGTTTGGGTCTGGAGTGCGTGTCGTGAAGAGTTTGGCTGTGGAGTGCAGATCGTGAAGAGTTTGGGAGTGGTGTGTGGCTTTTGGAGACTTTGGGTGTGAAGTGCGGGTCGTGAGTAGTTTGGGTGTGGAGTGCGGGTCATGAAGAGTTTGGTTGTGGAGTGCGGGTCGTGAAGAGTTTGGGTGTGGAGTGCGGATCGTGAAGAGTTTGGTGTGGAGTGCGGATCATGAAGATTTAGGGTGTGGAGTGCGGATCGTGATGAGTTTGGGTGTGGAGTGCGGATCGTGAAGAGTTTGGGTGTGGAGTGTGGGTCGTGAAGAGTTTGGGTGTGGAGTGCGGGTCGTGATGAGTTTGGGTGTGGAGTGTGGGTCGTGAACAGTTTGGGTGTGGAGTGCGGGTTGTGAAGACTTTGGGTGTGGACTGCGGATCGAGAGGAGTTTGGGTGTGGAGCGTGGATCGAGAAGGGTTTGGGTGTGGTGTGTGGGTCGTGGAGAGTTTGGGTGTGAAGTGCGGGTCATCTGGAGTTTAGGTTTGGAGTGCGGGCCGTGAGAAGTTTGGTTGTGGAGTGCGGATCGAGAAGAGTTTGGGTGTGGAGTGCGGGTTGTGGAGAGTTTGGGTGTGGAGTGCAGGTCATGAGGAGTTTGGGTGTGGAGTGCGGGTCATGAGGAGTTTGGGCGTGGAGTGCGCCTCATGAGGAGTTTGGGTGTGGATTGCGGGTCATGAGGAGTTTGGGTGTGGAGTGTGGGTCATGAGGAGTTTGGGTGTGGAGTGCGGGTCTTGAGGAGTTTGGGTGTGGAGTGCGGGTCATGAGGAGTTTGGGTGTGGAGTGCGGGTCATGAGGAGTTTGGGTGTGGAGTGCGGATTGTGAAAATTTTGGTTGTGGAGTGTGGTTTGTGAAGCTCTTGGGTGTGGACTGCGGATTGTGGAGCGTTCTGGTGTGGACTGTGATTTGGGGAGTGTTTGTGTGTGGAGTGTGGGTTGTGGAGGGTTTGGGTGTGGGTCGTGGGTTGTGGAATGTTTGGGTGTGAAGTGTAGTTTGTTAAATGTCTGGGCGTGGAGTGCAGGACGTGGAGAGCTTGATTGCGGAGTGCGCGTCGTCAAGAGTTTGGGTGTGGTGTGGAGTGCGGGTTTTGTATTGTTTTGTTGTGGAGTGTGGGTTGTGGAGAGTTTGGGTGTGGAGTGCGGATCGAGAAGAGTTTGGGTGTGGAGTGTGCATTGTGGAGAGTTTGGGTGTGGAGTGCAGGTCATGAGGAGTTTGGGTGTGGAGTGCGTTTCATGAGGTGTTTGGGTGTGGAGTGCGGGTCATGAGGAGTTTGGGTATGGAGTGCATGTCGTGAAGAGTTTGGGTGTGGACTGTGGATCGTGAAGAGTTTGGGTGTGGAGTGCGGATCGAGAATTGTTTGGGTGTGGACTGCGGATCGAGAAGAGTTTGGGTGTGGTGTGTGGGTCGTGTAGAGTTTGGGTGTGGAGTGCAGGTCATGATTAGTTTGGGTGTGGAGTGCGGGTCATGAGTTTGGGTGTGGAGTGCGGGTCATGAGGAGTTTGGGTGTGGACTGTGGATCGTGAAACGTTTGGGTGTGGAATGCGGATCGAGAAGTGTTTGAGTGTGGAGTGCGGATCAAGAAGAGTTTGGGTGTGGTGTGTGGGTCGTGGAGAGTTTGGGTCTGAAGTGCGGTCATTTGCAGTTTGGGTGTGGAGTGCGGGCCATGAGAAGTTTGTTTGTGGAGTGCGGGTCATGAGGAGTTTGTGTGTGGAGTGCGGATCATGAAGAGTTTGGGTGTTTAATTGCGGGTCGAGAAGAGTTTGGGTGTGGAGTGTGGGTTGTGGAGATTTTGGGTGTGGAGTGCAAGTGATGAAGAGTTTGGGTGTGGAGTGCGGATCGAGGAGAGTTTGGGTGTGGAGTGTGCGTTGTGGAGTGTTTGGGTGTGGAGTGCAGGTCATGAGGAGTTTGGGTGTGGAGTGCGGGTCATGAGGAGTTTGGGTGTGCAGTGCAGGTCATGAGGAGTTTGGGTGTGGAGTGCGGGTCATGAGGAGTTTGGGTCTGGAGTGCGTGTCGTGAAGAGTTTGGCTGTGGAGTGCAGATCGTGAAGAGTTTGCGTGTGGATTGCGGATCGAGAAGGGTTTGGGTGTGGAGCGCGGATCGAGAAGTGTTTGGGAGTGGTGTTTGGGTTGTGGAGACTTTGGGTGTGAAGTGCGTGTCGTGAGTAGTTTGGGTGTGGAGTGCGGGTCATGAGGAGTTTGGTTGTGGAGTGCAGGTCGTGAAGAGTTTGGGTGTGGAGTGCGGATTGTGAAGAGTTTGGTGTGGAGTGCGGATCATGAAGATTTAGGGTGTGGAGTGCGGGTCGTGAAGAGTTTGGGTGTGGAATTCGGATCGTGAAGAGTTTGGGTGTGGAGTGCGGGTCGTGAAGAGTTTGGGTGTGGAGTGCGGATCGAGAAGGGGTTGGGTGTGTTGTGTGGGTCGTGGAGAGTTTGGGTGTGAAGTGCGGGTCATCAGGAGTTTAGGTTTGGAGTGCGGGCCGTGAGAAGTTTGGTTGTGGAGTGCGGATCATGAGGAGTTTGTGTGTGGAGTGCGGATCGAGAAGAGTATGGGTGTGGAGTGCGGATCGAGAATAGTATGGGTGTGGAGTGCGATTTGTGGAGAGTTTGGGTTTGGAGTGCAGGTCATGAGCAGTTTGGGTGTGGAGTGCGGGTCATAAGGAGTTTGGGCGTGGAGTGCGCCTCATGAGGAGTTTGGGTGTGGATTGCGGGTCATGAGGAGTTTGGGTGTGGAGTGCGGGTCATGAGGAGTTTGGGTGTGGAGTGCGGGTCATGAGGAGTTTGGGTGTGGAGTGCGGGTCTTGAGGAGTTTGGGTGTGGAGTGCGGGTCTTGAGGAGTTTGGGTGTGGAGTGCGGGTCATGAGGAGTTTGGGTGTGGAGTGCGGGTCATGAGGAGTTTGGGTGTGGAGTGCGGGTCATGAGGAGTTTGGGTATGGAGTGCGTGTCGTGAAGAGTTTGGGTGTGGAGTGCGGATCGAGAAGTGTTTGGGTGTGGTATGTGGGTCGTGGAGAGCTTGGGTGTGGAGTGCGGATCGAGAAGAGTTTGGATGTGGAATGTGCATTGTGGAGAGTTTGGGTGTGGAGTGCAGGTCATGAGGAGTTTGGGTGTGGAGTGCGGGTCATGAGGAGTTTGGGTGTGGAGTGCGGGTCATGGGGAGTTTGGGTGTGGAGTGCGGGTCATGAGGAGTTTGGGTATGGAGTGCGTGTCATGAAGAGTTTGGGTGTGGACTGTGGATCGTGAAGAGTTTGGGTGTGGAGTGCGGATCGAGAAGTGTTTGGGTGTGGTATGTGGGTCGTGGAGAGTTTGGGTGTGGAGTGCGGATCGAGAGGAGTTTGGGTGTGGAGTGCGGATCGAGAATAGTTTGGGTGTGGTGTGTGGGTCGTGGAGAGTTTGGGTGTGGAGTGCAGGTCATGATTAGTTTGCGTGTGGAGTGCGGGTCATCAGGAGTTTGGGTGTGGAGTGCAGGTCATCAGGAGTTTGGGTGTGGAGTGCAGGTCATGAGGAATTTGGCTGTGGCATGGGGGTCATGAGGAGTTTGGGTGTGGAGTGCGTGTCATGAGGAGTTTGGGTGTGGAGTGCGGATTGTGAAAATTTTGGGTGTGGAGTGTGGTTTGTGAAGCTCTTGGGTGTGGACTGTGGATTGTGGGGCATTCGGGTGTGGACTGTGATTTAGGGAGTGTTTGTGTGTGGAGTGTGGGTTGTGGAGGGTTTGGGTGTGGGTCGTGGGTTGTGGAATGTTTGGGTGTGAAGTGTAGTTTGTTAAATGTCTGGTCGTGGATTGCGGGATGTGGACAGTTTGGGTGCGGATTTCGCGTCGTCAAGAGTTTGGGTGTGGTGTGGAGTGCGGGTTTGGTATTGTTTTGTTGTGGAGAGTTTGGGTGTGGAGTGCGGGTCATGGAGAGTTTGGGTGTGGAGTGCGGATCCAGAAGAGTTTGGGTGTGGAGTGTGGGTTGTGGAGAGTTTGGGTGTGGAGTGCGGATCCAGAAGAGTTTGGGTGTGGAGTGTGGGTTGTGGAGAGTTTGGGTGTGGAGTGCAGGTCATGAGGAGTTTGGGTGTGGAGTGCGGGTCATGAGGTGTTTGGGTGTGGAGTGTGGATCGTGAAGAGTTTGCGTGTGGATTGTGGGTCATGAGGTGTTTGGGTGTGGAGTGTGGGTCATGAAGAGTTTGTGTGTGGAGTATGGATCATGAGGAGTTTTTGTGTGTAGTGCGGATCATGAGGAGTTTGTGTGTGGAGTGCGTGTCATGAAGAGTTTGGGTGTGGAGTGTGGATCGAGAAGAGTTTGGGTGTGGAGTGCAGGTCGTGGAGAGTTTGGGTGTGGAGTGCAGGTCATGAGGAGTTTGGGTGTGGAGTGCGGGTCATGAGGAGTTTGGGTGTGGAGTGCGGGTCATGAGACGTTTGGGTATGGAGTGCGTGTCGTGAAGAGTTTGGGTGTGGACTGCGAATTGTGAAGAGTTTGGGTGTGGAGTGCGGATCAAGAAGTGTTTGGGTGAGGAGTGCGGATCGAGAAGAGGTTGGGTGTGGTGTGTGGGTCGTGGAGAGTTTGTGAGTGGAGTGCAGGTCATGAGTAGTTTGGGTGTGGAGGGCATGTCATGAGGAGTTTGTGCGTGGAGTGCGTGTCGTGAAAAGTTTGGGTGTGGAGTGCGGATCGAGAAGAGTTTGGGTGTCAAATGCGGATCATGAAGAGTTTGGCTGTGGAGTGCAGATCGTGACGAGTTTGGGTGTGGAGTGCCAATCGAGAAGAGTTTGGGTGTGGAGTGCGGGTCATGAGGAGATTGGGTGTGGAGTGTGGGTCATGAAGAGTTTGTGTGTGGAGTACGGATCGTGAAGAGTTTGGGTGTGGAGTGCGGGTCATGAGGAGTTTGTGTGTGGAGTATGGATCGTGAAGAGCTTGGGTGTGGAGAGCGGGTCGTGATGAGTTTGGGTGTGGAGTGTGGATCGAGAAGAGTTTGGGTGTGGAGTGCGGATCGAGAAGAGTTTGGGTGTGGAGTGTGGTTTCGAGAAGAGTTTGGGTGTGGAATGCAGTTCGTGAAGAGTTTGGGTGTGGAGTGAGGAACGTGAAGAGTTTGGGTGTGGAGTGCGGATCGAGCAGAGTTTGGGTTTGGAGTGCGGATCGAGAAGAGTTTGGGTGTGGTGTCTGGATTGTGAAGAGTTTGGGTGTGGAGTACGGGTCGTGATGAGTTTGGGTGTGAGTGCAGATCGAGAAGAGTTTGGGTGTGGAGTGCGGATCGAGAAGAGTTTGGGTGTGGAGTGCAGTTCGTGAAGAGTTTGGGTTTGGTGTGCGGATCGTGAAGTTTTTGGGTGTGGAATGCGGATCGAGAAGAGTTTGGGATTGGAGTGCGGATCGAGAAGCGTTTGGGGGTGGTGTGTGGGTCATGGAGAGATTGGGTGTGAAGTGCGGGTCGTGAGTAGTTTGGGTGTGGAGTGCAGGTCATGAGTAGTTTGGGTGTGGAGTGCGGGTCATGAGGAGTTTGGGTGTGGAGTGCGGGCCGTGAGAAGTTTGGTTGTGGAGTGCTGGTCATGAGGAGTTTGGGTGTGGAGTGCGGGTCGTGAAGAGTTTGTGTGTGGAGTGAGGGTCGTGATATTGTTTCGGTGTGCAGTGCGGGTCATGAGGCGTTTGGGTGTGGAGTGCGGGTCGTGAAGAGTTTGGGTGTGGAGTGCGGATCGTGAAGAGTTTGGTGTGGAGTGCGGATCATGAAGATTTTGAGTGTGGAGTGCGGATCGTTATGAGTTTGAGTGTGGAGTGCGGATCGTGATGTGTTTGTGTGTGGAGTGCGGGCCGTGAAGAGTTTGGATGTGGAGTGCGGGTCGTGAAGAGTTTGGGTGTGGAGTGCGGTTCGTGAAGAGTTTGGGTGTGGAGTGCGGGTCGTGATGAGTTTGGGTGTGGAGTGTGGGTAGTGAAGAGTTTGGGTGTGGAGTGCGGGTCGTGTAGAGTTTGGGTGTGGAGTGTGGGTCGTGAAGTGTTTGGGTGTGGACTGCGGATCGAGAAGTGTTTGGGTGTGGAGTGCAGATCGTGAAGGGTTTGGGTGTGGAGTGCGGATCGAGAAGAGTTTGGGTGTGGAGTGCAGATCGTGAAGGGTTTGGGTGTGGAGTGCGGATCGAGAAGAGTTTTGGTGTGGAGCGTGGATCGAGAAGGGTTTGGGTGTGGTGTGTGGGTCTTGGAGAGTTTGGGTGTGAAGTGCGGGTCATGAGGAGTTTGGGTGTGGAGTGCGGATCGTGAAGAGTTTGGGTGTGGAGTGCGGGTCGAGAAGAGTTTGGGTGTGGCGTGTGGGTTGTGGAGATTTTGGGTGTGGAGTGCAAGTCATGAGGAGTTTGGGTGTGGAGTGCAGGTCATGAGGAGTTTGGGTGTGGAGTGCGCCTCATGTGGAGTTTGGGTGTGGAGTGCGGGTCATGAGGAGTTTGGGTATGGAGTGCGTGTCGTGAAGAGTTTGGGTGTGGACTGCGAATTGTGAAGAGTTTGGGTTTGGAGTGCGGATCAAGAAGTTTTTGGGTGAGGAGTGCGGATCGAGAAGAGTTTGGGTGTGGTATGTGGGTCGTGGAGAGTTTGTGAGTGGAGTGCAGGTCATGAGTAGTTTGGGTGTGGAGAGCGTGTCATGAGGAGTTTGTGCGTGGAGTGCGGGTCGTGAAGAGTTTGGGTGTGGAGTGCGGATCGAGAAGAGTTTGGGTGTCAAATGCGGATCATGAAGAGTTTGGGTGTGGAGTGCAGATCGTGACGAGTTTGGGTGTGCAGTGCCAATCGAGAAGAGTTTGGGTGTGGAGTGCGGGTCATGAGGAGATTGGGTGTGGAGTGTGGGTCATGAAGAGTTTGTGTGTGGAGTACGGATCGTGAAGAGTTTGGGTGTGGAGTGCGGGTCATGAGGAGTTTGGGTGTGGTGTGCGGGTCATGAAGAGTTTGTGCGTGGAGTATGGTTCGTGAAGAGCTTGGGTGTGGAGAGCGGGTCGTGATGAGTTTGGGTGTGGAGTGCGGATCGAGAAGAGTTTGGGTGTGGAGTGCGGATCGAGAAGAGTTTGGGTGTGGAGTGTGGTTTCGAGAAGAGTTTGGGTGTGGAATGCAGTTCGTGAAGAGTTTGGGTGTGGAGTGCGGATCGTGAAGAGTTTGGGTGTGGAGTGCGATCGAGCAGAGTTTGGGTTTGGATTGCGGATTGAGAAGAGTTTGGGTGTGGTGTCTGGATCGTGAAGAGTTTGGGTGTGGAGTACGGGTCGTGATGAGATTGGGTGTGAGTGCAGATCGAGAAGAGTTTGGGTGTGGAGTGCGGATCGAGAAGAGTTTGGGTGTGGAGTGCAGTTCGTGAAGAGTTTGGGTGTGGTGTGCGGATCGTGAAGTTTTTGGGTGTGGAATGCGGATCGAGAAGAGTTTGGGATTGGAGTGCGGATCGAGAAGAGTTTGGGCGTGGTGTGTGGATCGAGAAGAGTTTGGGTGTGGAGTGCGGATCGAGAAGAGTTTGGGTGTGGAGTGTGGTTTCGAGAAGAGTTTGGGTGTGGAATGCAGTTCGTGAAGAGTTTGGGTGTGGAGTGCGGGTCGTGAGTAGTTTGGGTGTGGAGTGCAGGTCATGAGTAGTTTGGGTGTGCAGTGCGGGTCATGAGGAGTTTGGGTGTGGAGTACGGGTCGTGAAGAGTTTGGGTGTGGAGTGCGGATCGTGAAGAGTTTGGTGTGGAGTGCGGATCATGAAGATTTTGGGTGTGGAGTGCGGATCGTGATGAGTTTGGGTGTGGAGTGCGGATCGTGATGAGTTTGGGTGTGGAGTGCGGGTCGTGAAGAGTTTGGATGTGGACTGCGGGTCGTGAAGAGTTTGGGTGTGGAGTGCGGGTCGTGAAGAGTTTGGGTGTGGAGTGCGGGTCGTGATGAGTTTGGGTGTGGAGTGTGGGTCGTGAAGAGTTTGGGTGTGGAGTGCGGGTCGTGTAGAGTTTGGGTGTGGAGTGCGGGTCGTGAAGTGTTTGGGTGTGGACTGCGGATCGAGAAGAGATGGGTGTGGAGCGCGGATCGAGAAGGGTTTGGGTGTGGTGTGTGGGTAGTGGAGAGTTTGGGTGTGAAGTGCGGGTCATGAGTTTGGGTTTGGAGCGCGGGCCGTGAGAAGTTTGGTTGTGGAGTGCGGGTCATGAGGAGTTTGTGTGTGGAATCCGGATCGTGAAGAGTTTGGGTGTGGAGTGCGGGTCGTGATGAGTTTGGGTGTGAGTGCAGATCGAGAAGAGTTTTGGTGTGGAGTGCGGATCGAGAAGAGTTTGGGTGTGGAGTGCAGTTCGTGAAGAGTTTGGGTGTGGTGTGCGGATCGTGAAGTTTTTGGGTGTGGAATGCGGATCGAGAAGAGTTTGGGATTGGAGTGCAGATCGAGAAGAGTTTGGGTGTGGTGTGTGGGTCGTGGAGAGTTTGGGTGTGAAGTGCGGGTCGTGAGTAGTTTGGGTGTGGAGTGCAGGTCATGAGTAGTTTAGGTGTGGAGTGCGGGTCATGAGGAGTTTGGGTGTGGAGTGCAGGCCGTGAGAAGTTTGGTTGTGGAGTGCGGGTCATGAGGAGTTTGGGTGTGGAGTGCGGGTCGTGAAGAGTTTGGGTGTGGAGTGAGGGTCGTGATATTGTTTGGGTGTGCAGTGCGGGTCATGAGGAGTTTGGGTGTGGAGTGCGGGTCGTGAAGAGTTTGGGTGTGGAGTGCGGATCGTGAAGAGTTTGGTGTGGAGTGCGGATCATGAAGATTTTGGGTGTGGAGTGCGGATCGTGATGAGTTTGGGTGTGGAGTGCGGATCGTGATGAGTTTGGGTGTGGAGTGCGGGTCGTAAAGAGTTTGGATGTGGAGTGCGGGTCGTGAAGAGTTTGGGTGTGGAGTGCGGGTCGTGAAGAGTTTGGGTGTAGAGTGCGGGTCGTGATGAGTTTGGGTGTGGAGTGTGGGTCGTGAAGAGTTTGGGTGTGGAGTGCGTGTCGTGTAGAGTTTGGGTGTGGAGTGCGGGTCGTGAAGTGTTTGGGTGTGGACTGCGGATCGAGAAGAGTTTGGGTGTGGAGCGCGGATCGAGAAGGGTTTGGGTGTGGTGTGTGGTTCGTGGAGAGTTTGGGTGTGAAGTGCGGGTCATGAGGAGTTTGAGTGTGGAGCGCGGGCCATGAGAAGTTTGGGTGTGGAGCGCGGGTCGTAATGAGTTTGGGTGTGGAGTGTGGATCGAGAAGAGTTTGGGTGTGGAGTGTGGGTTGTGGAGAGTTTGGTGTGGAGTGCGGATCATGAAGATTTAGGGTGTGGAGTGCGGGTCGTGAAGAGTTTGGGTGTGGAATTCGGATCGTGAAGAGTTTGGGTGTGGAGTGCGGGTCGTGAAGAGTTTGGGTGTGGAGTGCGGATCGAGAAGGGTTTGGGTGTGTTGTGTGGGTCGTGGAGAGTTTGGGTGTGAAGTGCGGGTCATCAGGAGTTTAGGTTTGGAGTGCGGGCCGTGAGAAGTTTGGTTGTGGAGTGCGGATCATGAGGAGTTTGTGTGTGGAGTGCGGATCGAGAAGAGTATGGGTGTGGAGTGCGGATCGAGAATAGTATGGGTGTGGAGTGCGATTTGTGGAGAGTTTGGGTTTGGAGTGCAGGTCATGAGGAGTTTGGGTGTGGAGTGCGGGTCATAAGGAGTTTGGGCGTGGAGTGCGCCTCATGAGGAGTTTGGGTGTGGATTGCGGGTCATGAGGAGTTTGGGTGTGGAGTGCGGGTCATGAGGAGTTTGGGTGTGGAGTGCGGGTCATGAGGAGTTTGGGTGTGGAGTGCGGGTCTTGAGGAGTTTGGGTGTGGAGTGCGGGTCTTGAGGAGTTTGGGTGTGGAGTGCGGGTCATGAGGAGTTTGGGTGTGGAGTGCGGGTCATGAGGAGTTTGGGTGTGGAGTGCGGGTCATGAGGAGTTTGGGTGTGGAGTGCGGATTGTGAAAATTTTGGGTGTGGAGTGTGGTTTGTGAAGCTGTTGGGTGTGGACTGCGGATTGTGGTGCGTTCTGGTGTGGACTGCGATTTGGGGAGTGTTTGTGTGTGGAGTGTGGGTTGTGGAGAGTTTGGGTGTGGGTCGTGGGTTGTGGAAAGTTTGGGTGTGAAGTGTAGTTTGTTAAATGTCTGGGCGTGGAGAGCAGGACGTGGAGAGTTTGGGTGCGGAGGGCGCGTCGTCAAGAGTTTGGGTGTGGTGTGGAGTGCGGGTTCTATATTGTTTTGTTGTGGAGTGTGGGTTGTGGAGAATTTGGGTGTGGAGTGCGGGTCATGGAGAGTTTGGGTGTGGAGTGCGGATCGAGAAGAGTTTGGGTGTGGAGTGTGGGTTGTGGAGAGTTTCGGTGTGGAGTGTGGATCGAGAAGAGTTTGGGTGTGGAGTGTGCATTGTGGAGAGTTTGGGTGTGGAGTGCAGGTCATGAGGAGTTTGGGTGTGGAGTGCGGGTCATGAGGAGTTTGGGTGTGGAGTGCGGGTCATGAGGAGTTTGGGTGTGGAGTGCGGGTCATGAGGAGTTTGGGTATGGAGTGCGTGTCGTGAAGAGTTTGGGTGTGGAGTGCGGATCGAGAAGTGTTTGGGTGTGGTATGTGGGTCGTGGAGAGCTTGGGTGTGGAGTGCGGATCGAGAAGAGTTTGGATGTGGAATGTGCATTGTGGAGAGTTTGGGTGTGGAGTGCAGGTCATGAGGAGTTTGGGTGTGGAGTGCGGGTCATGAGGAGTTTGGGTGTGGAGTGCGGGTCATGGGGAGTTTGGGTGTGGAGTGCGGGTCATGAGGAGTTTGGGTATGGAGTGCGTGTCATGAAGAGTTTGGGTGTGGACTGTGGATCGTGAAGAGTTTGGGTGTGGAGTGCGGATCGAGAAGTGTTTGGGTGTGGTATGTGGGTCGTGGAGAGTTTGGGTGTGGAGTGCGGATCGAGAGGAGTTTGGGTGTGGAGTGCGGATCGAGAATAGTTTGGGTGTGGTGTGTGGGTCGTGGAGAGTTTGGGTGTGGAGTGCAGGTCATGATTAGTTTGCGTGTGGAGTGCGGGTCATCAGGAGTTTGGGTGTGGAGTGCAGGTCATCAGGAGTTTGGGTGTGGAGTGCAGGTCATGAGGAATTTGGCTGTGGCATGGGGGTCATGAGGAGTTTGGGTGTGGAGTGCGTGTCATGAGGAGTTTGGGTGTGGAGTGCGGATTGTGAAAATTTTGGGTGTGGAGTGTGGTTTGTGAAGCTCTTGGGTGTGGACTGTGGATTGTGGGGCATTCGGGTGTGGACTGTGATTTAGGGAGTGTTTGTGTGTGGAGTGTGGGTTGTGGAGGGTTTGGGTGTGGGTCGTGGGTTGTGGAATGTTTGGGTGTGAAGTGTAGTTTGTTAAATGTCTGGTCGTGGATTGCGGGATGTGGACAGTTTGGGTGCGGATTTCGCGTCGTCAAGAGTTTGGGTGTGGTGTGGAGTGCGGGTTTGGTATTGTTTTGTTGTGGAGAGTTTGGGTGTGGAGTGCGGGTCATGGAGAGTTTGGGTGTGGAGTGCGGATCCAGAAGAGTTTGGGTGTGGAGTGTGGGTTGTGGAGAGTTTGGGTGTGGAGTGCGGATCCAGAAGAGTTTGGGTGTGGAGTGTGGGTTGTGGAGAGTTTGGGTGTGGAGTGCAGGTCATGAGGAGTTTGGGTGTGGAGTGCGGGTCATGAGGTGTTTGGGTGTGGAGTGTGGATCGTGAAGAGTTTGCGTGTGGATTGTGGGTCATGAGGTGTTTGGGTGTGGAGTGTGGGTCATGAAGAGTTTGTGTGTGGAGTATGGATCATGAGGAGTTTTTGTGTGTAGTGCGGATCATGAGGAGTTTGTGTGTGGAGTGCGTGTCATGAAGAGTTTGGGTGTGGAGTGTGGATCGAGAAGAGTTTGGGTGTGGAGTGCAGGTCGTGGAGAGTTTGGGTGTGGAGTGCAGGTCATGAGGAGTTTGGGTGTGGAGTGCGGGTCATGAGGAGTTTGGGTGTGGAGTGCGGGTCATGAGACGTTTGGGTATGGAGTGCGTGTCGTGAAGAGTTTGGGTGTGGACTGCGAATTGTGAAGAGTTTGGGTGTGGAGTGCGGATCAAGAAGTGTTTGGGTGAGGAGTGCGGATCGAGAAGAGGTTGGGTGTGGTGTGTGGGTCGTGGAGAGTTTGTGAGTGGAGTGCAGGTCATGAGTAGTTTGGGTGTGGAGGGCATGTCATGAGGAGTTTGTGCGTGGAGTGCGTGTCGTGAAAAGTTTGGGTGTGGAGTGCGGATCGAGAAGAGTTTGGGTGTCAAATGCGGATCATGAAGAGTTTGGCTGTGGAGTGCAGATCGTGACGAGTTTGGGTGTGGAGTGCCAATCGAGAAGAGTTTGGGTGTGGAGTGCGGGTCATGAGGAGATTGGGTGTGGAGTGTGGGTCATGAAGAGTTTGTGTGTGGAGTACGGATCGTGAAGAGTTTGGGTGTGGAGTGCGGGTCATGAGGAGTTTGTGTGTGGAGTATGGATCGTGAAGAGCTTGGGTGTGGAGAGCGGGTCGTGATGAGTTTGGGTGTGGAGTGTGGATCGAGAAGAGTTTGGGTGTGGAGTGCGGATCGAGAAGAGTTTGGGTGTGGAGTGTGGTTTCGAGAAGAGTTTGGGTGTGGAATGCAGTTCGTGAAGAGTTTGGGTGTGGAGTGAGGAACGTGAAGAGTTTGGGTGTGGAGTGCGGATCGAGCAGAGTTTGGGTTTGGAGTGCGGATCGAGAAGAGTTTGGGTGTGGTGTCTGGATTGTGAAGAGTTTGGGTGTGGAGTACGGGTCGTGATGAGTTTGGGTGTGAGTGCAGATCGAGAAGAGTTTGGGTGTGGAGTGCGGATCGAGAAGAGTTTGGGTGTGGAGTGCAGTTCGTGAAGAGTTTGGGTTTGGTGTGCGGATCGTGAAGTTTTTGGGTGTGGAATGCGGATCGAGAAGAGTTTGGGATTGGAGTGCGGATCGAGAAGCGTTTGGGGGTGGTGTGTGGGTCATGGAGAGATTGGGTGTGAAGTGCGGGTCGTGAGTAGTTTGGGTGTGGAGTGCAGGTCATGAGTAGTTTGGGTGTGGAGTGCGGGTCATGAGGAGTTTGGGTGTGGAGTGCGGGCCGTGAGAAGTTTGGTTGTGGAGTGCTGGTCATGAGGAGTTTGGGTGTGGAGTGCGGGTCGTGAAGAGTTTGTGTGTGGAGTGAGGGTCGTGATATTGTTTCGGTGTGCAGTGCGGGTCATGAGGCGTTTGGGTGTGGAGTGCGGGTCGTGAAGAGTTTGGGTGTGGAGTGCGGATCGTGAAGAGTTTGGTGTGGAGTGCGGATCATGAAGATTTTGAGTGTGGAGTGCGGATCGTTATGAGTTTGAGTGTGGAGTGCGGATCGTGATGTGTTTGTGTGTGGAGTGCGGGCCGTGAAGAGTTTGGATGTGGAGTGCGGGTCGTGAAGAGTTTGGGTGTGGAGTGCGGTTCGTGAAGAGTTTGGGTGTGGAGTGCGGGTCGTGATGAGTTTGGGTGTGGAGTGTGGGTAGTGAAGAGTTTGGGTGTGGAGTGCGGGTCGTGTAGAGTTTGGGTGTGGAGTGTGGGTCGTGAAGTGTTTGGGTGTGGACTGCGGATCGAGAAGTGTTTGGGTGTGGAGTGCAGATCGTGAAGGGTTTGGGTGTGGAGTGCGGATCGAGAAGAGTTTGGGTGTGGAGTGCAGATCGTGAAGGGTTTGGGTGTGGAGTGCGGATCGAGAAGAGTTTTGGTGTGGAGCGTGGATCGAGAAGGGTTTGGGTGTGGTGTGTGGGTCTTGGAGAGTTTGGGTGTGAAGTGCGGGTCATGAGGAGTTTGGGTGTGGAGTGCGGATCGTGAAGAGTTTGGGTGTGGAGTGCGGGTCGAGAAGAGTTTGGGTGTGGCGTGTGGGTTGTGGAGATTTTGGGTGTGGAGTGCAAGTCATGAGGAGTTTGGGTGTGGAGTGCAGGTCATGAGGAGTTTGGGTGTGGAGTGCGCCTCATGTGGAGTTTGGGTGTGGAGTGCGGGTCATGAGGAGTTTGGGTATGGAGTGCGTGTCGTGAAGAGTTTGGGTGTGGACTGCGAATTGTGAAGAGTTTGGGTTTGGAGTGCGGATCAAGAAGTTTTTGGGTGAGGAGTGCGGATCGAGAAGAGTTTGGGTGTGGTATGTGGGTCGTGGAGAGTTTGTGAGTGGAGTGCAGGTCATGAGTAGTTTGGGTGTGGAGAGCGTGTCATGAGGAGTTTGTGCGTGGAGTGCGGGTCGTGAAGAGTTTGGGTGTGGAGTGCGGATCGAGAAGAGTTTGGGTGTCAAATGCGGATCATGAAGAGTTTGGGTGTGGAGTGCAGATCGTGACGAGTTTGGGTGTGCAGTGCCAATCGAGAAGAGTTTGGGTGTGGAGTGCGGGTCATGAGGAGATTGGGTGTGGAGTGTGGGTCATGAAGAGTTTGTGTGTGGAGTACGGATCGTGAAGAGTTTGGGTGTGGAGTGCGGGTCATGAGGAGTTTGGGTGTGGTGTGCGGGTCATGAAGAGTTTGTGCGTGGAGTATGGTTCGTGAAGAGCTTGGGTGTGGAGAGCGGGTCGTGATGAGTTTGGGTGTGGAGTGCGGATCGAGAAGAGTTTGGGTGTGGAGTGCGGATCGAGAAGAGTTTGGGTGTGGAGTGTGGTTTCGAGAAGAGTTTGGGTGTGGAATGCAGTTCGTGAAGAGTTTGGGTGTGGAGTGCGGATCGTGAAGAGTTTGGGTGTGGAGTGCGATCGAGCAGAGTTTGGGTTTGGATTGCGGATTGAGAAGAGTTTGGGTGTGGTGTCTGGATCGTGAAGAGTTTGGGTGTGGAGTACGGGTCGTGATGAGATTGGGTGTGAGTGCAGATCGAGAAGAGTTTGGGTGTGGAGTGCGGATCGAGAAGAGTTTGGGTGTGGAGTGCAGTTCGTGAAGAGTTTGGGTGTGGTGTGCGGATCGTGAAGTTTTTGGGTGTGGAATGCGGATCGAGAAGAGTTTGGGATTGGAGTGCGGATCGAGAAGAGTTTGGGCGTGGTGTGTGGATCGAGAAGAGTTTGGGTGTGGAGTGCGGATCGAGAAGAGTTTGGGTGTGGAGTGTGGTTTCGAGAAGAGTTTGGGTGTGGAATGCAGTTCGTGAAGAGTTTGGGTGTGGAGTGCGGGTCGTGAGTAGTTTGGGTGTGGAGTGCAGGTCATGAGTAGTTTGGGTGTGCAGTGCGGGTCATGAGGAGTTTGGGTGTGGAGTACGGGTCGTGAAGAGTTTGGGTGTGGAGTGCGGATCGTGAAGAGTTTGGTGTGGAGTGCGGATCATGAAGATTTTGGGTGTGGAGTGCGGATCGTGATGAGTTTGGGTGTGGAGTGCGGATCGTGATGAGTTTGGGTGTGGAGTGCGGGTCGTGAAGAGTTTGGATGTGGACTGCGGGTCGTGAAGAGTTTGGGTGTGGAGTGCGGGTCGTGAAGAGTTTGGGTGTGGAGTGCGGGTCGTGATGAGTTTGGGTGTGGAGTGTGGGTCGTGAAGAGTTTGGGTGTGGAGTGCGGGTCGTGTAGAGTTTGGGTGTGGAGTGCGGGTCGTGAAGTGTTTGGGTGTGGACTGCGGATCGAGAAGAGATGGGTGTGGAGCGCGGATCGAGAAGGGTTTGGGTGTGGTGTGTGGGTAGTGGAGAGTTTGGGTGTGAAGTGCGGGTCATGAGTTTGGGTTTGGAGCGCGGGCCGTGAGAAGTTTGGTTGTGGAGTGCGGGTCATGAGGAGTTTGTGTGTGGAATCCGGATCGTGAAGAGTTTGGGTGTGGAGTGCGGGTCGTGATGAGTTTGGGTGTGAGTGCAGATCGAGAAGAGTTTTGGTGTGGAGTGCGGATCGAGAAGAGTTTGGGTGTGGAGTGCAGTTCGTGAAGAGTTTGGGTGTGGTGTGCGGATCGTGAAGTTTTTGGGTGTGGAATGCGGATCGAGAAGAGTTTGGGATTGGAGTGCAGATCGAGAAGAGTTTGGGTGTGGTGTGTGGGTCGTGGAGAGTTTGGGTGTGAAGTGCGGGTCGTGAGTAGTTTGGGTGTGGAGTGCAGGTCATGAGTAGTTTAGGTGTGGAGTGCGGGTCATGAGGAGTTTGGGTGTGGAGTGCAGGCCGTGAGAAGTTTGGTTGTGGAGTGCGGGTCATGAGGAGTTTGGGTGTGGAGTGCGGGTCGTGAAGAGTTTGGGTGTGGAGTGAGGGTCGTGATATTGTTTGGGTGTGCAGTGCGGGTCATGAGGAGTTTGGGTGTGGAGTGCGGGTCGTGAAGAGTTTGGGTGTGGAGTGCGGATCGTGAAGAGTTTGGTGTGGAGTGCGGATCATGAAGATTTTGGGTGTGGAGTGCGGATCGTGATGAGTTTGGGTGTGGAGTGCGGATCGTGATGAGTTTGGGTGTGGAGTGCGGGTCGTAAAGAGTTTGGATGTGGAGTGCGGGTCGTGAAGAGTTTGGGTGTGGAGTGCGGGTCGTGAAGAGTTTGGGTGTAGAGTGCGGGTCGTGATGAGTTTGGGTGTGGAGTGTGGGTCGTGAAGAGTTTGGGTGTGGAGTGCGTGTCGTGTAGAGTTTGGGTGTGGAGTGCGGGTCGTGAAGTGTTTGGGTGTGGACTGCGGATCGAGAAGAGTTTGGGTGTGGAGCGCGGATCGAGAAGGGTTTGGGTGTGGTGTGTGGTTCGTGGAGAGTTTGGGTGTGAAGTGCGGGTCATGAGGAGTTTGAGTGTGGAGCGCGGGCCATGAGAAGTTTGGGTGTGGAGCGCGGGTCGTAATGAGTTTGGGTGTGGAGTGTGGATCGAGAAGAGTTTGGGTGTGGAGTGTGGGTTGTGGAGAGTTTGGGTGTGGAGTGCAGGTCATGAGGAGTTTGGGTGTGGAGTGCGCGTCATGAGGAGTTTGGGTGTGGAGTGCGCCTCATGAGGAGTTTGGGTGTGGAGTGCGGGTCATGTGGGGTTTGGGTATGGAGTGCGTGTCGTGAAGAGTTTGGGTGTGGACTGCGGATCGTGAAGATTTTGGGTGTGGAGTGCGGATCGAGAAGTGTTTGGGTGTGGAGTGCGGATCGAGAAGAGTTTGGGTGTGGTGTGTGGGTCGTGGAGAGTTTGGGTGTGGAGTGCAGGTCATGATTAGTTTGGGTGTGGAGTGCGGGTCATGAGGAGTTTGGGTGTGGAGTGTGGGTCATGAGGAGTTTGGGTGTGGAGTGCGGGTCATGAGGAGTTTGGGTGTGGAGTGCGGGTCATGAGGAGTTTGGGTGTGGAGTGGGGGTCATGAGGAGTTTGGGTGTGGAGTGCGTGTCATGAGGAGTTTGGGTGTGGAGTGCGGATTGTGAAAATTTTGGGTGTGGAGTGTGGTTTGTGAAGCTCTTGGGTGTGGACTGTGGATTGTGGGGCGTTCGGGTGTGGACTGCGATTTGGGGAGTGTTTGTGTGTGGAGTGTGGGTTGTGGAGGGTTTGGGTGTGGGTCGTGGGTTGTGGAATGTTTGGGTGTGAAGTGTAGTTAGTTAAATGTCTGGGCTTGGAGTGCGGGACGTGGACAGTTTGGGTGCGGAGTGCGCGTCGTCAAGAGTTTGGGTGTGGTGTGGAGTGCGGGTTTGGTATTGTTTTGTTGTGGAGTGTGGGTTGTGGAGAGTTTGGGTGTGGAGTGCGGGTCGTGGAGAGTTTGGGTGTGGAGTGCGGATCGAGAAGAGTTTGGGTGTGGAGTGTGGGTTGTGGAGAGTTTGGGTGTGGAGTGCGGATCCAGAAGAGTTTGGGTGTGGAGTGTGGGTTGTGGAGAGTTTGGGTGTGGAGTGCAGGTCATGAGGAGTTGGGGTGTGGAGTGCGGGTCATGAGGAGTTTGGGTATGGAGTGCGTGTCGTGAAGAGTTTGGGTGTGGACTGCGAATTGTGAAGAGTTTGGGTGTGGAGTGCGGATCAAGAAGTGTTTGGGTGAGGAGTGTGGATCGAGAAGAGTTTGGGTGTGGTGTGTGGGTCGTGGAGAGTTTGTGAGTGGATTGCAGGTCATGAGTAGTTTGGATGTGGAGAGCGTGTCATGAGGAGTTTGTGCGTGGAGTGCAGGTCGTGAAGAGTTTGGGTGTGGAGTGCGGATCGAGAAGAGTTTGGGTGTCAAATGCGGATCATGAAGAGTTTGGGTGTGGAGTGCAGATCGTGACGAGTTTGCGTGTGGAGTGCCAATCGAGAAGAGTTTGGGTGTGGAGTGCGGGTCATGAGGAGATTGGGTGTGGAGTGTGGGTCATGAAGAGTTTGTGTGTGGAGTACGGATCGTGAAGAGTTTGGGTGTGGAGTGCGGGTCATGAGGAGTTTGGGTGTGGTGTGCGGGTCATGAAGAATTTGTGTGTGGAGTATGGATCGTGAAGAGCTTGGGTGTGGAGAGCGGGTCGTGATGAGTTTGGGTGTTGAGTGCGGATCGAGAAGAGTTTGGGTGTGGAGTGCGGATCGAGAAGAGTTTGGGTGTGGAGTGTGGTTTCGAGAAGAGTTTGGGTGTGGAATGCAGTTCGTGAAGAGTTTGGGTGTGGAGTGCGGATCGTGAAGAGTTTGGGTGTGGAGTGCGGATCGAGCAGAGTTTGGGTTTGGAGTGCGGATTGAGAAGAGTTTGGGTGTGGTGTCTGGATCGTGAAGAGTTTGGGTGTGGAGTACGGGTGGTGATGAGTTTGGGTGTGAGTGCAGATCGAGAAGAGTTTGGGTGTGGAGTGCGGATCGAGAAGAGTTTGGGTGTGGAGTGCAGTTCGTGAAGAGTTTGGGTGTGGTGTGCGGATCGTGAAGTTTTTGGGTGTGGAATGCGGATCGAGAAGAGTTTGGGATTGGAGTGCGGATCGAGAAGAGTTTGGGTGTGGAGTGTGGTTTCGAGAAGAGTTTGGGTGTGGAGTGCAGGTCGTGAGTAGTTTGGGTGTGGAGTGCAGGTCATGAGTAGTTTGGGTGTGCAGTGCGGGTCATGAGGAGTTTGGGTGTGGAGTGCGGGTCGTGAAGAGTTTGGGTGTGGAGTGCGGATCGTGAAGAGTTTGGTGTGGAGTGCGGATCATGAAGATTTTGGGTGTGGAGTGCGGATCGTGATGAGTTTGTGTGTGGAGTGTGGGTCGTGAATAGTTTGGGTGTGGAGTGCGGGTCGTGTAGAGTTTGGGCATGGAGTGCGGGTCGTGAAGTGTTTGGGTGTGGACTGCGGATCGAGAAGAGTTTGGGTGTGGAGCGCGGATCGAGAAGGGTTTGGGTGTGGTGTGTGGGTCGTGGAGAGTTTGGGTGTGAAGTGCGGGTCATGAGGAGTTTGGGTGTGGAGCGCGGGCCGTGAGAAGTTTGGTTGTGGAATGCGGGTCATGAGGAGTTTGTGTGTGGAGTCCGGATCGTGAAGAGTTTGGGTGTGGAGTGCGGGTCGTGATGAGTTTGGGTGTGGAGTGTGGATCGAGAAGAGTTTGGGTGTGGAGTGTGGGTTGTGGAGAGTTTGGGTGTGGAGTGCAGGTCATGAGGAGTTTGGGTGTGGAGTGCGGGTCATGAGGAGTTTGGGTGTGGAGTGCGCCTCATGAGGAGTTTGGGTGTGGAGTGCGGGTCATGAAGAGTTTGGGTACGGAGTGCGTGTCGTGAAGAGTTTGGGTGTCGACTGCGGATCGTGAAGATTTTGGGTGTGGAGTGCGGATCGAGAAGTGTTTGGGTGTGGAGTGCGGATCGAGAAGAGTTTGGGTGTGGAGTGCGGGTCATGAGGAGTTTGGGTATGGAGTGCATGTCGTGAAGAGTTTGGCTGTGGACTGCGGATCGTGAAGCGTTTGGGTGTGGAGTGCGGATCGAGAAGAGTTTGGCTGTGGTGTGTGGGTCGTGGAGAGTTTGGGTCTGAAGTGCGGGTCATGAGGAGTTTGGGTGTGGAGTGCGGGCCGTGAGAAGTTTGTTTGTGGAGTGCGAGTCATGAGGAGTTTGTGTGTGGAGTGCGGATCATGAAGAGTTTGGGTGTGGAGTGCGGGTCGAGAAGAGTTTGGGTGTGGAGTGTGGGTTGTGGAGATTTTGGGTGTGGAGTGCAAGTGATGAAGAGTTTGGGTGTGGAGTGCGGATCGAGGAGAGTTTGGGTGTGGAGTGTGCGTTGTGGAGTGTTTGGGTGTGGAGTGCAGGTCATGAGGAGTTAGGGTGTGGAGTGCGGGTCATGAGGAGTTTGGGTGTGGAGTGCGGGTCATGAGGAGTTTGGGTGTGGAGTGCGGGTCATGAGGAGTTTGGGTGTGGAGTGCGGGTCATGAGGAGTTTGGGTATGGAGTGCATGTCGTGAAGAGTTTGGCTGTGGACTGCGGATCGTGAAGCGTTTGGGTGTGGAGTGCGGATCGAGAAGAGTTTGGCTGTGGTGTGTGGGTCGTGGAGAGTTTGGGTCTGAAGTGCGGGTCATGAGGAGTTTGGGTGTGGAGTGCGGGCCGTGAGAAGTTTGTTTGTGGAGTGCGAGTCATGAGGAGTTTGTGTGTGGAGTGCGGAAAATGAAGAGTTTGGGTGTGGAGTGCGGGTCGAGAAGAGTTTGGGTGTGGAGTGTGGGTTGTGGAGATTTTGGGTGTGGAGTGCAAGTGATGAAGAGTTTGGGTGTGGAGTGCGGATCGAGGAGAGTTTGGGTGTGGAGTGTGCGTTGTGGAGTGTTTGGGTGTGGAGTGCAGGTCATGAGGAGTTTGGGTGTGGAGTGCGGGTCATGAGGATTTGGGTGTGGAGTGCGGGTCATGAGGAGTTTGGGTGTGGAGTGCGGGTCATGAGGAGTTTGGGTATGGAGTGCATGTCGTGAAGAGTTTGGCTGTGGACTGCGGATCGTGAAGCGTTTGGTGTGGATTGCGGATCGAGAAGAGTTTGGCTGTGGTGTGTGGGTCGTGGAGAGTTTGGGTCTGAAGTGCGGGTCATGAGGAGTTTGGGTGTGGAGTGCGGGCCGTGAGAAGTTTGTTTGTGGAGTGCGAGTCATGAGGAGTTTGTGTGTGGAGTGCTGATCATGAAGAGTTTGGGTGTGGAGTGCGGGTCGAGAAGAGTTTGGGTGTGGAGTGTGGGTTGTGGAGATTTTGGGTGTGGAGTGCAAGTGATGAAGAGTTTGGGTGTGGAGTGCGGATCGAGGAGAGTTTGGGTGTGGAGTGTGCGTTGTGGAGTGTTTGGGTGTGGAGTGCAGGTCATGAGGAGTTTGGGTGTGGAGTGCGGGTCATGAGGAGTTTGGGTGTGGAGTGCAGGTCATGAGGAGTTTGGGTCTGGAGTGCGGGTCATGAGGAGTTTGGGTCTGGAGTGCGTGTCGTGAAGAGTTTGGCTGTGGAGCGCGGATCGAGAAGAGTTTGGGAGTGGTGTGTGGGTTGTGCAGACTTTGGGTGTGAAGTGCGGGTCGTGAGTAGTTTGGGTGTGGAGTGCGGATTGTGAAAATTTTGGGTGTGGAGTGTGGTTTGTTAAGCGCTTGGGTGTGGACTGCGCATTGTGGCGCGTTCGGGTGTGGAGTGCGATTTGGGGAGTGTTTGTGTGTGGAGTGTGGGTTGTGGAGGGTTTGGGTGTGGGGCGTGGGTTGTGGAATGTTTGGGTGTGAAGTGTAGTTTGTTAAATGTCTGGGCGTGGAGTGTGGGACATGGAGAGTTTGGGTGCGGAGTGCGCGTCGTGAAGAGTTTGGGTGTGGTGTGGACTGCGGGTTCTGGAATGTTGTGGAGTGTGGTTTGCGGCGAAATTGGGTGTGGAGTTCGGTTGGTTCAATATTTGGTTGTGGAGTGCAGTTTGTGGAGCTTTTGGGTGTGGAGTGCGGGTCATGAGGAGTTTGGGTGTGGAGTGCGGGTCATGAAGAGTTTGGCTGTGGAGTGCGGATCGAGAAGAGTTTGGGTGTGGACTGCGGATAGAGAAGAGTTTGGGTGTGGAGTGCAGGTTGTAAAGAGTTTGGGTGTGGAGTGCGGATCGTGAAGAGTTTGGGTGTGGAGAGCGGGTCATGAGGAGTTTGGGCGTGGAGTGCGGATCGTGAAAAGTTTGGGTGTGGAGTGCGGATCGTGAAGAGTTTGGGCGTGGAGTGCGGATCGTAAAGAGTTTGGGTGTGGAGTGCGGATCATGAAGAGATTAGGGGTGGAGTGCGGATCGAGAAGAGTTTGGGTGTGGAATGCGGATCGAGAAGAGTTTAGGTGTGGAGTGCGGATCGAGAAGACTTTGGGTGTGGAGTGCGGATCGAGAAGAGTTTGGGTGTGGAGTGCAGATCGTGAAGGGTTTGGGTGTGGAGTGCGGATCGAGAAGAGTTTTGGTGTGGAGCGTGGATCGAGAAGGGTTTGGGTGTGGTGTGTGGGTCTTGGAGAGTTTGGGTGTGAAGTGCGGGTCACGAGGAGTTTGGGTGTGGAGTGCGGATCGTGAAGAGTTTGGGTGTGGAGTGCGGGTCGAGAAGAGTTTGGGTGTGGCGTGTGGGTTGTGGAGAGTTTGGGTGTGGAGTGCAGGTCATGAGGAGTTGGGGTGTGGAGTGCGGGTCATGAGGAGTTTGGGTATGGAGTGCGTGTCGTGAAGAGTTTGGGTGTGGACTGCGAATTGTGAAGAGTTTGGGTGTGGAGTGCGGATCAAGAAGTGTTTGGGTGAGGAGTGTGGATCGAGAAGAGTTTGGGTGTGGTGTGTGGGTCGTGGAGAGTTTGTGAGTGGATTGCAGGTCATGAGTAGTTTGGATGTGGAGAGCGTGTCATGAGGAGTTTGTGCGTGGAGTGCAGGTCGTGAAGAGTTTGGGTGTGGAGTGCGGATCGAGAAGAGTTTGGGTGTCAAATGCGGATCATGAAGAGTTTGGGTGTGGAGTGCAGATCGTGACGAGTTTGCGTGTGGAGTGCCAATCGAGAAGAGTTTGGGTGTGGAGTGCGGGTCATGAGGAGATTGGGTGTGGAGTGTGGGTCATGAAGAGTTTGTGTGTGGAGTACGGATCGTGAAGAGTTTGGGTGTGGAGTGCGGGTCATGAGGAGTTTGGGTGTGGTGTGCGGGTCATGAAGAATTTGTGTGTGGAGTATGGATCGTGAAGAGCTTGGGTGTGGAGAGCGGGTCGTGATGAGTTTGGGTGTTGAGTGCGGATCGAGAAGAGTTTGGGTGTGGAGTGCGGATCGAGAAGAGTTTGGGTGTGGAGTGTGGTTTCGAGAAGAGTTTGGGTGTGGAATGCAGTTCGTGAAGAGTTTGGGTGTGGAGTGCGGATCGTGAAGAGTTTGGGTGTGGAGTGCGGATCGAGCAGAGTTTGGGTTTGGAGTGCGGATTGAGAAGAGTTTGGGTGTGGTGTCTGGATCGTGAAGAGTTTGGGTGTGGAGTACGGGTGGTGATGAGTTTGGGTGTGAGTGCAGATCGAGAAGAGTTTGGGTGTGGAGTGCGGATCGAGAAGAGTTTGGGTGTGGAGTGCAGTTCGTGAAGAGTTTGGGTGTGGTGTGCGGATCGTGAAGTTTTTGGGTGTGGAATGCGGATCGAGAAGAGTTTGGGATTGGAGTGCGGATCGAGAAGAGTTTGGGTGTGGAGTGTGGTTTCGAGAAGAGTTTGGGTGTGGAGTGCAGGTCGTGAGTAGTTTGGGTGTGGAGTGCAGGTCATGAGTAGTTTGGGTGTGCAGTGCGGGTCATGAGGAGTTTGGGTGTGGAGTGCGGGTCGTGAAGAGTTTGGGTGTGGAGTGCGGATCGTGAAGAGTTTGGTGTGGAGTGCGGATCATGAAGATTTTGGGTGTGGAGTGCGGATCGTGATGAGTTTGTGTGTGGAGTGTGGGTCGTGAATAGTTTGGGTGTGGAGTGCGGGTCGTGTAGAGTTTGGGCATGGAGTGCGGGTCGTGAAGTGTTTGGGTGTGGACTGCGGATCGAGAAGAGTTTGGGTGTGGAGCGCGGATCGAGAAGGGTTTGGGTGTGGTGTGTGGGTCGTGGAGAGTTTGGGTGTGAAGTGCGGGTCATGAGGAGTTTGGGTGTGGAGCGCGGGCCGTGAGAAGTTTGGTTGTGGAATGCGGGTCATGAGGAGTTTGTGTGTGGAGTCCGGATCGTGAAGAGTTTGGGTGTGGAGTGCGGGTCGTGATGAGTTTGGGTGTGGAGTGTGGATCAAGAAGAGTTTGGGTGTGGAGTGTGGGTTGTGGAGAGTTTGGGTGTGGAGTGCAGGTCATGAGGAGTTTGGGTGTGGAGTGCGGGTCATGAGGAGTTTGGGTGTGGAGTGCGCCTCATGAGGAGTTTGGGTGTGGAGTGCGGGTCATGAAGAGTTTGGGTACGGAGTGCGTGTCGTGAAGAGTTTGGGTGTCGACTGCGGATCGTGAAGATTTTGGGTGTGGAGTGCGGATCGAGAAGTGTTTGGGTGTGGAGTGCGGATCGAGAAGAGTTTGGGTGTGGAGTGCGGGTCATGAGGAGTTTGGGTATGGAGTGCATGTCGTGAAGAGTTTGGCTGTGGACTGCGGATCGTGAAGCGTTTGGGTGTGGAGTGCGGATCGAGAAGAGTTTGGCTGTGGTGTGTGGGTCGTGGAGAGTTTGGGTCTGAAGTGCGGGTCATGAGGAGTTTGGGTGTGGAGTGCGGGCCGTGAGAAGTTTGTTTGTGGAGTGCGAGTCATGAGGAGTTTGTGTGTGGAGTGCGGATCATGAAGAGTTTGGGTGTGGAGTGCGGGTCGAGAAGAGTTTGGGTGTGGAGTGTGGGTTGTGGAGATTTTGGGTGTGGAGTGCAAGTGATGAAGAGTTTGGGTGTGGAGTGCGGATCGAGGAGAGTTTGGGTGTGGAGTGTGCGTTGTGGAGTGTTTGGGTGTGGAGTGCAGGTCATGAGGAGTTAGGGTGTGGAGTGCGGGTCATGAGGAGTTTGGGTGTGGAGTGCGGGTCATGAGGAGTTTGGGTGTGGAGTGCGGGTCATGAGGAGTTTGGGTGTGGAGTGCGGGTCATGAGGAGTTTGGGTATGGAGTGCATGTCGTGAAGAGTTTGGCTGTGGACTGCGGATCGTGAAGCGTTTGGGTGTGGAGTGCGGATCGAGAAGAGTTTGGCTGTGGTGTGTGGGTCGTGGAGAGTTTGGGTCTGAAGTGCGGGTCATGAGGAGTTTGGGTGTGGAGTGCGGGCCGTGAGAAGTTTGTTTGTGGAGTGCGAGTCATGAGGAGTTTGTGTGTGGAGTGCGGAAAATGAAGAGTTTGGGTGTGGAGTGCGGGTCGAGAAGAGTTTGGGTGTGGAGTGTGGGTTGTGGAGATTTTGGGTGTGGAGTGCAAGTGATGAAGAGTTTGGGTGTGGAGTGCGGATCGAGGAGAGTTTGGGTGTGGAGTGTGCGTTGTGGAGTGTTTGGGTGTGGAGTGCAGGTCATGAGGAGTTTGGGTGTGGAGTGCGGGTCATGAGGATTTGGGTGTGGAGTGCGGGTCATGAGGAGTTTGGGTGTGGAGTGCGGGTCATGAGGAGTTTGGGTGTGGAGTGCGGGTCATGAGGAGTTTGGGTATGGAGTGCATGTCGTGAAGAGTTTGGCTGTGGACTGCGGATCGTGAAGCGTTTGGTGTGGATTGCGGATCGAGAAGAGTTTGGCTGTGGTGTGTGGGTCGTGGAGAGTTTGGGTCTGAAGTGCGGGTCATGAGGAGTTTGGGTGTGGAGTGCGGGCCGTGAGAAGTTTGTTTGTGGAGTGCGAGTCATGAGGAGTTTGTGTGTGGAGTGCTGATCATGAAGAGTTTGGGTGTGGAGTGCGGGTCGAGAAGAGTTTGGGTGTGGAGTGTGGGTTGTGGAGATTTTGGGTGTGGAGTGCAAGTGATGAAGAGTTTGGGTGTGGAGTGCGGATCGAGGAGAGTTTGGGTGTGGAGTGTGCGTTGTGGAGTGTTTGGGTGTGGAGTGCAGGTCATGAGGAGTTTGGGTGTGGAGTGCGGGTCATGAGGAGTTTGGGTGTGGAGTGCAGGTCATGAGGAGTTTGGGTCTGGAGTGCGGGTCATGAGGAGTTTGGGTCTGGAGTGCGTGTCGTGAAGAGTTTGGCTGTGGAGCGCGGATCGAGAAGAGTTTGGGAGTGGTGTGTGGGTTGTGCAGACTTTGGGTGTGAAGTGCGGGTCGTGAGTAGTTTGGGTGTGGAGTGCGGATTGTGAAAATTTTGGGTGTGGAGTGTGGTTTGTTAAGCGCTTGGGTGTGGACTGCGCATTGTGGCGCGTTCGGGTGTGGAGTGCGATTTGGGGAGTGTTTGTGTGTGGAGTGTGGGTTGTGGAGGGTTTGGGTGTGGGGCGTGGGTTGTGGAATGTTTGGGTGTGAAGTGTAGTTTGTTAAATGTCTGGGCGTGGAGTGTGGGACATGGAGAGTTTGGGTGCGGAGTGCGCGTCGTGAAGAGTTTGGGTGTGGTGTGGACTGCGGGTTCTGGAATGTTGTGGAGTGTGGTTTGCGGCGAAATTGGGTGTGGAGTTCGGTTGGTTCAATATTTGGTTGTGGAGTGCAGTTTGTGGAGCTTTTGGGTGTGGAGTGCGGGTCATGAGGAGTTTGGGTGTGGAGTGCGGGTCATGAAGAGTTTGGCTGTGGAGTGCGGATCGAGAAGAGTTTGGGTGTGGACTGCGGATAGAGAAGAGTTTGGGTGTGGAGTGCAGGTTGTAAAGAGTTTGGGTGTGGAGTGCGGATCGTGAAGAGTTTGGGTGTGGAGAGCGGGTCATGAGGAGTTTGGGCGTGGAGTGCGGATCGTGAAAAGTTTGGGTGTGGAGTGCGGATCGTGAAGAGTTTGGGCGTGGAGTGCGGATCGTAAAGAGTTTGGGTGTGGAGTGCGGATCATGAAGAGATTAGGGGTGGAGTGCGGATCGAGAAGAGTTTGGGTGTGGAATGCGGATCGAGAAGAGTTTAGGTGTGGAGTGCGGATCGAGAAGACTTTGGGTGTGGAGTGCGGATCGAGAAGAGTTTGGGTGTGGAGTGCAGATCGTGAAGGGTTTGGGTGTGGAGTGCGGATCGAGAAGAGTTTTGGTGTGGAGCGTGGATCGAGAAGGGTTTGGGTGTGGTGTGTGGGTCTTGGAGAGTTTGGGTGTGAAGTGCGGGTCACGAGGAGTTTGGGTGTGGAGTGCGGATCGTGAAGAGTTTGGGTGTGGAGTGCGGGTCGAGAAGAGTTTGGGTGTGGCGTGTGGGTTGTGGAGATTTTGGGTGTGGAGTGCAAGTCATGAGGAGTTTGGGTGTGGAGTGCAGGTCATGAGGAGTTTGGGTGTGGAGTGCGCCTCATGTGGAGTTTGGGTGTGGAGTGCGGGTCATGAGGAGTTTGGGTATGGAGTGCGTGTCGTGAAGAGTTTGGGTGTGGACTGCGAATTGTGAAGAGTTTGGGTTTGGAGTGCGGATCAAGAAGTTTTTGGGTGAGGAGTGCGGATCGAGAAGAGTTTGGGTGTGGTATGTGGGTCGTGGAGTGTTTGTGAGTGGAGTGCAGGTCATGAGTAGTTTGGGTGTGGAGAGCGTGTCATGAGGAGTTTGTGCGTGGAGTGCGGGTCGTGAAGAGTTTGGGTGTGGAGTGCGGATCGAGAAGAGTTTGGGTGTCAAATGCGGATCATGAAGAGTTTGGGTGTGGAGTGCAGATCGTGACGAGTTTGGGTGTGCAGTGCCAATCGAGAAGAGTTTGGGTGTGGAGTGCGGGTCATGAGGAGATTGGGTGTGGAGTGTGGGTCATGAAGAGTTTGTGTGTGGAGTACGGATCGTGAAGAGTTTGGGTGTGGAGTGCGGGTCATGAGGAGTTTGGGTGTGGTGTGCGGGTCATGAAGAGTTTGTGCGTGGAGTATGGTTCGTGAAGAGCTTGGGTGTGGAGAGCGGGTCGTGATGAGTTTGGGTGTGGAGTGCGGATCGAGAAGAGTTTGGGTGTGGAGTGCGGATCGAGAAGAGTTTGGGTGTGGAGTGTGGTTTCGAGAAGAGTTTGGGTGTGGAATGCAGTTCGTGAAGAGTTTGGGTGTGGAGTGCGGATCGTGAAGAGTTTGGGTGTGGAGTGCGATCGAGCAGAGTTTGGGTTTGGATTGCGGATTGAGAAGAGTTTGGGTGTGGTGTCTGGATCGTGAAGAGTTTGGGTGTGGAGTACGGGTCGTGATGAGATTGGGTGTGAGTGCAGATCGAGAAGAGTTTGGGTGTGGAGTGCGGATCGAGAAGAGTTTGGGTGTGGAGTGCAGTTCGTGAAGAGTTTGGGTGTGGTGTGCGGATCGTGAAGTTTTTGGGTGTGGAATGCGGATCGAGAAGAGTTTGGGATTGGAGTGCGGATCGAGAAGAGTTTGGGCGTGGTGTGTGGATCGAGAAGAGTTTGGGTGTGGAGTGCGGATCGAGAAGAGTTTGGGTGTGGAGTGTGGTTTCGAGAAGAGTTTGGGTGTGGAATGCAGTTCGTGAAGAGTTTGGGTGTGGAGTGCGGGTCGTGAGTAGTTTGGGTGTGGAGTGCAGGTCATGAGTAGTTTGGGTGTGCAGTGCGGGTCATGAGGAGTTTGGGTGTGGAGTGCGGGTCGTGAAGAGTTTGGGTGTGGAGTGCGGATCGTGAAGAGTTTGGTGTGGAGTGCGGATCATGAAGATTTTGGGTGTGGAGTGCGGATCGTGATGAGTTTGGGTGTGGAGTGCGGATCGTGATGAGTTTGGGTGTGGAGTGCGGGTCGTGAAGAGTTTGGATGTGGACTGCGGGTCGTGAAGAGTTTGGGTGTGGAGTGCGGGTCGTGAAGAGTTTGGGTGTGGAGTGCGGGTCGTGATGAGTTTGGGTGTGGAGTGTGGGTCGTGAAGAGTTTGGGTGTGGAGTGCGGGTCGTGTAGAGTTTGGGTGTGGAGTGCGGGTCGTGAAGTGTTTGGGTGTGGACTGCGGATTGAGAAGAGATGGGTGTGGAGCGCGGATCGAGAAGGGTTTGGGTGTGGTGTGTGGGTAGTGGAGAGTTTGGGTGTGAAGTGCGGGTCATGAGTTTGGGTTTGGAGCGCGGGCCGTGAGAAGTTTGGTTGTGGAGTGCGGGTCATGAGGAGTTTGTGTGTGGAATCCGGATCGTGAAGAGTTTGGGTGTGGAGTGCGGGTCGTGATGAGTTTGGGTGTGAGTGCAGATCGAGAAGAGTTTTGGTGTGGAGTGCGGATCGAGAAGAGTTTGGGTGTGGAGTGCAGTTCGTGAAGAGTTTGGGTGTGGTGTGCGGATCGTGAAGTTTTTGGGTGTGGAATGCGGATCGAGAAGAGTTTGGGATTGGAGTGCAGATCGAGAAGAGTTTGGGTGTGGTGTGTGGGTCGTGGAGAGTTTGGGTGTGAAGTGCGGGTCGTGAGTAGTTTGGGTGTGGAGTGCAGGTCATGAGTAGTTTAGGTGTGGAGTGCGGGTCATGAGGAGTTTGGGTGTGGAGTGCAGGCCGTGAGAAGTTTGGTTGTGGAGTGCGGGTCATGAGGAGTTTGGGTGTGGAGTGCGGGTCGTGAAGAGTTTGGGTGTGGAGTGAGGGTCGTGATATTGTTTGGGTGTGCAGTGCGGGTCATGAGGAGTTTGGGTGTGGAGTGCGGGTCGTGAAGAGTTTGGGTGTGGAGTGCGGATCGTGAAGAGTTTGGTGTGGAGTGCGGATCATGAAGATTTTGGGTGTGGAGTGCGGATCGTGATGAGTTTGGGTGTGGAGTGCGGATCGTGATGAGTTTGGGTGTGGAGTGCGGGTCGTAAAGAGTTTGGATGTGGAGTGCGGGTCGTGAAGAGTTTGGGTGTGGAGTGCGGGTCGTGAAGAGTTTGGGTGTAGAGTGCGGGTCGTGATGAGTTTGGGTGTGGAGTGTGGGTCGTGAAGAGTTTGGGTGTGGAGTGCGTGTCGTGTAGAGTTTGGGTGTGGAGTGCGGGTCGTGAAGTGTTTGGGTGTGGACTGCGGATCGAGAAGAGTTTGGGTGTGGAGCGCGGATCGAGAAGGGTTTGGGTGTGGTGTGTGGTTCGTGGAGAGTTTGGGTGTGAAGTGCGGGTCATGAGGAGTTTGAGTGTGGAGCGCGGGCCATGAGAAGTTTGGGTGTGGAGCGCGGGTCGTAATGAGTTTGGGTGTGGAGTGTGGATCGAGAAGAGTTTGGGTGTGGAGTGTGGGTTGTGGAGAGTTTGGGTGTGGAGTGCAGGTCATGAGGAGTTTGGGTGTGGAGTGCGCGTCATGAGGAGTTTGGGTGTGGAGTGCGCCTCATGAGGAGTTTGGGTGTGGAGTGCGGGTCATGTGGGGTTTGGGTATGGAGTGCGTGTCGTGAAGAGTTTGGGTGTGGACTGCGGATCGTGAAGATTTTGGGTGTGGAGTGCGGATCGAGAAGTGTTTGGGTGTGGAGTGCGGATCGAGAAGAGTTTGGGTGTGGTGTGTGGGTCGTGGAGAGTTTGGGTGTGGAGTGCAGGTCATGATTAGTTTGGGTGTGGAGTGCGGGTCATGAGGAGTTTGGGTGTGGAGTGTGGGTCATGAGGAGTTTGGGTGTGGAGTGCGGGTCATGAGGAGTTTGGGTGTGGAGTGCGGGTCATGAGGAGTTTGGGTGTGGAGTGGGGGTCATGAGGAGTTTGGGTGTGGAGTGCGTGTCATGAGGAGTTTGGGTGTGGAGTGCGGATTGTGAAAATTTTGGGTGTGGAGTGTGGTTTGTGAAGCTCTTGGGTGTGGACTGTGGATTGTGGGGCGTTCGGGTGTGGACTGCGATTTGGGGAGTGTTTGTGTGTGGAGTGTGGGTTGTGGAGGGTTTGGGTGTGGGTCGTGGGTTGTGGAATGTTTGGGTGTGAAGTGTAGTTAGTTAAATGTCTGGGCTTGGAGTGCGGGACGTGGACAGTTTGGGTGCGGAGTGCGCGTCGTCAAGAGTTTGGGTGTGGTGTGGAGTGCGGGTTTGGTATTGTTTTGTTGTGGAGTGTGGGTTGTGGAGAGTTTGGGTGTGGAGTGCGGGTCGTGGAGAGTTTGGGTGTGGAGTGCGGATCGAGAAGAGTTTGGGTGTGGAGTGTGGGTTGTGGAGAGTTTGGGTGTGGAGTGCGGATCCAGAAGAGTTTGGGTGTGGAGTGTGGGTTGTGGAGAGTTTGGGTGTGGAGTGCAGGTCATGAGGAGTTGGGGTGTGGAGTGCGGGTCATGAGGAGTTTGGGTATGGAGTGCGTGTCGTGAAGAGTTTGGGTGTGGACTGCGAATTGTGAAGAGTTTGGGTGTGGAGTGCGGATCAAGAAGTGTTTGGGTGAGGAGTGTGGATCGAGAAGAGTTTGGGTGTGGTGTGTGGGTCGTGGAGAGTTTGTGAGTGGATTGCAGGTCATGAGTAGTTTGGATGTGGAGAGCGTGTCATGAGGAGTTTGTGCGTGGAGTGCAGGTCGTGAAGAGTTTGGGTGTGGAGTGCGGATCGAGAAGAGTTTGGGTGTCAAATGCGGATCATGAAGAGTTTGGGTGTGGAGTGCAGATCGTGACGAGTTTGCGTGTGGAGTGCCAATCGAGAAGAGTTTGGGTGTGGAGTGCGGGTCATGAGGAGATTGGGTGTGGAGTGTGGGTCATGAAGAGTTTGTGTGTGGAGTACGGATCGTGAAGAGTTTGGGTGTGGAGTGCGGGTCATGAGGAGTTTGGGTGTGGTGTGCGGGTCATGAAGAATTTGTGTGTGGAGTATGGATCGTGAAGAGCTTGGGTGTGGAGAGCGGGTCGTGATGAGTTTGGGTGTTGAGTGCGGATCGAGAAGAGTTTGGGTGTGGAGTGCGGATCGAGAAGAGTTTGGGTGTGGAGTGTGGTTTCGAGAAGAGTTTGGGTGTGGAATGCAGTTCGTGAAGAGTTTGGGTGTGGAGTGCGGATCGTGAAGAGTTTGGGTGTGGAGTGCGGATCGAGCAGAGTTTGGGTTTGGAGTGCGGATTGAGAAGAGTTTGGGTGTGGTGTCTGGATCGTGAAGAGTTTGGGTGTGGAGTACGGGTGGTGATGAGTTTGGGTGTGAGTGCAGATCGAGAAGAGTTTGGGTGTGGAGTGCGGATCGAGAAGAGTTTGGGTGTGGAGTGCAGTTCGTGAAGAGTTTGGGTGTGGTGTGCGGATCGTGAAGTTTTTGGGTGTGGAATGCGGATCGAGAAGAGTTTGGGATTGGAGTGCGGATCGAGAAGAGTTTGGGTGTGGAGTGTGGTTTCGAGAAGAGTTTGGGTGTGGAGTGCAGGTCGTGAGTAGTTTGGGTGTGGAGTGCAGGTCATGAGTAGTTTGGGTGTGCAGTGCGGGTCATGAGGAGTTTGGGTGTGGAGTGCGGGTCGTGAAGAGTTTGGGTGTGGAGTGCGGATCGTGAAGAGTTTGGTGTGGAGTGCGGATCATGAAGATTTTGGGTGTGGAGTGCGGATCGTGATGAGTTTGTGTGTGGAGTGTGGGTCGTGAATAGTTTGGGTGTGGAGTGCGGGTCGTGTAGAGTTTGGGCATGGAGTGCGGGTCGTGAAGTGTTTGGGTGTGGACTGCGGATCGAGAAGAGTTTGGGTGTGGAGCGCGGATCGAGAAGGGTTTGGGTGTGGTGTGTGGGTCGTGGAGAGTTTGGGTGTGAAGTGCGGGTCATGAGGAGTTTGGGTGTGGAGCGCGGGCCGTGAGAAGTTTGGTTGTGGAATGCGGGTCATGAGGAGTTTGTGTGTGGAGTCCGGATCGTGAAGAGTTTGGGTGTGGAGTGCGGGTCGTGATGAGTTTGGGTGTGGAGTGTGGATCGAGAAGAGTTTGGGTGTGGAGTGTGGGTTGTGGAGAGTTTGGGTGTGGAGTGCAGGTCATGAGGAGTTTGGGTGTGGAGTGCGGGTCATGAGGAGTTTGGGTGTGGAGTGCGCCTCATGAGGAGTTTGGGTGTGGAGTGCGGGTCATGAAGAGTTTGGGTACGGAGTGCGTGTCGTGAAGAGTTTGGGTGTCGACTGCGGATCGTGAAGATTTTGGGTGTGGAGTGCGGATCGAGAAGTGTTTGGGTGTGGAGTGCGGATCGAGAAGAGTTTGGGTGTGGAGTGCGGGTCATGAGGAGTTTGGGTATGGAGTGCATGTCGTGAAGAGTTTGGCTGTGGACTGCGGATCGTGAAGCGTTTGGGTGTGGAGTGCGGATCGAGAAGAGTTTGGCTGTGGTGTGTGGGTCGTGGAGAGTTTGGGTCTGAAGTGCGGGTCATGAGGAGTTTGGGTGTGGAGTGCGGGCCGTGAGAAGTTTGTTTGTGGAGTGCGAGTCATGAGGAGTTTGTGTGTGGAGTGCGGATCATGAAGAGTTTGGGTGTGGAGTGCGGGTCGAGAAGAGTTTGGGTGTGGAGTGTGGGTTGTGGAGATTTTGGGTGTGGAGTGCAAGTGATGAAGAGTTTGGGTGTGGAGTGCGGATCGAGGAGAGTTTGGGTGTGGAGTGTGCGTTGTGGAGTGTTTGGGTGTGGAGTGCAGGTCATGAGGAGTTAGGGTGTGGAGTGCGGGTCATGAGGAGTTTGGGTGTGGAGTGCGGGTCATGAGGAGTTTGGGTGTGGAGTGCGGGTCATGAGGAGTTTGGGTGTGGAGTGCGGGTCATGAGGAGTTTGGGTATGGAGTGCATGTCGTGAAGAGTTTGGCTGTGGACTGCGGATCGTGAAGCGTTTGGGTGTGGAGTGCGGATCGAGAAGAGTTTGGCTGTGGTGTGTGGGTCGTGGAGAGTTTGGGTCTGAAGTGCGGGTCATGAGGAGTTTGGGTGTGGAGTGCGGGCCGTGAGAAGTTTGTTTGTGGAGTGCGAGTCATGAGGAGTTTGTGTGTGGAGTGCGGAAAATGAAGAGTTTGGGTGTGGAGTGCGGGTCGAGAAGAGTTTGGGTGTGGAGTGTGGGTTGTGGAGATTTTGGGTGTGGAGTGCAAGTGATGAAGAGTTTGGGTGTGGAGTGCGGATCGAGGAGAGTTTGGGTGTGGAGTGTGCGTTGTGGAGTGTTTGGGTGTGGAGTGCAGGTCATGAGGAGTTTGGGTGTGGAGTGCGGGTCATGAGGATTTGGGTGTGGAGTGCGGGTCATGAGGAGTTTGGGTGTGGAGTGCGGGTCATGAGGAGTTTGGGTGTGGAGTGCGGGTCATGAGGAGTTTGTGTATGGAGTGCATGTCGTGAAGAGTTTGGCTGTGGACTGCGGATCGTGAAGCGTTTGGGTGTGGATTGCGGATCGAGAAGAGTTTGGCTGTGGTGTGTGGGTCGTGGAGAGTTTGGGTCTGAAGTGCGGGTCATGAGGAGTTTGGGTGTGGAGTGCGGGCCGTGAGAAGTTTGTTTGTGGAGTGCGAGTCATGAGGAGTTTGTGTGTGGAGTGCTGATCATGAAGAGTTTGGGTGTGGAGTGCGGGTCGAGAAGAGTTTGGGTGTGGAGTGTGGGTTGTGGAGATTTTGGGTGTGGAGTGCAAGTGATGAAGAGTTTGGGTGTGGAGTGCGGATCGAGGAGAGTTTGGGTGTGGAGTGTGCGTTGTGGAGTGTTTGGGTGTGGAGTGCAGGTCATGAGGAGTTTGGGTGTGGAGTGCGGGTCATGAGGAGTTTGGGTGTGGAGTGCAGGTCATGAGGAGTTTGGGTCTGGAGTGCGGGTCATGAGGAGTTTGGGTCTGGAGTGCGTGTCGTGAAGAGTTTGGCTGTGGAGCGCGGATCGAGAAGAGTTTGGGAGTGGTGTGTGGGTTGTGCAGACTTTGGGTGTGAAGTGCGGGTCGTGAGTAGTTTGGGTGTGGAGTGCGGATTGTGAAAATTTTGGGTGTGGAGTGTGGTTTGTGAAGCTCTTGGGTGTGGTCTGCGCATTGTGGGGCGTTCGGGTGTGGAGTGCGATTTGGGGAGTGTTTGTGTGTGGAGTGTGGGTTGTGGAGGGTTTGGGTGTGGGGCGTGGGTTGTGGAATGTTTGGGTGTGAAGTGTAGTTTGTTAAATGTCTGGGCGTGGAGTGTGGGACATGGAGAGTTTGGGTGCGGAGTGCGCGTCGTGAAGAGTTTGGGTGTGGTGTGGACTGCGGGTTCTGGAATGTTGTGGAGTGTGGTTTGCGGCGAAATTGGGTGTGGAGTTCGGTTGGTTCAATATTTGGTTGTGGAGTGCAGTTTGTGGAGCTTTTGGGTGTGGAGTGCGGGTCATGAAGAGTTTGGCTGTGGAGTGCGGATCGAGAAGAGTTTGGGTGTGGACTGCGGATAGAGAAGAGTTTGGGTGTGGAGTGCAGGTTGTAAAGAGTTTGGGTGTGGAGTGCGGATCGTGAAGAGTTTGGGTGTGGAGAGCGGGTCATGAGGAGTTTGGGCGTGGAGTGCGGATCGTGAAAAGTTTGGGTGTGGAGTGCGGATCGTGAAGAGTTTGGGCGTGGACTGCGGATCGTAAAGAGTTTGGGTGTGGAGTGCGGATCATGAAGAGATTAGGGGTGGAGTGCGGATCGAGAAGAGTTTGGGTGTGCAATGCGGATCGAGAAGAGTTTAGGTGTGGAGTGCGGATCGAGAAGACTTTGGGTGTGGAGTGCGGATCGAGAAGCCTTTGGGTGTGGAGTGCGGATCGAGAAGAGTTTGGGTGTGGAGTGCGGATCGTGAAGACTTTGGGTGTGGAGAGCGGTCCTTGAGGAGTTGGGGTGTGGAGTGCCAATCGTGAAGGGTTTGGGTGTGGAGTGCGGGCCATGAGGTGTTTGGGTGTGGAGTGCGGGTCATGAGGAGTTTGGGTGTGGAGTGTGGATCGTGAAGAGTTTAGGTGTGGATTGCGGGCCTTGAGCTTGGCTGTGGAGTGTGGTTCGTGAAGAGCTTGCGTGTGGAGTGCAGTTTGTGAAGAGTTTGGGTGTGGTTTGCGTTTTGTGGAGCGTTTCGGTTTGGATTGCGGGTCGTGAAGTGTTCGGGTGTGGTGGGTGGGTCCTGAAGAGTTCAGTTGTGCAGTGCGGTTTGTCGAATGGTTGGTTATGGAGTGTGATTTGTGGAACGTTTGGCTGTGGAGTGTGCATTGCGGAGAGTTTGGGTGTGATGAGCACGTTGTGAAGAGTTTGGGTGTGGATTGTGGCTTGTGCAGAGTTTGGGGGTGGAGTCTTGAGACTTTGGGTATGGAATGCGGTTTGTGGAGAGTTTGGGTGTGGAGTGCGGGTTGTGGAGAGTTTGGGTGTGGAGTGCGGGTTATGGAGAGTTTGCATGTGGAGTGCGGGTTGTGGAGAGTTTGCGTATGGAGTGCGGGTTGTGGAGAGTTTAGGTGTGGAGAGTTTGGGTGTGGAGTGCGGGTTGTGGAGAGTTTGGGTGTGGACTGCGATTTGGGGAGTGTTTGTGTGTGGAGTGTGGGTTGTGGAGGGTTTGGGTGTGGGTCGTGGGTTGTGGAATGTTTGGGTGTGAAGTGTAGTTTGTTAAATGTCTAGGCGTGGAGTGCGGGACGTGGAGAGGTTGGGTGCGGAGTGCGCATCGTGAAGAGTTTGGGTGTGGTGTGGAGTGCGGGTTCTGTATTGTTTTGTTGTGGAGTGTGGGTTGTGGAGAGTTTGGGTGTGGAGTGCGGGTCGTGGAGAGTTTGGGTGTGGAGTGTGGGTTGTGGAGAGTTTGGGTGTGGAGTGCGGATCGAGAAGAGTTTGGGTGTGGAGTGTGCGTTGTGGAGAGTTTGGGTGTGGAGTGCGGGTCATGAGGAGTTTGGGTGTGGAGTGCGGGTCATGAGGAGTTTGGGTGTGGAGTGCGGGTCATGAGGAGTTTGGGTGTGGAGTGCGGGTCATGAGGAGTTTGGGTGTGGAGTGCGGGTCATGAGGAGTTTGGGTGTGGAGTGTGGGTCATGAGGAGTTTGGGTGTGGAGTGCATGTCGTGAAGCGTTTGGGTGTGGAGTGCGGATCGAGAAGAGTTTGGGTGTGGTGTGTGGGTCGTGGAGAGTTTGGGTCTGAAGTGCGGGTCATGAGGAGTTTGGGTGTGGAGTGCGGGCCGTGAGAAGTTTGTTTGTGGAGTGCGAGTCATGAGGAGTTTGTGTGTGGAGTGCGGATCATGAAGAGTTTGGGTGTGGAGTGCGGGTCGATAAGAGATTGGGTGTGGAGTGTGCGTTGTGGAGTGTTTGGGTGTGGAGTGCAGGTCATGAGGAGTTTGGGTGTGGAGTGCGGGTCATGAGGAGTTTGGGTGTGGAGTGCAGGTCATGAGGAGTTTGGGTCTGGAGTGCGGGTCATGAGGAGTTTGGGTCTGGAGTGCGTGTCGTGAAGAGATTGGCTGTGGAGTGCAGATCGTGAAGAGTTTGGGTGTGGAGTGCGGATCGAGAAGAGTTTGGGTGTGGAGCGCGGATCGAGAAGAGTTTGGGAGTGGTGTGTGGGTTGTGCAGACTTTGGGTGTGAAGTGCGGGTCATGAGTAGTTTGGGTGTGGAGTCCGGATTGTGAAAATTTTGGGTGTGGAGTGTGGTTTGTGAAGCGCTTGGATGTGGACTGCGCATTGTGGGGCGTTCGGGTGTGGAGTGCGATTTGGGGAGTGTTTGTGTGTGGAGTGTGGGTTGTGGAGGGTTTGGGTGTGGGGCGTGGGTTGTGGAATGTTTGGGTGTGAAGTGTAGTTTGTTAAATGTCTGGGCGTGGAGTGCGGGACATGGAGAGTTTGGGTGCGGAGTGCGCGTCGTGAAGAGTTTGGGTGTGGTGTGGGCTGCGGGTTCTGGAATGTTGTGGAGTGTGGTTTGCGGCGAAATTGGGTGTGGAGTTCGGTTGGTTCACTATTTGGTTGTGGAGTGCAGTTTGTGGAGCTTTTGGGTGTGGAGTGCGGGTCATGAAGAGTTTGGGTGTGGAGTGCGGATCGAGAAGAGTTTGGGTGTGGAGTGCGGATAGAGAAGAGTTTGGGTGTGGAGTGCAGGTTGTAAAGAGTTTGGGTGTGGTGTGCGGATCGTGAAGAGTTTGGGTGTGGAGAGCGGGTCATGAGGAGTTTGGGCGTGGAGTGCGGATCGTGAAAAGTTTGGGTGTGGAGTGCGGATCGTAAAGAGTTTGGGCGTGGAGTGCGGATCGTAAAGAGTTTGGGTGTGGAGTGCGGATCATGAAGAGATTAGGGGTGGAGTGCGGATCGAGAAGAGTTTGGGTGTGGAATGCGGATCGAGAAGAGTTTAGGTGTGGAGTACGGATCGAGAAGACTTTGGGTGTGGAGTGCGGATCGAGAAGAGTTTGGGTGTGGAGTGCGGATCGTGAAGACTTTGGGTGTGGAGAGCGGTCCTTGAGGAGTTGGGGTGTGGAGTGCCAATCGTGAAGGGTTTGGGTGTGGAGTGCGGGCCATGAGGTGTTTGTGTGTGGAGTGCGGGTCATGAGGAGTTTGGGTGTGGAGTGTGGATCGTGAAGAGTTTAGGTGTGGATTGCGGGCCTTGAGCTTGGCTGTGGAGTGTGGTTCGTGAAGAGCTTGCGTGTGGAGCGCAGTTTGTGAAGAGTTTGGGTGTGGATTGCGTTTTGTGGAGCGTTTCGGTTTGGATTGCGGGTCGTGAAGAGTTCGGGTGTGGTGGGTGGGTCCTGAAGAGTTCAGTTGTGCAGTGCGGTTTGTCGAATGGTTGGTTATGGAGTGTGATTTGTGGAACGTTTGGCTGTGGAGTGTGCATTGTGGAGAGTTTGGGTGTGATGAGCACGTTGTGAAGAGTTTGGGTGTGGATTGTGGCTTGTGCAGAGTTTGGGGGTGGAGTCTTGAGACTTTGGGTATGGAATGCGGTTTGTGGAGAGTTTGGGTGTGGAGTGCGGGTTGTGGAGAGTTTGGGTGTGGAGTGCGGGTTATGGAGAGTTTGCATGTGGAGTGCGGGTTGTGGAGAGTTTGCGTATGGAGTGCGGGTTGTGGAGAGTTTAGGTGTGGAGTGTGGGTTGTGGAGAGTTTGGGTGTGGAGTGCGGGTTGTGGAGAGTTTGGGTGTGGAGTGCGGGTTATGGAGAGTTTGCATGTGGAGTGCGGGTTGTGGAGAGTTTGCGTATGGAGTGCGGGTTGTGGAGAGTTTAGGTGTGGAGTGTGGGTTGTGGAGAGTTTGGGTGTGGAGTGCGGGTTGTGGAGAGTTTGGGTGTGGAGTGCGGACCGTGAAGAGTTTGGGTGTAGAGTGCAGATCGAGAAGAGTTTGGGTGTGGAGCGCGGAACGAGAAGAGTTTGGGAGTGGTGTGTGGGTCGTGGAGACTTTGGGTGTGAAGTGCGGGTCATGAGTAGTTTGGGTGTGGAGTGCGGGTCATGAGGAGTTTGGTTGTGGAGTGTGGGTCATGAGGTGTTTGGGTGTGGAGTGTGGATCGTGAAGAGTTTGGGTGTGGAGTGTGGATCGTGATGGGTTTGGGTGTGGAGTGCGGATCGTGATGAGTTTGGGTGTGGAGTGCCAATTGAGAAGAGTTTGGGTGTGGAGTGTGGGTCATGAAGTGTTTGGGTGTGGAGTGTGGGTCATGAAGAGTTTGTGTGTGGAGTACGGATCATGATGAGTTTGGGTGTGGAGTGCGGGTCATGATGAGTTTGGGTGTGGAGTGCAGATCAAGAAGAGTTTGCGTGTGGAATGTAGGTTGTGGAGGGTTTGGGTGTGGAGTGCGGATCGAGAAGTGTTTGGGTGTGGAGTGCGGATCGAGAAGAGTTTGGGTGTGGTGTGTGGGTCGTGGAGAGTTTGGGTGTGGAGTGCAGGTCATGAGGACTTTGGGTGTGGAGTGCGGGTCATGAGGAGTTTGGGTGTGGAGTGCGGGTCATGAGGAGTCTGGGTGTGGAGTGCGGGTCATGAGGAGTTTGGGTGTGGAGTGGGGGTCATGAGGAGTTTGGGTGTGGAGTGCGTGTCATGAGGAGTTTGGGTGTGGAGTGCGGATTGTGAAAATTTTGGGTGTGGAGTGTGGTTTGTGAATCTCTTGGGTGTGGACTGTGGATTGTGGGGCGTTCGGGTGTGGACTGCGATTTGGGGAGTGTTTGTGTGTGGAGTGTGGGTTGTGGAGGGTTTGGGTGTGGGTCGTGCGTTGTGGAATGTTTGGGTGTGAAGTGTAGTTTGTTAAATGTCTGGGCGTGGAGTGTGGGACGTGGACAGTTTGGGTGCGGAGTGCGCGTCGTCAAGAGTTTGGGTGTGGTGTGGAGTGCAGGTTTGGTATTCTTTTGTTGTGGAGTGTGGGTTGTGGAGAGTTTGGGTGTGGAGTGCGGGTCGTGGAGAGTTTGGGTGTGGAGTGCGGATCGAGAAGAGTTTGGGTGTGGAGTGTGGGTTGTGGAGAGTTTGGGTGTGGAGTGCAGGTCATGAGGAGTTTGGGTGTGGAGTGCGGGTCATGAGGACTTTGGGTGTGGAGTGCGTGTCGTGAAGAGTTTGGGTGTGGAGTGCGGACCGTGAAGAGTTTGGGTGTGGAGTGCAGATCGAGAAGAGTTTGGGTGTGGAGCGCGGATCGAGAAGAGTTTGGGAGTGGTGTGTGAGTCGTGGAGACTTTGGGTGTGAAGTGCGGGTCATGAGTAGTTTGGGTGTGCAATGCGGGTCATGAGGAGTTTGGTTGTGGAGTGCGGGTCATGAGGAGTTTCGGTGTGGAGTGTGGATCGTGAAGAATTTGGGTGTGGAGTGTGGATCGTGATTGGTTTGGGTGTGGAGTGCGGATCGTGACGAGTTTGGGTGTGGAGTGCCAATTCAGAAGAGTTTGGGTGTGGAGTGTGGGTCATGAGGTGTTTGGGTGTGGAGTGTGGGTCATGAAGAGTTTGTGTGTGGAGTACGGATCATGATGAGTTTGGGTGTGGAGTGCAGGTCATGAAGAGTTTGGGTGTGTAGTGCAGATCGAGAAGAGTTTGCGTGTGGAATGTCAGTTGTGGAGACTTTGGGTGTGGAGTGCGAATCAAGAAGAGTTTGGTTGTGGAGTGCGGATCGAGAAGAGTTTGGGTGTGGAGTGCAGTTCGTGGAGAGTTTGGGTGTGGAGTGCAGGTCATGAGGAGTTTGGGTGTGGTGTGTGGGTCGTGGAGAGTTTGGGTGTGAAGTGCGGGTCATGAGGAGTTTGGGTGTGGAGTGCGGGTCGTGGAGAGTTTGGGTGTGGAGTGCGGATCGAGAAGAGTTTGGGTGTGGGTTGTGGAGAGTTTGGGTGTGGAGTGCAGGTCATGAGGAGTTTGGGTGTGGAGTGCGGGTCATGAGGACTTTGGGTGTGGAGTGCGTGTCGTGAAGAGTTTGGGTGTGGAGTGCGGACCCTGAAGAGTTTGGGTGTGGAGTGCGGACCCTGAAGAGTTTGGGTGTGGAGTGCGGACCGTGAAGAATTTGGGTGTGGAGTGCAGATCGAGAAGAGTTTGGGTGTGGAGCGCGGAACGAGAAGAGTTTGGGAGTGGTGTGTGGGTCGTGGAGACTTTGGGTGTGAAGTGCGGGTCATGAGTAGTTTGGGTGTGGAGTGCGGGTCATGAGGAGTTTGGTTGTGGAGTGTGGGTCATGAGGTGTTTGGGTGTGGAGTGTGGATCGTGAAGAGTTTGGGTGTGGAGTGTGGATCGTGATGGGTTTGGGTGTGGAGTGCGGATCGTGATGAGTTTGGGTGTGGAGTGCCAATTGAGAAGAGTTTGGGTGTGGAGTGTGGGTCATGAAGTGTTTGGGTGTGGAGTGCGGGTCATGAAGAGTTTGTGTATGGAGTACGGATCATGATGAGTTTGGGTGTGGAGTGCGGGTCATGAAGAGTTTGGGTGTGGAGTGCAGATCGAGAAGAGTTTGCGTGTGGAATGTAGGTTGTGGAGGGTTTGGGTGTGGAGTGCGGATCGAGAAGTGTTTGGGTGTGGAGTGCGGATCGAGAAGAGTTTGGGTGTGGTGTGTGGGTCGTGGAGAGTTTGGGTGTGGAGTGCAGGTCATGATTAGTTTGGGTGTGGAGTGGGGGTCATGAGGAGTTTGGGTGTGGAGTGCGGGTCATGAGGAGTTTGGGTGTGGAGTGCGGGTCATGAGGAGTTTGGGTGTGGAGTGGGGGTCATGAGGAGTTTGGGTGTGGAGTGCGTGTCATGAGGAGTTTGGGTGTGGAGTGCGGATTGTGAAAATTTTGGGTGTGGAGTGTGGTTTGTGAATCTCTTGGGTGTGGACTGTGGATTGTGGGGCGTTCGGGTGTGGACTGCGATTTGGGGAGTGTTTGTGTGTGGAGTGTGGGTTGTGGAGGGTTTGGGTGTGGGTCGTGGGTTGTGGAATGTTTGGGTGTGAAGTGTAGTTTGTTAAATGTCTGGGCGTGGAGTGTGGGACGTGGACAGTTTGGGTGCGGAGTGCGCGTCGTCAAGAGTTTGGGTGTGGTGTGGAGTGCGGGTTTGGTATTGTTTTGTTGTGGAGTGTGGGTTGTGGAGAGTTTGGGTGTGGAGTGCGGGTCGTGGAGAGTTTGGGTGTGGAGTGCGGATCGAGAAGAGTTTGGGTGTGGAGTGTGGGTTGTGGAGAGTTTGGGTGTGGAGTGCGGATCCAGAAGAGTTTGGGTGTGGAGTGTGGGTTGTGGAGAGTTTGGGTGTGGAGTGCAGGTCATGAGGAGTTTGGGTGTGGAGTGCGGGTCATGAGGACTTTGGGGGTGGAGTGCGTGTCGTGAAGAGTTTGGGTGTGGAGTGCGGACCGTGAAGAGTTTGGGTGTGGAGTGCAGATCGAGAAGAGTTTGGGTGTTGAGCGCGGATCGAGAAGAGTTTGGGAGTGGTGTGTGAGTCGTGGAGACTTTGGGTGTGAAGTGCGGGTCATGAGTAGTTTGGTTGAGGAGTGCGGGTCATGAGGAGTTGGTGTGTGGAGTGCGGATCGTGAAGAGTTTGGGTGTGGAGTGCGGATCGAGAAGTGTTTGGGTGTGGAGTGCGGATCGAGAAGAGTTTGGCTGTGGTGTGTGGGTCGTGGAGAGTTTGGGTCTGAAGTGCGGGTCATGAGGAGTTTGGGTGTGGAGTGCGGGCCGTGAGAAGTTTGTTTGTGGAGTGCGAGTCATGAGGAGTTTGTGTGTGGAGTGCGGATCATGAAGAGTTTGGGTGTGGAGTGCGGGTCGAGAAGAGTTTGGGTGTGGAGTGTGGGTTGTGGAGATTTTGGGTGTGGAGTGCAAGTGATGAAGAGTTTGGGTGTGGAGTGCGGGTCGATAAGAGATTGGGTGTGGAGTGTGCGTTGTGGAGTGTTTGGGTGTGGAGTGCAGGTCATGAGGAGTTTGGGTGTGGAGTGCGGGTCATGAGGAGTTTGGGTGTGGAGTGCAGGTCATGAGGAGTTTGGGTCTGGAGTGCGGGTCATGAGGAGTTTGGGTCTGGAGTGCGTGTCGTGAAGAGTTTGGCTGTGGAGTGCAGATCGTGAAGAGTTTGGGTGTGGAGTGCGGATCGAGAAGAGTTTGGGTGTGGAGCGCGGATCGAGAAGAGTTTGGGAGTGGTGTGTGGGTTGTGCAGACTTTGGGTGTGAAGTGCGGGTCGTGAGTAGTTTGGGTGTGGAGTGCGGATTGTGAAAATTTTGGGTGTGGAGTGTGGTTTGTGAAGCACTTGGGTGTGGACTGCGCATTGTGGGGCGTTCGGGTGTGGAGTGCGATTTGGGGAGTGTTTGTGTGTGGAGTGTGGGTTGTGGAGGGTTTGGGTGTGGGGCGTGGGTTGTGGAATGTTTGGGTGTGAAGTGTAGTTTGTTAAATGTCTGGGCGTGGAGTGCGGGACATGGAGAGTTTGGGTGTGGAGTGCGTGTCGTGAAGAGTTTGGGTGTGGTGTGGGACTGCGGGTTCTGGAATGTTGTGGAGTGTGGTTTGCGGTGAAATTGGGTGTGGAGTTCGGTTGGTTCAATATTTGGTTGTGGAGTGCAGTTTTTGGAGCTTTTGGGTGTGGAGTGCGGGTCATGAAGAGTTTGGGTGTGGAGTGCGGATCGAGAAGAGTTTGGGTGTGGAGTGCGGATAGAGAAGAGTTTGGGTGTGGAGTGCAGGTTGTAAAGAGTTTGGGTGTGGAGTGCGGATCGTGAAAAGTTTGGGTGTGGAGTGCGGATCGTGAAGAGTTTGGGCGTGGAGTGCGGATCGTAAAGAGTTTGGGTGTGGAGTGCGGATCATGAAGAGATTAGGGGTGGAGTGCGGATCGAGAAGAGTTTGGGTGTGGAATGCGGATCGAGAAGAGTGTAGGCGTGGAGTGCGGATCGAGAAGACTTTGGGTGTGGAGTGCGGATCGACAAGAGTTTGGGTGTGGAGTGCGGATCGTGAAGACTTTGGGTGTGGAGAGCGGTCCTTGAGGAGTTGGGGTGTGGAGTGCCAATCGTGAAGGGTTTGGGTGTGGAGTGCGGGCCATGAGGTGTTTGGGTGTGGAGTGCGGGTCATGAGGAGTTAGGGTGTGGAGTGTGGATCGTGAAGAGTTTAGGTGTGGATTGCGGGCCTTGAGCTTGGCTGTGGAGTGTGGTTCGTGAAGAGCTTGCGTGTGGAGTGCAGTTTGTGAAGAGTTTGGGTGTGGATTGCGTTTTGTGGAGCGTTTCGGTTTGGATTGCGGGTCGTGAAGAGTTCGGGTGTGGTGGGTGGGTCCTGAAGAGTTCAGTTGTGCAGTGCGGTTTGTCGAATGGTTGGTTATGGAGTGTGATTTGTGGAACGTTTGGCTGTGGAGTGTGCATTGCGGAGAGTTTGGGTGTGATGAGCACGTTGTGAAGAGTTTGGGTGTGGATTGTGGCTTGTGCAGAGTTTGGGGGTGGAGTCTTGAGACTTTGGGTATGGAATGCGGTTTGTGGAGAGTTTGGGTGTGGAGTGCGGGTTGTGGAGAGTTTAGGTGTGGAGTGTGGGTTGTGGAGAGTTTGGGTGTGGAGTGCGGGTTGTGGAGAGTTTGGGTGTGGACTGCGATTTGGGGAGTGTTTGTGTGTGGAGTGTGGGTTGTGGAGGGTTTGGGTGTGGGTCGTGGGTTGTGGAATGTTTGGGTGTGAAGTGTAGTTTGTTAAATGTCTGGGCGTGGAGTGTGGGACGTGGACAGTTTGGGTGCGGAGTGCGCGTCGTCAAGAGTTTGGGTGTGGTGTGGAGTGCGGGTTTGGTATTGTTTTGTTGTGGAGTGTGGGTTGTGGAGAGTTTGGGTGTGGAGTGCGGGTCGTGGAGAGTTTGGGTGTGGAGTGCGGATCGAGAAGAGTTTGGGTGTGGAGTGTGGGTTGTGGAGAGTTTGGGTGTGGAGTGCGGATCCAGAAGAGTTTGGGTGTGGAGTGTGGGTTGTGGAGAGTTTGGGTGTGGAGTGCAGGTCATGAGGAGTTTGGGTGTGGAGTGCGGGTCATGAGGACTTTGGGGGTGGAGTGCGTGTCGTGAAGAGTTTGGGTGTGGAGTGCGGACCGTGAAGAGTTTGGGTGTGGAGTGCAGATCGAGAAGAGTTTGGGTGTTGAGCGCGGATCGAGAAGAGTTTGGGAGTGGTGTGTGAGTCGTGGAGACTTTGGGTGTGAAGTGCGGGTCATGAGTAGTTTGGTTGAGGAGTGCGGGTCATGAGGAGTTGGTGTGTGGAGTGCGGATCGTGAAGAGTTTGGGTGTGGAGTGCGGGTTGTGATGAGTTTGGGTGTGGAGTGCGGATCGAGACGAGTTTGGGTGTGGAGTGTGGGTTGTGGAGAGTTTGGGTGTGGAGTGCAGGTCATGAGGAGTTTGGGTGTGGAGTGCGGGTCATGAGGAGTTTGCGTGTGGAGTGCGGGTCATGAGGAGTTTGGGTGTGGAGTGCGGGTCATGAGGAGTTTGGGTATGGAGTGCATGTCGTGAAGAGTTTGGCTGTGGACTGTGGATCGTGAAGCGTTTGGGTGTGGAGTGCGGATTGAGAAGTGTTTGGGTGTGGAGTGCGGATCAAGAAGAGTTTGGCTGTGGTGTGTGGGTCGTGGAGAGTTTGGGTCTGAAGTGCGGGTCATGAGGAGTTTGGGTGTGGAGTGCGGGCCGTGAGAAGTTTGTTTGTGGAGTGCGAGTCATGAGGAGTTTGTGTGTGGAGTGCGGATCATGAAGAGTTTGGGTGTGGAGTGCGGGTCGAGAAGAGTTTGGGTGTGGAGTGTGGGTTGTGGAGATTTTGGGTGTGGAGTGCAAGTGATGAAGAGTTTGGGTGTGGAGTGCGGATCGAGGAGAGTTTGGGTGTGGAGTGTGCGTTGTGGAGTGTTTGGGTGTGGAGTGCAGGTCATGAGGAGTTTGGGTGTGGAGTGCGGGTCATGAGGAGTTTGGGTGTGGAGTGCAGGTCATGAGGAGTTTGGGTCTGGAGTGCGGGTCATGAGGAGTTTGGGTCTGGAGTGCGTGTCGTGAAGAGTTTGGCTGTGGAGTGCAGATCGTGAAGAGTTTGGGTGTGGAGTGCGGATCGAGAAGAGTTTGGGTGTGGAGCGCGGATCGAGAAGAGTTTGGGAGTGGTGTGTGGGTTGTGCAGACTTTGGGTGTGAAGTGCGGGTCGTGAGTAGTTTGGGTGTGGAGTGCGGATTGTGAAAATTTTGGGTGTGGAGTGTGGTTTGTGAAGCACTTGGGTGTGGACTGCGCATTGTGGGGCGTTCGGGTGTGGAGTGCGATTTGGGGAGTGTTTGTGTGTGGAGTGTGGGTTGTGGAGGGTTTGGGTGTGGGGCGTGGGTTGTGGAATGTTTGGGTGTGAAGTGTAGTTTGTTAAATGTCTGGGCGTGGAGTGCGGGACATGGAGAGTTTGGGTGTGGAGTGCGTGTCGTGAAGAGTTTGGGTGTGGTGTGGGACTGCGGGTTCTGGAATGTTGTGGAGTGTGGTTTGCGGTGAAATTGGGTGTGGAGTTCGGTTGGTTCAATATTTGGTTGTGGAGTGCAGTTTTTGGAGCTTTTGGGTGTGGAGTGCGGGTCATGAAGAGTTTGGGTGTGGAGTGCGGATCGAGAAGAGTTTGGGTGTGGAGTGCGGATAGAGAAGAGTTTGGGTGTGGAGTGCAGGTTGTAAAGAGTTTGGGTGTGGAGTGCGGATCGTGAAAAGTTTGGGTGTGGAGTGCGGATCGTGAAGAGTTTGGGCGTGGAGTGCGGATCGTAAAGAGTTTGGGTGTGGAGTGCGGATCATGAAAAGTTTGGGTGTGGAGTGCGGATCGTGAAGAGTTTGGGTGTGGAGTGCGGATCGTGAAAAGTTTGGGTGTGGAGTGCGGATAGAGAAGAGTTTGGGTGTGGAGTGCAGGTTGTAAAGAGTTTGGGTGTGGAGTGCGGATCGTGAAAAGTTTGGGTGTGGAGTGCGGATCGTGAAGAGTTTGGGCGTGGAGTGCGGATCGTAAAGAGTTTGGGTGTGGAGTGCGGATCATGAAGAGATTAGGGGTGGAGTGCGGATCGAGAAGAGTTTGGGTGTGGAATGCGGATCGAGAAGAGTGTAGGTGTGGAGTGCGGATCGAGAAGACTTTGGGTGTGGAGTGCGGATCGACAAGAGTTTGGGTGTGGAGTGCGGATCGTGAAGACTTTGGGTGTGGAGAGCGGTCCTTGAGGAGTTGGGGTGTGGAGTGCCAATCGTGAAGGGTTTGGGTGTGGAGTGCGGGCCATGAGGTGTTTGGGTGTGGAGTGCGGGTCATGAGGAGTTTGGGTGTGGAGTGTGGATCGTGAAGAGTTTAGGTGTGGATTGCGGGCCTTGAGCTTGGCTGTGGAGTGTGGTTCGTGAAGAGCTTGCGTGTGGAGTGCAGTTTGTGAAGAGTTTGGGTGTGGATTGCGTTTTGTGGAGCGTTTCGGTTTGGATTGCGGGTCGTGAAGAGTTCGGGTGTGGTGGGTGGGTCCTGAAGAGTTCAGTTGTGCAGTGCGGTTTGTCGAATGGTTGGTTATGGAGTGTGATTTGTGGAACGTTTGGCTGTGGAGTGTGCATTGCGGAGAGTTTGGGTGTGATGAGCACGTTGTGAAGAGTTTGGGTGTGGATTGTGGCTTGTGCAGAGTTTGGGGGTGGAGTCTTGAGACTTTGGGTATGGAATGCGGTTTGTGGAGAGTTTGGGTGTGGAGTGCGGGTTGTGGAGAGTTTAGGTGTGGAGTGTGGGTTGTGGAGAGTTTGGGTGTGGAGTGCGGGTTGTGGAGAGTTTGGGTGTGGACTGCGATTTGGGGAGTGTTTGTGTGTGGAGTGTGGGTTGTGGAGGGTTTGGGTGTGGGTCGTGGGTTGTGGAATGTTTGGGTGTGAAGTTTAGTTTGTTAAAAGTCTAGGCGTGGAGTGCGGGACGTGGAGAGGTTGGGTGCGGAGTGCGCATCGTGAAGAGTTTGGGTGTGGTGTGGAGTGCGGCTTCTGTATTGTTTTGTTGTGGAGTGTGGGTTGTGGAGAGTTTGGGTGTGGAGTGCGGGTCATGGAGAGTTTGGGTGTGGCGTGCGGATCGTGAAGAGTTTGGGTGTGGAGTGCAGATCGAGAAGAGTTTGGGTGTTGAGCGCGGATCGAGAAGAGTTTGGGAGTGGTGTGTGAGTCGTGGAGACTTTGGGTGTGAAGTGCGGGTCATGAGTAGTTTGGTTGAGGAGTGCGGGTCATGAGGAGTTGGTGTGTGGAGTGCGGATCGTGAAGAGTTTGGGTGTGGAGTGCGGGTTGTGATGAGTTTGGGTGTGGAGTGCGGATCGAGAAGAGTTTGGGTGTGGAGTGTGGGTTGTGGAGAGTTTGGGTGTGGAGTGCAGGTCATGAGGAGTTTGGGTCTGGAGTGCGTGTCGTGAAGAGTTTGGCTGTGGAGCGCGGATCGAGAAGAGTTTGGGAGTGGTGTGTGGGTTGTGCAGACTTTGGGTGTGAAGTGCGGGTCGTGAGTAGTTTGGGTGTGGAGTGCGGATTGTGAAAATTTTGGGTGTGGAGTGTGGTTTGTTAAGCGCTTGGGTGTGGACTGCGCATTGTGGGGCGTTCGGGTGTGGAGTGCGATTTGGGGAGTGTTTGTGTGTGGAGTGTGGGTTGTGGAGGGTTTGGGTGTGGGGCGTGGGTTGTGGAATGTTTGGGTGTGAAGTGTAGTTTGTTAAATGTCTGGGCGTGGAGTGTGGGACATGGAGAGTTTGGGTGCGGAGTGCGCGTCGTGAAGAGTTTGGGTGTGGTGTGGACTGCGGGTTCTGGAATGTTGTGGAGTGTGGTTTGCGGCGAAATTGGGTGTGGAGTTCGGTTGGTTCAATATTTGGTTGTGGAGTGCAGTTTGTGGAGCTTTTGGGTGTGGAGTGCGGGTCATGAAGAGTTTGGCTGTGGAGTGCGGATCGAGAAGAGTTTGGGTGTGGACTGCGGATAGAGAAGAGTTTGGGTGTGGAGTGCGGATCGTGAAGAGTTTGGGTGTGGAGAGCGGGTCATGAGGAGTTTGGGCGTGGAGTGCGGATCGTGAAAAGTTTGGGTGTGGAGTGCGGATCGTGAAGAGTTTGGGCGTGGAGTGCGGATCGTAAAGAGTTTGGGTGTGGAGTGCGGATCATGAAGAGATTAGGGGTGGAGTGCGGATCGAGAAGAGTTTGGGTGTGGAATGCGGATCGAGAAGAGTTTAGGTGTGGAGTGCGGATAGAGAAGAGTTTGGGTGTGGAGTGTGGGTTGTGGAGATTTTGGGTGTGGAGTGCAAGTGATGAAGAGTTTGGGTGTGGAGTGCGGATCGAGGAGAGTTTGGGTGTGGAGTGTGCGTTGTGGAGTGTTTGGGTGTGGAGTGCAGGTCATGAGGAGTTTGGGTGTGGAGTGCGGGTCATGAGGAGTTTGGGTGTGGAGTGCAGGTCATGAGGAGTTTGGGTCTGGAGTGCGGGTCATGAGGAGTTTGGGTCTGGAGTGCGTGTCGTGAAGAGTTTGGCTGTGGAGTGCAGATCGTGAAGAGTTTGGGTGTGGAGTGCGGATCGAGAAGAGTTTGGGTGTGGAGCGCGGATCGAGAAGAGTTTGGGAGTGGTGTGTGGGTTGTGCAGACTTTGGGTGTGAAGTGCGGGTCGTGAGTAGTTTGGGTGTGGAGTGCGGATTGTGAAAATTTTGGGTGTGGAGTGTGGTTTGTGAAGCACTTGGGTGTGGACTGCGCATTGTGGGGCGTTCGGGTGTGGAGTGCGATTTGGGGAGTGTTTGTGTGTGGAGTGTGGGTTGTGGAGGGTTTGGGTGTGGGGCGTGGGTTGTGGAATGTTTGGGTGTGAAGTGTAGTTTGTTAAATGTCTGGGCGTGGAGTGCGGGACATGGAGAGTTTGGGTGTGGAGTGCGTGTCGTGAAGAGTTTGGGTGTGGTGTGGGACTGCGGGTTCTGGAATGTTGTGGAGTGTGGTTTGCGGGGAAATTGGGTGTGGAGTTCGGTTGGTTCAATATTTGGTTGTGGAGTGCAGTTTTTGGAGCTTTTGGGTGTGGAGTGCGGGTCATGAAGAGTTTGGGTGTGGAGTGCGGATCGAGAAGAGTTTGGGTGTGGAGTGCGGATAGAGAAGAGTTTGGGTGTGGAGTGCAGGTTGTAAAGAGTTTGGGTGTGGAGTGCGGATCGTGAAAAGTTTGGGTGTGGAGTGCGGATCGTGAAGAGTTTGGGCGTGGAGTGCGGATCGTAAAGAGTTTGGGTGTGGAGTGCGGATCATGAAGAGATTAGGGGTGGAGTGCGGATCGAGAAGAGTTTGGGTGTGGAATGCGGATCGAGAAGAGTGTAGGTGTGGAGTGCGGATCGAGAAGACTTTGGGTGTGGAGTGCGGATCGACAAGAGTTTGGGTGTGGAGTGCGGATCGTGAAGACTTTGGGTGTGGAGAGCGGTCCTTGAGGAGTTGGGGTGTGGAGTGCCAATCGTGAAGGGTTTGGGTGTGGAGTGCGGGCCATGAGGTGTTTGGGTGTGGAGTGCGGGTCATGAGGAGTTAGGGTGTGGAGTGTGGATCGTGAAGAGTTTAGGTGTGGATTGCGGGCCTTGAGCTTGGCTGTGGAGTGTGGTTCGTGAAGAGCTTGCGTGTGGAGTGCAGTTTGTGAAGAGTTTGGGTGTGGATTGCGTTTTGTGGAGCGTTTCGGTTTGGATTGCGGGTCGTGAAGAGTTCGGGTGTGGTGGGTGGGTCCTGAAGAGTTCAGTTGTGCAGTGCGGTTTGTCGAATGGTTGGTTATGGAGTGTGATTTGTGGAACGTTTGGCTGTGGAGTGTGCATTGCGGAGAGTTTGGGTGTGATGAGCACGTTGTGAAGAGTTTGGGTGTGGATTGTGGCTTGTGCAGAGTTTGGGGGTGGAGTCTTGAGACTTTGGGTATGGAATGCGGTTTGTGGAGAGTTTGGGTGTGGAGTGCGGGTTGTGGAGAGTTTAGGTGTGGAGTGTGGGTTGTGGAGAGTTTGGGTGTGGAGTGCGGGTTGTGGAGAGTTTGGGTGTGGACTGCGATTTGGGGAGTGTTTGTGTGTGGAGTGTGGGTTGTGGAGGGTTTGGGTGTGGGTCGTGGGTTGTGGAATGTTTGGGTGTGAAGTGTAGTTTGTTAAATGTCTGGGCGTGGAGTGTGGGACGTGGACAGTTTGGGTGCGGAGTGCGCGTCGTCAAGAGTTTGGGTGTGGTGTGGAGTGCGGGTTTGGTATTGTTTTGTTGTGGAGTGTGGGTTGTGGAGAGTTTGGGTGTGGAGTGCGGGTCGTGGAGAGTTTGGGTGTGGAGTGCGGATCGAGAAGAGTTTGGGTGTGGAGTGTGGGTTGTGGAGAGTTTGGGTGTGGAGTGCGGATCCAGAAGAGTTTGGGTGTGGAGTGTGGGTTGTGGAGAGTTTGGGTGTGGAGTGCAGGTCATGAGGAGTTTGGGTGTGGAGTGCGGGTCATGAGGACTTTGGGGGTGGAGTGCGTGTCGTGAAGAGTTTGGGTGTGGAGTGCGGACCGTGAAGAGTTTGGGTGTGGAGTGCAGATCGAGAAGAGTTTGGGTGTTGAGCGCGGATCGAGAAGAGTTTGGGAGTGGTGTGTGAGTCGTGGAGACTTTGGGTGTGAAGTGCGGGTCATGAGTAGTTTGGTTGAGGAGTGCGGGTCATGAGGAGTTGGTGTGTGGAGTGCGGATCGTGAAGAGTTTGGGTGTGGAGTGCGGGTTGTGATGAGTTTGGGTGTGGAGTGCGGATCGAGAAGAGTTTGGGTGTGGAGTGTGGGTTGTGGAGAGTTTGGGTGTGGAGTGCAGGTCATGAGGAGTTTGGGTGTGGAGTGCGGGTCATGAGGAGTTTGCGTGTGGAGTGCGGGTCATGAGGAGTTTGGGTGTGGAGTGCGGGTCATGAGGAGTTTGGGTATGGAGTGCATGTCGTGAAGAGTTTGGCTGTGGACTGTGGATCGTGAAGCGTTTGGGTGTGGAGTGCGGATTGAGAAGTGTTTGGGTGTGGAGTGCGGATCAAGAAGAGTTTGGCTGTGGTGTGTGGGTCGTGGAGAGTTTGGGTCTGAAGTGCGGGTCATGAGGAGTTTGGGTGTGGAGTGCGGGCCGTGAGAAGTTTGTTTGTGGAGTGCGAGTCATGAGGAGTTTGTGTGTGGAGTGCGGATCATGAAGAGTTTGGGTGTGGAGTGCGGGTCGAGAAGAGTTTGGGTGTGGAGTGTGGGTTGTGGAGATTTTGGGTGTGGAGTGCAAGTGATGAAGAGTTTGGGTGTGGAGTGCGGATCGAGGAGAGTTTGGGTGTGGAGTGTGCGTTGTGGAGTGTTTGGGTGTGGAGTGCAGGTCATGAGGAGTTTGGGTGTGGAGTGCGGGTCATGAGGAGTTTGGGTGTGGAGTGCAGGTCATGAGGAGTTTGGGTCTGGAGTGCGGGTCATGAGGAGTTTGGGTCTGGAGTGCGTGTCGTGAAGAGTTTGGCTGTGGAGTGCAGATCGTGAAGAGTTTGGGTGTGGAGTGCGGATCGAGAAGAGTTTGGGTGTGGAGCGCGGATCGAGAAGAGTTTGGGAGTGGTGTGTGGGTTGTGCAGACTTTGGGTGTGAAGTGCGGGTCGTGAGTAGTTTGGGTGTGGAGTGCGGATTGTGAAAATTTTGGGTGTGGAGTGTGGTTTGTGAAGCACTTGGGTGTGGACTGCGCATTGTGGGGCGTTCGGGTGTGGAGTGCGATTTGGGGAGTGTTTGTGTGTGGAGTGTGGGTTGTGGAGGGTTTGGGTGTGGGGCGTGGGTTGTGGAATGTTTGGGTGTGAAGTGTAGTTTGTTAAATGTCTGGGCGTGGAGTGCGGGACATGGAGAGTTTGGGTGTGGAGTGCGTGTCGTGAAGAGTTTGGGTGTGGTGTGGGACTGCGGGTTCTGGAATGTTGTGGAGTGTGGTTTGCGGTGAAATTGGGTGTGGAGTTCGGTTGGTTCAATATTTGGTTGTGGAGTGCAGTTTTTTGAGCTTTTGGGTGTGGAGTGCGGGTCATGAAGAGTTTGGGTGTGGAGTGCGGATCGAGAAGAGTTTGGGTGTGGAGTGCGGATAGAGAAGAGTTTGGGTGTGGAGTGCAGGTTGTAAAGAGTTTGGGTGTGGAGTGCGGATCGTGAAAAGTTTGGGTGTGGAGTGCGGATCGTGAAGAGTTTGGGCGTGGAGTGCGGATCGTAAAGAGTTTGGGTGTGGAGTGCGGATCATGAAAAGTTTGGGTGTGGAGTGCGGATCGTGAAGAGTTTGGGTGTGGAGTGCGGATCGTGAAAAGTTTGGGTGTGGAGTGCGGATAGAGAAGAGTTTGGGTGTGGAGTGCAGGTTGTAAAGAGTTTGGGTGTGGAGTGCGGATCGTGAAAAGTTTGGGTGTGGAGTGCGGATCGTGAAGAGTTTGGGCGTGGAGTGCGGATCGTAAAGAGTTTGGGTGTGGAGTGCGGATCATGAAGAGATTAGGGGTGGAGTGCGGATCGAGAAGAGTTTGGGTGTGGAATGCGGATCGAGAAGAGTGTAGGTGTGGAGTGCGGATCGAGAAGACTTTGGGTGTGGAGTGCGGATCGACAAGAGTTTGGGTGTGGAGTGCGGATCGTGAAGACTTTGGGTGTGGAGAGCGGTCCTTGAGGAGTTGGGGTGTGGAGTGCCAATCGTGAAGGGTTTGGGTGTGGAGTGCGGGCCATGAGGTGTTTGGGTGTGGAGTGCGGGTCATGAGGAGTTTGGGTGTGGAGTGTGGATCGTGAAGAGTTTAGGTGTGGATTGCGGGCCTTGAGCTTGGCTGTGGAGTGTGGTTCGTGAAGAGCTTGCGTGTGGAGTGCAGTTTGTGAAGAGTTTGGGTGTGGATTGCGTTTTGTGGAGCGTTTCGGTTTGGATTGCGGGTCGTGAAGAGTTCGGGTGTGGTGGGTGGGTCCTGAAGAGTTCAGTTGTGCAGTGCGGTTTGTCGAATGGTTGGTTATGGAGTGTGATTTGTGGAACGTTTGGCTGTGGAGTGTGCATTGCGGAGAGTTTGGGTGTGATGAGCACGTTGTGAAGAGTTTGGGTGTGGATTGTGGCTTGTGCAGAGTTTGGGGGTGGAGTCTTGAGACTTTGGGTATGGAATGCGGTTTGTGGAGAGTTTGGGTGTGGAGTGCGGGTTGTGGAGAGTTTAGGTGTGGAGTGTGGGTTGTGGAGAGTTTGGGTGTGGAGTGCGGGTTGTGGAGAGTTTGGGTGTGGACTGCGATTTGGGGAGTGTTTGTGTGTGGAGTGTGGGTTGTGGAGGGTTTGGGTGTGGGTCGTGGGTTGTGGAATGTTTGGGTGTGAAGTTTAGTTTGTTAAATGTCTAGGCGTGGAGTGCGGGACGTGGAGAGGTTGGGTGCGGAGTGCGCATCGTGAAGAGTTTGGGTGTGGTGTGGAGTGCGGCTTCTGTATTGTTTTGTTGTGGAGTGTGGGTTGTGGAGAGTTTGGGTGTGGAGTGCGGGTCATGGAGAGTTTGGGTGTGGCGTGCGGATCGTGAAGAGTTTGGGTGTGGAGTGCAGATCGAAAAGAGTTTGGGTGTTGAGCGCGGATCGAGAAGAGTTTGGGAGTGGTGTGTGAGTCGTGGAGACTTTGGGTGTGAAGTGCGGGTCATGAGTAGTTTGGTTGAGGAGTGCGGGTCATGAGGAGTTGGTGTGTGGAGTGCGGATCGTGAAGAGTTTGGGTGTGGAGTGCGGGTTGTGATGAGTTTGGGTGTGGAGTGCGGATCGAGAAGAGTTTGGGTGTGGAGTGTGGGTTGTGGAGAGTTTGGGTGTGGAGTGCAGGTCATGAGGAGTTTGGGTCTGGAGTGCGTGTCGTGAAGAGTTTGGCTGTGGAGCGCGGATCGAGAAGAGTTTGGGAGTGGTGTGTGGGTTGTGCAGACTTTGGGTGTGAAGTGTGGGTCGTGAGTAGTTTGGGTGTGGAGTGCGGATTGTGAAAATTTTGGGTGTGGAGTGTGGTTTGTTAAGCGCTTGGGTGTGGACTGCGCATTGTGGGGCGTTCGGGTGTGGAGTGCGATTTGGGGAGTGTTTGTGTGTGGAGTGTGGGTTGTGGAGGGTTTGGGTGTGGGGCGTGGGTTGTGGAATGTTTGGGTGTGAAGTGTAGTTTGTTAAATGTCTGGGCGTGGAGTGTGGGACATGGAGAGTTTGGGTGCGGAGTGCGCGTCGTGAAGAGTTTGGGTGTGGTGTGGACTGCGGGTTCTGGAATGTTGTGGAGTGTGGTTTGCGGCGAAATTGGGTGTGGAGTTCGGTTGGTTCAATATTTGGTTGTGGAGTGCAGTTTGTGGAGCTTTTGGGTGTGGAGTGCGGGTCATGAAGAGTTTGGCTGTGGAGTGCGGATCGAGAAGAGTTTGGGTGTGGACTGCGGATAGAGAAGAGTTTGGGTGTGGAGTGCAGGTTGTAAAGAGTTTGGGTGTGGAGTGCGGATCGTGAAGAGTTTGGGTGTGGAGAGCGGGTCATGAGGAGTTTGGGCGTGGAGTGCGGATCGTGAAAAGTTTGGGTGTGGAGTGCGGATCGTGAAGAGTTTGGGCGTGGAGTGCGGATCGTAAAGAGTTTGGGTGTGGAGTGCGGATCATGAAGAGATTAGGGGTGGAGTGCGGATCGAGAAGAGTTTGGGTGTGGAATGCGGATCGAGAAGAGTTTAGGTGTGGAGTGCGGATCGAGAAGACTTTGGGTGTGGAGTGCGGATCGAGAAGACTTTGGGTGTGGAGTGCGGATCGAGAAGAGTTTGGGTGTGGAGTGCGGATCGTGAAGACTTTGGGTGTGGAGAGCGGTCCTTGAGGAGTTGGGGTGTGGAGTGCCAATCGTGAAGGGTTTGGGTGTGGAGTGCGGGCCATGAGGTGTTTGGGTGTGGAGTGCGGGTCATGAGGAGTTTGGGTGTGGAGTGTGGATCGTGAAGAGTTTAGGTGTGGATTGCGGGCCTTGAGCTTGGCTGTGGAGTGTGGTTCGTGAAGAGCTTGCGTGTGGAGTGCAGTTTGTGAAGAGTTTGGGTGTGGTTTGCGTTTTGTGGAGCGTTTCGGTTTGGATTGCGGGTCGTGAAGTGTTCGGGTGTGGTGGGTGGGTCCTGAAGAGTTCAGTTGTGCAGTGCGGTTTGTCGAATGGTTGGTTATGGAGTGTGATTTGTGGAACGTTTGGCTGTGGAGTGTGCATTGCGGAGAGTTTGGGTGTGATGAGCACGTTGTGAAGAGTTTGGGTGTGGATTGTGGCTTGTGCAGAGTTTGGGGGTGGAGTCTTGAGACTTTGGGTATGGAATGCGGTTTGTGGAGAGTTTGGGTGTGGAGTGCGGGTTGTGGAGAGTTTGGGTGTGGAGTGCGGGTTATGGAGAGTTTGCATGTGGAGTGCGGGTTGTGGAGAGTTTGCGTATGGAGTGCGGGTTGTGGAGAGTTTAGGTGTGGAGTGTGGGTTGTGGAGAGTTTGGGTGTGGAGTGCGGGTTGTGGAGAGTTTGGGTGTGGACTGCGATTTGGGGAGTGTTTGTGTGTGGAGTGTGGGTTGTGGAGGGTTTGGGTGTGGGTCGTGGGTTGTGGAATGTTTGGGTGTGAAGTGTAGTTTGTTAAATGTCTAGGCGTGGAGTGCGGGACGTGGAGAGGTTGGGTGCGGAGTGCGCATCGTGAAGAGTTTGGGTGTGGTGTGGAGTGCGGGTTCTGTATTGTTTTGTTGTGGAGTGTGGGTTGTGGAGAGTTTGGGTGTGGAGTGCGGGTCGTGGAGAGTTTGGGTGTGGAGTGTGGGTTGTGGAGAGTTTGGGTGTGGAGTGCGGATCGAGAAGAGTTTGGGTGTGGAGTGTGGGTTGTGGAGAGTTTGGGTGTGGAGTGCGGGTCATGAGGAGTTTGGGTGTGGAGTGCGGGTCATGAGGAGTTTGGGTGTGGAGTGCGGGTCATGAGGAGTTTGGGTGTGGAGTGCGGGTCATGAGGAGTTTGGGTGTGGAGTGCGGGTCATGAGGAGTTTGGGTGTGGAGTGTGGGTCATGAGGAGTTTGGGTGTGGAGTGCATGTCGTGAAGCGTTTGGGTGTGGAGTGCGGATCGAGAAGAGTTTGGGTGTGGTGTGTGGGTCGTGGAGAGTTTGGGTCTGAAGTGCGGGTCATGAGGAGTTTGGGTGTGGAGTGCGGGCCGTGAGAAGTTTGTTTGTGGAGTGCGAGTCATGAGGAGTTTGTGTGTGGAGTGCGGATCATGAAGAGTTTGGGTGTGGAGTGCGGGTCGATAAGAGATTGGGTGTGGAGTGTGCGTTGTGGAGTGTTTGGGTGTGGAGTGCAGGTCATGAGGAGTTTGGGTGTGGAGTGCAGGTCATGAGGAGTTTGGGTCTGGAGTGCGGGTCATGAGGAGTTTGGGTCTGGAGTGCGTGTCGTGAAGAGATTGGCTGTGGAGTGCAGATCGTGAAGAGTTTGGGTGTGGAGTGCGGATCGAGAAGAGTTTGGGTGTGGAGCGCGGATCGAGAAGAGTTTGGGAGTGGTGTGTGGGTTGTGCAGACTTTGGGTGTGAAGTGCGGGTCATGAGTAGTTTGGGTGTGGAGTGCGGATTGTGAAAATTTTGGGTGTGGAGTGTGGTTTGTGAAGCGCTTGGATGTGGACTGCGCATTGTGGGGCGTTCGGGTGTGGAGTGCGATTTGGGGAGTGTTTGTGTGTGGAGTGTGGGTTGTGGAGGGTTTGGGTGTGGGGCGTGGGTTGTGGAATGTTTGGGTGTGAAGTGTAGTTTGTTAAATGTCTGGGCGTGGAGTGCGGGACATGGAGAGTTTGGGTGCGGAGTGCGCGTCGTGAAGAGTTTGGGTGTGGTGTGGGCTGCGGGTTCTGGAATGTTGTGGAGTGTGGTTTGCGGCGAAATTGGGTGTGGAGTTCGGTTGGTTCACTATTTGGTTGTGGAGTGCAGTTTGTGGAGCTTTTGGGTGTGGAGTGCGGGTCATGAAGAGTTTGGGTGTGGAGTGCGGATCGAGAAGAGTTTGGGTGTGGAGTGCGGATAGAGAAGAGTTTGGGTGTGGAGTGCAGGTTGTAAAGAGTTTGGGTGTGGTGTGCGGATCGTGAAGAGTTTGGGTGTGGAGAGCGGGTCATGAGGAGTTTGGGCGTGGAGTGCGGATCGTGAAAAGTTTGGGTGTGGAGTGCGGATCGTAAAGAGTTTGGGCGTGGAGTGCGGATCGTAAAGAGTTTGGGTGTGGAGTGCGGATCATGAAGAGATTAGGGGTGGAGTGCGGATCGAGAAGAGTTTGGGTGTGGAATGCGGATCGAGAAGAGTTTAGGTGTGGAGTACGGATCGAGAAGACTTTGGGTGTGGAGTGCGGATCGAGAAGAGTTTGGGTGTGGAGTGCGGATCGTGAAGACTTTGGGTGTGGAGAGCGGTCCTTGAGGAGTTGGGGTGTGGAGTGCCAATCGTGAAGGGTTTGGGTGTGGAGTGCGGGCCATGAGGTGTTTGTGTGTGGAGTGCGGGTCATGAGGAGTTTGGGTGTGGAGTGTGGATCGTGAAGAGTTTAGGTGTGGATTGCGGGCCTTGAGCTTGGCTGTGGAGTGTGGTTCGTGAAGAGCTTGCGTGTGGAGCGCAGTTTGTGAAGAGTTTGGGTGTGGATTGCGTTTTGTGGAGCGTTTCGGTTTGGATTGCGGGTCGTGAAGAGTTCGGGTGTGGTGGGTGGGTCCTGAAGAGTTCAGTTGTGCAGTGCGGTTTGTCGAATGGTTGGTTATGGAGTGTGATTTGTGGAACGTTTGGCTGTGGAGTGTGCATTGTGGAGAGTTTGGGTGTGATGAGCACGTTGTGAAGAGTTTGGGTGTGGATTGTGGCTTGTGCAGAGTTTGGGGGTGGAGTCTTGAGACTTTGGGTATGGAATGCGGTTTGTGGAGAGTTTGGGTGTGGAGTGCGGGTTGTGGAGAGTTTGGGTGTGGAGTGCGGGTTATGGAGAGTTTGCATGTGGAGTGCGGGTTGTGGAGAGTTTGCGTATGGAGTGCGGGTTGTGGAGAGTTTAGGTGTGGAGTGTGGGTTGTGGAGAGTTTGGGTGTGGAGTGCGGGTTGTGGAGAGTTTGGGTGTGGAGTGCGGGTTATGGAGAGTTTGCATGTGGAGTGCGGGTTGTGGAGAGTTTGCGTATGGAGTGCGGGTTGTGGAGAGTTTAGGTGTGGAGTGTGGGTTGTGGAGAGTTTGGGTGTGGAGTGCGGGTTGTGGAGAGTTTGGGTGTGGAGTGCGGACCGTGAAGAGTTTGGGTGTAGAGTGCAGATCGAGAAGAGTTTGGGTGTGGAGCGCGGAACGAGAAGAGTTTGGGAGTGGTGTGTGGGTCGTGGAGACTTTGGGTGTGAAGTGCGGGTCATGAGTAGTTTGGGTGTGGAGTGCGGGTCATGAGGAGTTTGGTTGTGGAGTGTGGGTCATGAGGTGTTTGGGTGTGGAGTGTGGATCGTGAAGAGTTTGGGTGTGGAGTGTGGATCGTGATGGGTTTGGGTGTGGAGTGCGGATCGTGATGAGTTTGGGTGTGGAGTGCCAATTGAGAAGAGTTTGGGTGTGGAGTGTGGGTCATGAAGTGTTTGGGTGTGGAGTGTGGGTCATGAAGAGTTTGTGTGTGGAGTACGGATCATGATGAGTTTGGGTGTGGAGTGCGGGTCATGATGAGTTTGGGTGTGGAGTGCAGATCGAGAAGAGTTTGCGTGTGGAATGTAGGTTGTGGAGGGTTTGGGTGTGGAGTGCGGATCGAGAAGTGTTTGGGTGTGGAGTGCGGATCGAGAAGAGTTTGGGTGTGGTGTGTGGGTCGTGGAGAGTTTGGGTGTGGAGTGCAGGTCATGAGGAGTTTGGGTGTGGAGTGCGGGTCATGAGGAGTTTGGGTGTGGAGTGCGGGTCATGAGGAGTCTGGGTGTGGAGTGCGGGTCATGAGGAGTTTGGGTGTGGAGTGGGGGTCATGAGGAGTTTGGGTGTGGAGTGCGTGTCATGAGGAGTTTGGGTGTGGAGTGCGGATTGTGAAAATTTTGGGTGTGGAGTGTGGTTTGTGAATCTCTTGGGTGTGGACTGTGGATTGTGGGGCGTTCGGGTGTGGACTGCGATTTGGGGAGTGTTTGTGTGTGGAGTGTGGGTTGTGGAGGGTTTGGGTGTGGGTCGTGCGTTGTGGAATGTTTGGGTGTGAAGTGTAGTTTGTTAAATGTCTGGGCGTGGAGTGTGGGACGTGGACAGTTTGGGTGCGGAGTGCGCGTCGTCAAGAGTTTGGGTGTGGTGTGGAGTGCAGGTTTGGTATTCTTTTGTTGTGGAGTGTGGGTTGTGGAGAGTTTGGGTGTGGAGTGCGGGTCGTGGAGAGTTTGGGTGTGGAGTGCGGATCGAGAAGAGTTTGGGTGTGGAGTGTGGGTTGTGGAGAGTTTGGGTGTGGAGTGCAGGTCATGAGGAGTTTGGGTGTGGAGTGCGGGTCATGAGGACTTTGGGTGTGGAGTGCGTGTCGTGAAGAGTTTGGGTGTGGAGTGCGGACCGTGAAGAGTTTGGGTGTGGAGTGCAGATCGAGAAGAGTTTGGGTGTGGAGCGCGGATCGAGAAGAGTTTGGGAGTGGTGTGTGAGTCGTGGAGACTTTGGGTGTGAAGTGCGGGTCATGAGTAGTTTGGGTGTGCAATGCGGGTCATGAGGAGTTTGGTTGTGGAGTGCGGGTCATGAGGAGTTTCGGTGTGGAGTGTGGATCGTGAAGAATTTGGGTGTGGAGTGTGGATCGTGATTGGTTTGGGTGTGGATTGCGGATCGTGACGAGTTTGGGTGTGGAGTGCCAATTCAGAAGAGTTTGGGTGTGGAGTGTGGGTCATGAGGTGTTTGGGTGTGGAGTGTGGGTCATGAAGAGTTTGTGTGTGGAGTACGGATCATGATGAGTTTGGGTGTGGAGTGCAGGTCATGAAGAGTTTGGGTGTGTAGTGCAGATCGAGAAGAGTTTGCGTGTGGAATGTCAGTTGTGGAGACTTTGGGTGTGGAGTGCGAATCAAGAAGAGTTTGGTTGTGGAGTGCGGATCGAGAAGAGTTTGGGTGTGGAGTGCAGTTCGTGGAGAGTTTGGGTGTGGAGTGCAGGTCATGAGGAGTTTGGGTGTGGTGTGTGGGTCGTGGAGAGTTTGGGTGTGAAGTGCGGGTCATGAGGAGTTTGGGTGTGGAGTGCGGGTCGTGGAGAGTTTGGGTGTGGAGTGCGGATCGAGAAGAGTTTGGGTGTGGGTTGTGGAGAGTTTGGGTGTGGAGTGCAGGTCATGAGGAGTTTGGGTGTGGAGTGCGGGTCATGAGGACTTTGGGTGTGGAGTGCGTGTCGTGAAGAGTTTGGGTGTGGAGTGCGGACCCTGAAGAGTTTGGGTGTGGAGTGCGGACCCTGAAGAGTTTGGGTGTGGAGTGCGGACCGTGAAGAATTTGGGTGTGGAGTGCAGATCGAGAAGAGTTTGGGTGTGGAGCGCGGAACGAGAAGAGTTTGGGAGTGGTGTGTGGGTCGTGGAGACTTTGGGTGTGAAGTGCGGGTCATGAGTAGTTTGGGTGTGGAGTGCGGGTCATGAGGAGTTTGGTTGTGGAGTGTGGGTCATGAGGTGTTTGGGTGTGGAGTGTGGATCGTGAAGAGTTTGGGTGTGGAGTGTGGATCGTGATGGGTTTGGGTGTGGAGTGCGGATCGTGATGAGTTTGGGTGTGGAGTGCCAATTGAGAAGAGTTTGGGTGTGGAGTGTGGGTCATGAAGTGTTTGGGTGTGGAGTGCGGGTCATGAAGAGTTTGTGTATGGAGTACGGATCATGATGAGTTTGGGTGTGGAGTGCGGGTCATGAAGAGTTTGGGTGTGGAGTGCAGATCGAGAAGAGTTTGCGTGTGGAATGTAGGTTGTGGAGGGTTTGGGTGTGGAGTGCGGATCGAGAAGTGTTTGGGTGTGGAGTGCGGATCGAGAAGAGTTTGGGTGTGGTGTGTGGGTCGTGGAGAGTTTGGGTGTGGAGTGCAGGTCATGATTAGTTTGGGTGTGGAGTGCGGGTCATGAGGAGTTTGGGTGTGGAGTGCGGGTCATGAGGAGTTTGGGTGTGGAGTGCGGGTCATGAGGAGTTTGGGTGTGGAGTGGGGGTCATGAGGAGTTTGGGTGTGGAGTGCGTGTCATGAGGAGTTTGGGTGTGGAGTGCGGATTGTGAAAATTTTGGGTGTGGAGTGTGGTTTGTGAATCTCTTGGGTGTGGACTGTGGATTGTGGGGCGTTCGGGTGTGGACTGCGATTTGGGGAGTGTTTGTGTGTGGAGTGTGGGTTGTGGAGGGTTTGGGTGTGGGTCGTGGGTTGTGGAATGTTTGGGTGTGAAGTGTAGTTTGTTAAATGTCTGGGCGTGGAGTGTGGGACGTGGACAGTTTGGGTGCGGAGTGCGCGTCGTCAAGAGTTTGGGTGTGGTGTGGAGTGCGGGTTTGGTATTGTTTTGTTGTGGAGTGTGGGTTGTGGAGAGTTTGGGTGTGGAGTGCGGGTCGTGGAGAGTTTGGGTGTGGAGTGCGGATCGAGAAGAGTTTGGGTGTGGAGTGTGGGTTGTGGAGAGTTTGGGTGTGGAGTGCGGATCCAGAAGAGTTTGGGTGTGGAGTGTGGGTTGTGGAGAGTTTGGGTGTGGAGTGCAGGTCATGAGGAGTTTGGGTGTGGAGTGCGGGTCATGAGGACTTTGGGGGTGGAGTGCGTGTCGTGAAGAGTTTGGGTGTGGAGTGCGGACCGTGAAGAGTTTGGGTGTGGAGTGCAGATCGAGAAGAGTTTGGGTGTTGAGCGCGGATCGAGAAGAGTTTGGGAGTGGTGTGTGAGTCGTGGAGACTTTGGGTGTGAAGTGCGGGTCATGAGTAGTTTGGTTGAGGAGTGCGGGTCATGAGGAGTTGGTGTGTGGAGTGCGGATCGTGAAGAGTTTGGGTGTGGAGTGCGGATCGAGAAGTGTTTGGGTGTGGAGTGCGGATCGAGAAGAGTTTGGCTGTGGTGTGTGGGTCGTGGAGAGTTTGGGTCTGAAGTGCGGGTCATGAGGAGTTTGGGTGTGGAGTGCGGGCCGTGAGAAGTTTGTTTGTGGAGTGCGAGTCATGAGGAGTTTGTGTGTGGAGTGCGGATCATGAAGAGTTTGGGTGTGGAGTGCGGGTCGAGAAGAGTTTGGGTGTGGAGTGTGGGTTGTGGAGATTTTGGGTGTGGAGTGCAAGTGATGAAGAGTTTGGGTGTGGAGTGCGGATCGAGGAGAGTTTGGGTGTGGAGTGTGCGTTGTGGAGTGTTTGGGTGTGGAGTGCAGGTCATGAGGAGTTTGGGTGTGGAGTGCGGGTCATGAGGAGTTTGGGTGTGGAGTGCAGGTCATGAGGAGTTTGGGTCTGGAGTGCGGGTCATGAGGAGTTTGGGTCTGGAGTGCGTGTCGTGAAGAGTTTGGCTGTGGAGTGCAGATCGTGAAGAGTTTGGGTGTGGAGTGCGGATCGAGAAGAGTTTGGGTGTGGAGCGCGGATCGAGAAGAGTTTGGGAGTGGTGTGTGGGTTGTGCAGACTTTGGGTGTGAAGTGCGGGTCGTGAGTAGTTTGGGTGTGGAGTGCGGATTGTGAAAATTTTGGGTGTGGAGTGTGGTTTGTGAAGCACTTGGGTGTGGACTGCGCATTGTGGGGCGTTCGGGTGTGGAGTGCGATTTGGGGAGTGTTTGTGTGTGGAGTGTGGGTTGTGGAGGGTTTGGGTGTGGGGCGTGGGTTGTGGAATGTTTGGGTGTGAAGTGTAGTTTGTTAAATGTCTGGGCGTGGAGTGCGGGACATGGAGAGTTTGGGTGTGGAGTGCGGGTTATGGAGAGTTTGCATGTGGAGTGCGGGTTGTGGAGAGTTTGCGTATGGAGTGCGGGTTGTGGAGAGTTTAGGTGTGGAGTGTGGGTTGTGGAGAGTTTGGGTGTGGAGTGCGGGTTGTGGAGAGTTTGGGTGTGGAGTGCGGACCGTGAAGAGTTTGGGTGTAGAGTGCAGATCGAGAAGAGTTTGGGTGTGGAGCGCGGAACGAGAAGAGTTTGGGAGTGGTGTGTGGGTCGTGGAGACTTTGGGTGTGAAGTGCGGGTCATGAGTAGTTTGGGTGTGGAGTGCGGGTCATGAGGAGTTTGGTTGTGGAGTGTGGGTCATGAGGTGTTTGGGTGTGGAGTGTGGATCGTGAAGAGTTTGGGTGTGGAGTGTGGATCGTGATGGGTTTGGGTGTGGAGTGCGGATCGTGATGAGTTTGGGTGTGGAGTGCCAATTGAGAAGAGTTTGGGTGTGGAGTGTGGGTCATGAAGTGTTTGGGTGTGGAGTGTGGGTCATGAAGAGTTTGTGTGTGGAGTACGGATCATGATGAGTTTGGGTGTGGAGTGCGGGTCATGATGAGTTTGGGTGTGGAGTGCAGATCGAGAAGAGTTTGCGTGTGGAATGTAGGTTGTGGAGGGTTTGGGTGTGGAGTGCGGATCGAGAAGTGTTTGGGTGTGGAGTGCGGATCGAGAAGAGTTTGGGTGTGGTGTGTGGGTCGTGGAGAGTTTGGGTGTGGAGTGCAGGTCATGAGGAGTTTGGGTGTGGAGTGCGGGTCATGAGGAGTTTGGGTGTGGAGTGCGGGTCATGAGGAGTCTGGGTGTGGAGTGCGGGTCATGAGGAGTTTGGGTGTGGAGTGGGGGTCATGAGGAGTTTGGGTGTGGAGTGCGTGTCATGAGGAGTTTGGGTGTGGAGTGCGGATTGTGAAAATTTTGGGTGTGGAGTGTGGTTTGTGAATCTCTTGGGTGTGGACTGTGGATTGTGGGGCGTTCGGGTGTGGACTGCGATTTGGGGAGTGTTTGTGTGTGGAGTGTGGGTTGTGGAGGGTTTGGGTGTGGGTCGTGCGTTGTGGAATGTTTGGGTGTGAAGTGTAGTTTGTTAAATGTCTGGGCGTGGAGTGTGGGACGTGGACAGTTTGGGTGCGGAGTGCGCGTCGTCAAGAGTTTGGGTGTGGTGTGGAGTGCAGGTTTGGTATTCTTTTGTTGTGGAGTGTGGGTTGTGGAGAGTTTGGGTGTGGAGTGCGGGTCGTGGAGAGTTTGGGTGTGGAGTGCGGATCGAGAAGAGTTTGGGTGTGGAGTGTGGGTTGTGGAGAGTTTGGGTGTGGAGTGCAGGTCATGAGGAGTTTGGGTGTGGAGTGCGGGTCATGAGGACTTTGGGTGTGGAGTGCGTGTCGTGAAGAGTTTGGGTGTGGAGTGCGGACCGTGAAGAGTTTGGGTGTGGAGTGCAGATCGAGAAGAGTTTGGGTGTGGAGCGCGGATCGAGAAGAGTTTGGGAGTGGTGTGTGAGTCGTGGAGACTTTGGGTGTGAAGTGCGGGTCATGAGTAGTTTGGGTGTGCAATGCGGGTCATGAGGAGTTTGGTTGTGGAGTGCGGGTCATGAGGAGTTTCGGTGTGGAGTGTGGATCGTGAAGAATTTGGGTGTGGAGTGTGGATCGTGATTGGTTTGGGTGTGGATTGCGGATCGTGACGAGTTTGGGTGTGGAGTGCCAATTCAGAAGAGTTTGGGTGTGGAGTGTGGGTCATGAGGTGTTTGGGTGTGGAGTGTGGGTCATGAAGAGTTTGTGTGTGGAGTACGGATCATGATGAGTTTGGGTGTGGAGTGCAGGTCATGAAGAGTTTGGGTGTGTAGTGCAGATCGAGAAGAGTTTGCGTGTGGAATGTCAGTTGTGGAGACTTTGGGTGTGGAGTGCGAATCAAGAAGAGTTTGGTTGTGGAGTGCGGATCGAGAAGAGTTTGGGTGTGGAGTGCAGTTCGTGGAGAGTTTGGGTGTGGAGTGCAGGTCATGAGGAGTTTGGGTGTGGTGTGTGGGTCGTGGAGAGTTTGGGTGTGAAGTGCGGGTCATGAGGAGTTTGGGTGTGGAGTGCGGGTCGTGGAGAGTTTGGGTGTGGAGTGCGGATCGAGAAGAGTTTGGGTGTGGGTTGTGGAGAGTTTGGGTGTGGAGTGCAGGTCATGAGGAGTTTGGGTGTGGAGTGCGGGTCATGAGGACTTTGGGTGTGGAGTGCGTGTCGTGAAGAGTTTGGGTGTGGAGTGCGGACCCTGAAGAGTTTGGGTGTGGAGTGCGGACCCTGAAGAGTTTGGGTGTGGAGTGCGGACCGTGAAGAATTTGGGTGTGGAGTGCAGATCGAGAAGAGTTTGGGTGTGGAGCGCGGAACGAGAAGAGTTTGGGAGTGGTGTGTGGGTCGTGGAGACTTTGGGTGTGAAGTGCGGGTCATGAGTAGTTTGGGTGTGGAGTGCGGGTCATGAGGAGTTTGGTTGTGGAGTGTGGGTCATGAGGTGTTTGGGTGTGGAGTGTGGATCGTGAAGAGTTTGGGTGTGGAGTGTGGATCGTGATGGGTTTGGGTGTGGAGTGCGGATCGTGATGAGTTTGGGTGTGGAGTGCCAATTGAGAAGAGTTTGGGTGTGGAGTGTGGGTCATGAAGTGTTTGGGTGTGGAGTGCGGGTCATGAAGAGTTTGTGTATGGAGTACGGATCATGATGAGTTTGGGTGTGGAGTGCGGGTCATGAAGAGTTTGGGTGTGGAGTGCAGATCGAGAAGAGTTTGCGTGTGGAATGTAGGTTGTGGAGGGTTTGGGTGTGGAGTGCGGATCGAGAAGTGTTTGGGTGTGGAGTGCGGATCGAGAAGAGTTTGGGTGTGGTGTGTGGGTCGTGGAGAGTTTGGGTGTGGAGTGCAGGTCATGATTAGTTTGGGTGTGGAGTGCGGGTCATGAGGAGTTTGGGTGTGGAGTGCGGGTCATGAGGAGTTTGGGTGTGGAGTGCGGGTCATGAGGAGTTTGGGTGTGGAGTGGGGGTCATGAGGAGTTTGGGTGTGGAGTGCGTGTCATGAGGAGTTTGGGTGTGGAGTGCGGATTGTGAAAATTTTGGGTGTGGAGTGTGGTTTGTGAATCTCTTGGGTGTGGACTGTGGATTGTGGGGCGTTCGGGTGTGGACTGCGATTTGGGGAGTGTTTGTGTGTGGAGTGTGGGTTGTGGAGGGTTTGGGTGTGGGTCGTGGGTTGTGGAATGTTTGGGTGTGAAGTGTAGTTTGTTAAATGTCTGGGCGTGGAGTGTGGGACGTGGACAGTTTGGGTGCGGAGTGCGCGTCGTCAAGAGTTTGGGTGTGGTGTGGAGTGCGGGTTTGGTATTGTTTTGTTGTGGAGTGTGGGTTGTGGAGAGTTTGGGTGTGGAGTGCGGGTCGTGGAGAGTTTGGGTGTGGAGTGCGGATCGAGAAGAGTTTGGGTGTGGAGTGTGGGTTGTGGAGAGTTTGGGTGTGGAGTGCGGATCCAGAAGAGTTTGGGTGTGGAGTGTGGGTTGTGGAGAGTTTGGGTGTGGAGTGCAGGTCATGAGGAGTTTGGGTGTGGAGTGCGGGTCATGAGGACTTTGGGGGTGGAGTGCGTGTCGTGAAGAGTTTGGGTGTGGAGTGCGGACCGTGAAGAGTTTGGGTGTGGAGTGCAGATCGAGAAGAGTTTGGGTGTTGAGCGCGGATCGAGAAGAGTTTGGGAGTGGTGTGTGAGTCGTGGAGACTTTGGGTGTGAAGTGCGGGTCATGAGTAGTTTGGTTGAGGAGTGCGGGTCATGAGGAGTTGGTGTGTGGAGTGCGGATCGTGAAGAGTTTGGGTGTGGAGTGCGGATCGAGAAGTGTTTGGGTGTGGAGTGCGGATCGAGAAGAGTTTGGCTGTGGTGTGTGGGTCGTGGAGAGTTTGGGTCTGAAGTGCGGGTCATGAGGAGTTTGGGTGTGGAGTGCGGGCCGTGAGAAGTTTGTTTGTGGAGTGCGAGTCATGAGGAGTTTGTGTGTGGAGTGCGGATCATGAAGAGTTTGGGTGTGGAGTGCGGGTCGAGAAGAGTTTGGGTGTGGAGTGTGGGTTGTGGAGATTTTGGGTGTGGAGTGCAAGTGATGAAGAGTTTGGGTGTGGAGTGCGGATCGAGGAGAGTTTGGGTGTGGAGTGTGCGTTGTGGAGTGTTTGGGTGTGGAGTGCAGGTCATGAGGAGTTTGGGTGTGGAGTGCGGGTCATGAGGAGTTTGGGTGTGGAGTGCAGGTCATGAGGAGTTTGGGTCTGGAGTGCGGGTCATGAGGAGTTTGGGTCTGGAGTGCGTGTCGTGAAGAGTTTGGCTGTGGAGTGCAGATCGTGAAGAGTTTGGGTGTGGAGTGCGGATCGAGAAGAGTTTGGGTGTGGAGCGCGGATCGAGAAGAGTTTGGGAGTGGTGTGTGGGTTGTGCAGACTTTGGGTGTGAAGTGCGGGTCGTGAGTAGTTTGGGTGTGGAGTGCGGATTGTGAAAATTTTGGGTGTGGAGTGTGGTTTGTGAAGCACTTGGGTGTGGACTGCGCATTGTGGGGCGTTCGGGTGTGGAGTGCGATTTGGGGAGTGTTTGTGTGTGGAGTGTGGGTTGTGGAGGGTTTGGGTGTGGGGCGTGGGTTGTGGAATGTTTGGGTGTGAAGTGTAGTTTGTTAAATGTCTGGGCGTGGAGTGCGGGACATGGAGAGTTTGGGTGTGGAGTGCGTGTCGTGAAGAGTTTGGGTGTGGTGTGGGACTGCGGGTTCTGGAATGTTGTGGAGTGTGGTTTGCGGTGAAATTGGGTGTGGAGTTCGGTTGGTTCAATATTTGGTTGTGGAGTGCAGTTTTTGGAGCTTTTGGGTGTGGAGTGCGGGTCATGAAGAGTTTGGGTGTGGAGTGCGGATCGAGAAGAGTTTGGGTGTGGAGTGCGGATAGAGAAGAGTTTGGGTGTGGAGTGCAGGTTGTAAAGAGTTTGGGTGTGGAGTGCGGATCGTGAAAAGTTTGGGTGTGGAGTGCGGATCGTGAAGAGTTTGGGCGTGGAGTGCGGATCGTAAAGAGTTTGGGTGTGGAGTGCGGATCATGAAGAGATTAGGGGTGGAGTGCGGATCGAGAAGAGTTTGGGTGTGGAATGCGGATCGAGAAGAGTGTAGGTGTGGAGTGCGGATCGAGAAGACTTTGGGTGTGGAGTGCGGATCGACAAGAGTTTGGGTGTGGAGTGCGGATCGTGAAGACTTTGGGTGTGGAGAGCGGTCCTTGAGGAGTTGGGGTGTGGAGTGCCAATCGTGAAGGGTTTGGGTGTGGAGTGCGGGCCATGAGGTGTTTGGGTGTGGAGTGCGGGTCATGAGGAGTTAGGGTGTGGAGTGTGGATCGTGAAGAGTTTAGGTGTGGATTGCGGGCCTTGAGCTTGGCTGTGGAGTGTGGTTCGTGAAGAGCTTGCGTGTGGAGTGCAGTTTGTGAAGAGTTTGGGTGTGGATTGCGTTTTGTGGAGCGTTTCGGTTTGGATTGCGGGTCGTGAAGAGTTCGGGTGTGGTGGGTGGGTCCTGAAGAGTTCAGTTGTGCAGTGCGGTTTGTCGAATGGTTGGTTATGGAGTGTGATTTGTGGAACGTTTGGCTGTGGAGTGTGCATTGCGGAGAGTTTGGGTGTGATGAGCACGTTGTGAAGAGTTTGGGTGTGGATTGTGGCTTGTGCAGAGTTTGGGGGTGGAGTCTTGAGACTTTGGGTATGGAATGCGGTTTGTGGAGAGTTTGGGTGTGGAGTGCGGGTTGTGGAGAGTTTAGGTGTGGAGTGTGGGTTGTGGAGAGTTTGGGTGTGGAGTGCGGGTTGTGGAGAGTTTGGGTGTGGACTGCGATTTGGGGAGTGTTTGTGTGTGGAGTGTGGGTTGTGGAGGGTTTGGGTGTGGGTCGTGCGTTGTGGAATGTTTGGGTGTGAAGTGTAGTTTGTTAAATGTCTGGGCGTGGAGTGTGGGACGTGGACAGTTTGGGTGCGGAGTGCGCGTCGTCAAGAGTTTGGGTGTGGTGTGGAGTGCGGGTTTGGTATTGTTTTGTTGTGGAGTGTGGGTTGTGGAGAGTTTGGGTGTGGAGTGCGGGTCGTGGAGAGTTTGGGTGTGGAGTGCGGATCGAGAAGAGTTTGGGTGTGGAGTGTGGGTTGTGGAGAGTTTGGGTGTGGAGTGCGGATCCAGAAGAGTTTGGGTGTGGAGTGTGGGTTGTGGAGAGTTTGGGTGTGGAGTGCAGGTCATGAGGAGTTTGGGTGTGGAGTGCGGGTCATGAGGACTTTGGGGGTGGAGTGCGTGTCGTGAAGAGTTTGGGTGTGGAGTGCGGACCGTGAAGAGTTTGGGTGTGGAGTGCAGATCGAGAAGAGTTTGGGTTTTGAGCGCGGATCGAGAAGAGTTTGGGAGTGGTGTGTGAGTCGTGGAGACTTTGGGTGTGAAGTGCGGGTCATGAGTAGTTTGGTTGAGGAGTGCGGGTCATGAGGAGTTGGTGTGTGGAGTGCGGATCGTGAAGAGTTTGGGTGTGGAGTGCGGGTTGTGATGAGTTTGGGTGTGGAGTGCGGATCGAGAAGAGTTTGGGTGTGGAGTGTGGGTTGTGGAGAGTTTGGGTGTGGAGTGCAGGTCATGAGGAGTTTGGGTGTGGAGTGCGGGTCATGAGGAGTTTGCGTGTGGAGTGCGGGTCATGAGGAGTTTGGGTGTGGAGTGCGGGTCATGAGGAGTTTGGGTATGGAGTGCATGTCGTGAAGAGTTTGGCTGTGGACTGTGGATCGTGAAGCGTTTGGGTGTGGAGTGCGGATCGAGAAGTGTTTGGTTGTGGAGTGCGGATCAAGAAGAGTTTGGCTGTGGTGTGTGGGTCGTGGAGAGTTTGGGTCTGAAGTGCGGGTCATGAGGAGTTTGGGTGTGGAGTGCGGGCCGTGAGAAGTTTGTTTGTGGAGTGCGAGTCATGAGGAGTTTGTGTGTGGAGTGCGGATCATGAAGAGTTTGGGTGTGGAGTGCGGGTCGAGAAGAGTTTGGGTGTGGAGTGTGGGTTGTGGAGATTTTGGGTGTGGAGTGCAAGTGATGAAGAGTTTGGGTGTGGAGTGCGGATCGAGGAGAGTTTGGGTGTGGAGTGTGCGTTGTGGAGTGTTTGGGTGTGGAGTGCAGGTCATGAGGAGTTTGGGTGTGGAGTGCGGGTCATGAGGAGTTTGGGTGTGGAGTGCAGGTCATGAGGAGTTTGGGTCTGGAGTGCGGGTCATGAGGAGTTTGGGTCTGGAGTGCGTGTCGTGAAGAGTTTGGCTGTGGAGTGCAGATCGTGAAGAGTTTGGGTGTGGAGTGCGGATCGAGAAGAGTTTGGGTGTGGAGCGCGGATCGAGAAGAGTTTGGGAGTGGTGTGTGGGTTGTGCAGACTTTGGGTGTGAAGTGCGGGTCGTGAGTAGTTTGGGTGTGGAGTGCGGATTGTGAAAATTTTGGGTGTGGAGTGTGGTTTGTGAAGCACTTGGGTGTGGACTGCGCATTGTGGGGCGTTCGGGTGTGGAGTGCGATTTGGGGAGTGTTTGTGTGTGGAGTGTGGGTTGTGGAGGGTTTGGGTGTGGGGCGTGGGTTGTGGAATGTTTGGGTGTGAAGTGTAGTTTGTTAAATGTCTGGGCGTGGAGTGCGGGACATGGAGAGTTTGGGTGTGGAGTGCGTGTCGTGAAGAGTTTGGGTGTGGTGTGGACTGCGGGTTCTGGAATGTTGTGGAGTGTGGTTTGCGGTGAAATTGGGTGTGGAGTTCGGTTGGTTCAATATTTGGTTGTGGAGTGCAGTTTTTGGAGCTTTTGGGTGTGGAGTGCGGGTCATGAAGAGTTTGGGTGTGGAGTGCGGATCGAGAAGAGTTTGGGTGTGGAGTGCGGATAGAGAAGAGTTTGGGTGTGGAGTGCAGGTTGTAAAGAGTTTGGGTGTGGAGTGCGGATCGTGAAAAGTTTGGGTGTGGAGTGCGGATCGTGAAGAGTTTGGGCGTGGAGTGCGGATCGTAAAGAGTTTGGGTGTGGAGTGCGGATCATGAAAAGTTTGGGTGTGGAGTGCGGATCGTGAAGAGTTTGGGTGTGGAGTGCGGATCGTGAAAAGTTTGGGTGTGGAGTGCGGATAGAGAAGAGTTTGGGTGTGGAGTGCAGGTTGTAAAGAGTTTGGGTGTGGAGTGCGGATCGTGAAAAGTTTGGGTGTGGAGTGCGGATCGTGAAGAGTTTGGGCGTGGAGTGCGGATCGTAAAGAGTTTGGGTGTGGAGTGCGGATCATGAAGAGATTAGGGGTGGAGTGCGGATCGAGAAGAGTTTGGGTGTGGAATGCGGATCGAGAAGAGTGTAGGTGTGGAGTGCGGATCGAGAAGACTTTGGGTGTGGAGTGCGGATCGACAAGAGTTTGGGTGTGGAGTGCGGATCGTGAAGACTTTGGGTGTGGAGAGCGGTCCTTGAGGAGTTGGGGTGTGGAGTGCCAATCGTGAAGGGTTTGGGTGTGGAGTGCGGGCCATGAGGTGTTTGGGTGTGGAGTGCGGGTCATGAGGAGTTTGGGTGTGGAGTGTGGATCGTGAAGAGTTTAGGTGTGGATTGCGGGCCTTGAGCTTGGCTGTGGAGTGTGGTTCGTGAAGAGCTTGCGTGTGGAGTGCAGTTTGTGAAGAGTTTGGGTGTGGATTGCGTTTTGTGGAGCGTTTCGGTTTGGATTGCGGGTCGTGAAGAGTTCGGGTGTGGTGGGTGGGTCCTGAAGAGTTCAGTTGTGCAGTGCGGTTTGTCGAATGGTTGGTTATGGAGTGTGATTTGTGGAACGTTTGGCTGTGGAGTGTGCATTGCGGAGAGTTTGGGTGTGATGAGCACGTTGTGAAGAGTTTGGGTGTGGATTGTGGCTTGTGCAGAGTTTGGGGGTGGAGTCTTGAGACTTTGGGTATGGAATGCGGTTTGTGGAGAGTTTGGGTGTGGAGTGCGGGTTGTGGAGAGTTTAGGTGTGGAGTGTGGGTTGTGGAGAGTTTGGGTGTGGAGTGCGGGTTGTGGAGAGTTTGGGTGTGGACTGCGATTTGGGGAGTGTTTGTGTGTGGAGTGTGGGTTGTGGAGGGTTTGGGTGTGGGTCGTGGGTTGTGGAATGTTTGGGTGTGAAGTTTAGTTTGTTAAATGTCTAGGCGTGGAGTGCGGGACGTGGAGAGGTTGGGTGCGGAGTGCGCATCGTGAAGAGTTTGGGTGTGGTGTGGAGTGCGGCTTCTGTATTGTTTTGTTGTGGAGTGTGGGTTGTGGAGAGTTTGGGTGTGGAGTGCGGGTCATGGAGAGTTTGGGTGTGGCGTGCGGATCGTGAAGAGTTTGGGTGTGGAGTGCAGATCGAGAAGAGTTTGGGTGTTGAGCGCGGATCGAGAAGAGTTTGGGAGTGGTGTGTGAGTCGTGGAGACTTTGGGTGTGAAGTGCGGGTCATGAGTAGTTTGGTTGAGGAGTGCGGGTCATGAGGAGTTGGTGTGTGGAGTGCGGATCGTGAAGAGTTTGGGTGTGGAGTGCGGGTTGTGATGAGTTTGGGTGTGGAGTGCGGATCGAGAAGAGTTTGGGTGTGGAGTGTGGGTTGTGGAGAGTTTGGGTGTGGAGTGCAGGTCATGAGGAGTTTGGGTGTGGAGTGCGGGTCATGAGGAGTTTGCGTGTGGAGTGCGGGTCATGAGGAGTTTGGGTGTGGAGTGCGGGTCATGAGGAGTTTGGGTATGGAGTGCATGTCGTGAAGAGTTTGGCTGTGGACTGTGGATCGTGAAGCGTTTGGGTGTGGAGTGCGGATCGAGAAGTGTTTGGGTGTGGAGTGCGGATCGAGAAGAGTTTGGCTGTGGTGTGTGGGTCGTGGAGAGTTTGGGTCTGAAGTGCGGGTCATGAGGAGTTTGGGTGTGGAGTGCGGGCCGTGAGAAGTTTGTTTGTGGAGTGCGAGTCATGAGGAGTTTGTGTGTGGAGTGCGGATCATGAAGAGTTTGGGTGTGGAGTGCGGGTCGAGAAGAGTTTGGGTGTGGAGTGTGGGTTGTGGAGATTTTGGGTGTGGAGTGCAAGTGATGAAGAGTTTGGGTGTGGAGTGCGGATCGAGGAGAGTTTGGGTGTGGAGTGTGCGTTGTGGAGTGTTTGGGTGTGGAGTGCAGGTCATGAGGAGTTTGGGTGTGGAGTGCGGGTCATGAGGAGTTTGGGTGTGGAGTGCAGGTCATGAGGAGTTTGGGTCTGGAGTGCGGGTCATGAGGAGTTTGGGTCTGGAGTGCGTGTCGTGAAGAGTTTGGCTGTGGAGTGCAGATCGTGAAGAGTTTGTGTGTGGAGTGCGGATCGAGAAGAGTTTGGGTGTGGAGCGCGGATCGAGAAGAGTTTGGGAGTGGTGTGTGGGTTGTGCAGACTTTGGGTGTGAAGTGCGGGTCGTGAGTAGTTTGGGTGTGGAGTGCGGATTGTGAAAATTTTGGGTGTGGAGTGTGGTTTGTGAAGCACTTGGGTGTGGAGTGCGGATTGTGAAAATTTTGGGTGTGGAGTGTGGTTTGTGAAGCGCTTGGGTGTGGAGTGCGGATTGTGAAAATTTTGGGTGTGGAGTGTGGTTTGTTAAGCGCTTGGGTGTGGACTGCGCATTGTGGGGCGTTCGGGTGTGGAGTGCGATTTGGGGAGTGTTTGTGTGTGGAGTATGGGTTGTGGAGGGTTTGGGTGTGGGGCGTGGGTTGTGGAATGTTTGGGTGTGAAGTGTAGTTTGTTAAATGTCTGGGCGTGGAGTGCGGGACATGGAGAGTTTGGGTGTGGAGTGCGTGTCGTGAAGAGTTTGGGTGTGGTGTGGGACTGCGGGTTCTGGAATGTTGTGGAGTGTGGTTTGCGGTGAAATTGGGTGTGGAGTTCGGTTGGTTCAATATTTGGTTGTGGAGTGCAGTTTTTGGAGCTTTTGGGTGTGGAGTGCGGGTCATGAAGAGTTTGGGTGTGGAGTGCGGATCGAGAAGAGTTTGGGTGTGGAGAGAGGGTGATGAGGAGTTTGGGTGTGGAGTGCGGATCGTGAAGAGTTTGGGTGTGGAGTGCGGATCGTAAACAGTTTGGGTGTGGAGTGCGGATCATGAAGAGTTTGGGTGTGGAGTGCGGATCGAGAAGAGTTTGGGTGTGGAGTGCAGATCGAGAAGAGTTTGGGTGTGGAGTGCGGATCGAGAAGAGTTTGGGTGTGTTGTGTGGATCGTGAAGAGTTTGGGTGTGTTGTGCGGATCGAGAAGAGTTTGGGTGTGTTGTGCGGATCGAGAAGAGTTTGGGTGTGGAGTGCGGATAGAGAAGAGTTTGGGTGTGGAGTGCGGGTCGTGAAGAGTTTGGGTGTGGAGTGCGAGTCGTGAAGAGTTTGGGTGTGGAGTGTGGGTTGTGAAGAGTTTGGGTGTGGAGTGCGAGTCGTGAAGAGTTTGGGTGTGGAGTGCAGGTCGTGAAGAGTTTGGGTGTGGAGTGCGGGTCATGAGGAGTTTGGGTGTGGAGTGCGGGTCGTGAGGAGTTTGGGTGTGGAGTGCGGGTCATGAGGAGTTTGGGTGTGGAGTGCGGGTCATGAGGAGTTTGGGTGTGGTGTGCGGGTCATGAGGAGTTTGGGTGTGGAGTGCGGGTCATGAGGAGTTTGGGTGTGGAGTGCGGGTCATGAGGAGTTTGGGTGTGGAGTGCGGGTCATGAGGAGTTTGGGTGTGGAGTGCGGGTCATGAGGAGTTTGGGTGTGGAGTGCGGGTCATGAGGAGTTTGGGTGTGGAGTGCGGGTCATGAGGTGTTTGGGTGTGGAGTGCGGGTCATGCGGAGTTTGGGTGTGGAGTGCGGGTCATGAGGAGTTTGGGTGTGGAGTTCGGGTCATGTGGAGTTTGGGTGTGGAGTGCGGATTATGGGGCGGTCGGGTGTGGAGTGCGATTTGGGGAGTGTTTGTGTGTGGAGGGTGGGTTGTGGTGGGTTTGGGTGTGGAGTGTGCATTGTGGAGTTTTTGGGTGTGAAGTGTAGTTTGTTAAATGTCTGGGTGTGGAGTGCGGGTCATGAGGAGTTTGGGTGTGGAGTGCGGGTCATGAGGCGTTTGGGTGTGGAGTGCGGGTCATGAGGAGTTTGGGTTGTGTGGAGTGCGGGTCATGAGGAGTTTGGGTTGTGTGGAGTGCGGGTCATGAGGAGTTTGGGTGTGGAGTGCGGGTCATGAGGAGTTTGGGTGTGGAGTGCGGATTGTGAAAATTTTGGGTGTGGAGTGTGGTTTGTTAAGCGCTTGGGTGTGGTCTGCGCATTGTGGGGCGTTCGGGTGTGGAGTGCGATTTGGGGAGTGTTTGTGTGTGGAGTGTGGGTTGTGGAGGGTTTGGGTGTGGGGCGTGGGTTGTGGAATGTTTGGGTGTGAAGTGTAGTTTGTTAAATGTCTGGGCGTGGAGTGCGGGACGTGGAGAGTTTGGGTGGGGTGTGCGCGTCATGAAGAGTTTGGGTGTGATGTGGACTGCGGGTTCTGGAATGTTGTGGAGTGTGGTTTGCGGGGAAATTGGGTGTGGAGTTCGGTTGGTTCAATATTTGGTTGTGGAGTGCAGTTTGTGGAGCTTTTGGGTGTGGAGTGCGGATCGAGAAGAGTTTGGGTGTGGAGTGCGGATAGAGAAGAGTTTGGGTGTGGAGTGCAGGTCGTAAAGAGTTTGGGTGTGGAGTGCGGATCGTGAAGAGTTTGGGTGTGGAGAGCGGGTCATGAGGAGTTTGGGCGTGGAGTGCGGATCGTGAAAAGATTGGGTGCGGAGTGCGGATCGTAAAGAGTTTGGGCGCGGAGTGCGGTTCGTAAAGAGTTTGGGTGTGGAGTGCGGATCATGAAGAGTTTAGGGGTGGAGTGCGGATCGAGAAGAGTTTGGGTGTGGAATGCGGATCGAGAAGAGTTTGGGTGTGGAGTGCGGATCGAGAAGAGTTTGGGTGTGGAGTGCGGATCGAGAAGACTTTGGGTGTGGAGTGCGGATCGAGAAGAGTTTGGGTGTGGAGTGCGGATCGTGAAGACTTTGGGTGTGGAGAGCGGGCCTTGAGGAGTTGGGGTGTGGAGTGCCAATCGTGAAGGGTTTGGGTGTGGAGTGCGGGACATGAGGAGTTTGGGTGTGGAGTGCGGGTCATGAGGAGTTTGGGTGTGGAGTGCGGGTCATGAGGAGTTTGGGTGTGGAGTTCAGGTCATGTGGAGTTTGGGTGTGGAGTGCGGATTATGGGGCGGTCGGGTGTGGAGTGCGATTTGGGGAGTGTTTGTGTGTGGAGGGTGGGTTGTGGTGGGTTTGGGTGTGGAGTGTGGGTTGTGGAGTTTTTGGGTGTGAAGTGTAGTTTGTTAAGTGTCTGGGTGTGGAGTGCGGGTCATGAGGAGTTTGGGTGTGGAGTGCGGGTCATGAGGAGTTTAGGTGTGGAGTGCGGGTCATGTGGTGTTTGGGTGTGGAGTGCGGATTTTGAAGTGCTTGGGTGTGGACTGCGGATTATGGGGCGGTCGGGTGTGGAGTGCGATTTGGGGAATGTTTGTGTGTGGAGGGTGGGTTGTGGTGGGTTTGGGTGTGGAGTGTGGGTTGTGGAGTGTTTGGGTGTGAAGTGTAGTTTGTTAAATGTCTGGGTGTGGAGTGCGGGACGTGAAGAGTTTGTGTGCGGAGTGCGCGTCGTGAAGAGTTTGGGCGTGCTGTGGAGTGCGGGTTCCGGAATATTTTGGTGTGGAGTGTGGTTTGCGGGGAACTTGGGTGTGGAGTTCGGTTGGTTCAATATTTGGTTGTGGAGTGCAATTTGTGGAGCGTTTGGGTTTGGAGTGCAGGTAATGAAGAGTTTGGGTGTGGAGTGTGGATCGTGAAGAGTTTGGGTGTGGAGTGCTGGCCTTAAGGAGTTTGGGTGTGGAGTGCGGTTTGTGAAAATTTTGGGTGTGGAGTGTCGTTTGTAAAGCGCTTGGGTGTGAACTGCGGATTGGGGGGCTTTCAGGTGCAGAGTGCGATTTGGGGAGTGTTTGTGTGTGGATGTGGGTTGTGGAGGGTTTGGTTGTGGAGTGCAGTTTGTTAAATGTTTGCGTGCGGAGTGCGGGTCGTGAAGGGTTTGGGTGCGGTGTGCGGGTTCTGGAATGTTTTGCTGTGGTGTGTGGTTTGTGTGGACATTGGGTGTGGAGTTCGGTTTGTGCAATAATTGGTTGTTGAGTTTGGTTTGTGGAGCATTTGGGTGTGGAGTGCAGGTCATGAAGAGTTTGGGTGTGGAGTGCGGATCGAGAAGAGTTTGGGTGTGGAGAGAGGGTGATGATGAGTTTGGGTGTGGAGTGCGGATCGTGAAGGGTTTGGGTGTGGAGTGCGGATCGTACAGTTTGGGTGTGGAGTGCGGATCATGAAGAGTTTGGGTGTGGAGTGCGGATCGAGAAGAGTTTGGGTGTGGAGTGCAGATCGAGAAGAGTTTGGGTGTGGAGTGCGGATCGAGAAGAGTTTGGGTGTGGAGTGCGGATCGAGAAGAGTTTGGGTGTGTTGTGCGGATCGAGAAGAGTTTGGGTGTGTTGTGAGGATCGAGAAGAGTTTGGGTGTGGAGTGCGGATAGAGAAGAGTTTGGGTGTGGAGTGCGGGTCGTGAAGAGTTTGGGTGTGGAGTGCGGGTCGTGAAGAGTTTGGGTGTGGAGTGCGGGTCGTGCAGAGTTTGGGTGTGGAGTGTGGGTCGTGAAGAGTTTGGGTGTGGAGTGCGGGTCGTGAGGAGTTTGGGTGTGGAGTGCGGGTCATGAGGAGTTTGGGTGTGGAGTGCGGGTCTTGAGGACTTTGGGTGTGGAGTACGGGTCATGAGGAGTTTGGGTGTGGAGTGCGGGTCATGAAGAGTTTGGGTGTGGAGTGCGGGTCGTGAAGAGTTTGGGTGTGGAGTGCGGGTCGTGAAGAGTTTGGGTGTGGAGTGCGGGTCATGAGGAGTTTGGGTGTGGAGTGCGGGTCGTGAGGAGTTTGGGTGTGGAGTGCGGGTCGTGAGTAGTTTGGGTGTGGAGTGCGGATTGTGAAAATTTTGGGTGTGGAGTGTGGTTTGTGAAGCGCTTGGGTGTGGAGTGCGGATTGTGAAAATTTTGGGTGTGGAGTGTGGTTTGTTAAGCGCTTGGGTGTGGACTGCGCATTGTGGGGCGTTCGGGTGTGGAGTGCGATTTGGGGAGTGTTTGTGTGTGGAGTATGGGTTGTGGAGGGTTTGGGTGTGGGGCGTGGGTTGTGGAATGTTTGGGTGTGAAGTGTAGTTTGTTAAATGTCTGGGCGTGGAGTGCGGGACATGGAGAGTTTGGGTGTGGAGTGCGTGTCGTGAAGAGTTTGGGTGTGGTGTGGGACTGCGGGTTCTGGAATGTTGTGGAGTGTGGTTTGCGGTGAAATTGGGTGTGGAGTTCGGTTGGTTCAATATTTGGTTGTGGAGTGCAGTTTTTGGAGCTTTTGGGTGTGGAGTGCGGGTCATGAAGAGTTTGGGTGTGGAGTGCGGATCGAGAAGAGTTTGGGTGTGGAGAGAGGGTGATGAGGAGTTTGGGTGTGGAGTGCGGATCGTGAAGAGTTTGGGTGTGGAGTGCGGATCGTAAACAGTTTGGGTGTGGAGTGCGGATCATGAAGAGTTTGGGTGTGGAGTGCGGATCGAGAAGAGTTTGGGTGTGGAGTGCAGATCGAGAAGAGTTTGGGTGTGGAGTGCGGATCGAGAAGAGTTTGGGTGTGTTGTGTGGATCGTGAAGAGTTTGGGTGTGTTGTGCGGATCGAGAAGAGTTTGGGTGTGTTGTGCGGATCGAGAAGAGTTTGGGTGTGGAGTGCGGATAGAGAAGAGTTTGGGTGTGGAGTGCGGGTCGTGAAGAGTTTGGGTGTGGAGTGCGAGTCGTGAAGAGTTTGGGTGTGGAGTGTGGGTTGTGAAGAGTTTGGGTGTGGAGTGCGAGTCGTGAAGAGTTTGGGTGTGGAGTGCAGGTCGTGAAGAGTTTGGGTGTGGAGTGCGGGTCATGAGGAGTTTGGGTGTGGAGTGCGGGTCGTGAGGAGTTTGGGTGTGGAGTGCGGGTCATGAGGAGTTTGGGTGTGGAGTGCGGGTCATGAGGAGTTTGGGTGTGGTGTGCGGGTCATGAGGAGTTTGGGTGTGGAGTGCGGGTCATGAGGAGTTTGGGTGTGGAGTGCGGGTCATGAGGAGTTTGGGTGTGGAGTGCGGGTCATGAGGAGTTTGGGTGTGGAGTGCGGGTCATGAGGAGTTTGGGTGTGGAGTGCGGGTCATGAGGAGTTTGGGTGTGGAGTGCGGGTCATGAGGTGTTTGGGTGTGGAGTGCGGGTCATGCGGAGTTTGGGTGTGGAGTGCGGGTCATGAGGAGTTTGGGTGTGGAGTTCGGGTCATGTGGAGTTTGGGTGTGGAGTGCGGATTATGGGGCGGTCGGGTGTGGAGTGCGATTTGGGGAGTGTTTGTGTGTGGAGGGTGGGTTGTGGTGGGTTTGGGTGTGGAGTGTGCATTGTGGAGTTTTTGGGTGTGAAGTGTAGTTTGTTAAATGTCTGGGTGTGGAGTGCGGGTCATGAGGAGTTTGGGTGTGGAGTGCGGGTCATGAGGCGTTTGGGTGTGGAGTGCGGGTCATGAGGAGTTTGGGTTGTGTGGAGTGCGGGTCATGAGGAGTTTGGGTTGTGTGGAGTGCGGGTCATGAGGAGTTTGGGTGTGGAGTGCGGGTCATGAGGAGTTTGGGTGTGGAGTGCGGATTGTGAAAATTTTGGGTGTGGAGTGTGGTTTGTTAAGCGCTTGGGTGTGGTCTGCGCATTGTGGGGCGTTCGGGTGTGGAGTGCGATTTGGGGAGTGTTTGTGTGTGGAGTGTGGGTTGTGGAGGGTTTGGGTGTGGGGCGTGGGTTGTGGAATGTTTGGGTGTGAAGTGTAGTTTGTTAAATGTCTGGGCGTGGAGTGCGGGACGTGGAGAGTTTGGGTGGGGTGTGCGCGTCATGAAGAGTTTGGGTGTGATGTGGACTGCGGGTTCTGGAATGTTGTGGAGTGTGGTTTGCGGGGAAATTGGGTGTGGAGTTCGGTTGGTTCAATATTTGGTTGTGGAGTGCAGTTTGTGGAGCTTTTGGGTGTGGAGTGCGGATCGAGAAGAGTTTGGGTGTGGAGTGCGGATAGAGAAGAGTTTGGGTGTGGAGTGCAGGTCGTAAAGAGTTTGGGTGTGGAGTGCGGATCGTGAAGAGTTTGGGTGTGGAGAGCGGGTCATGAGGAGTTTGGGCGTGGAGTGCGGATCGTGAAAAGATTGGGTGCGGAGTGCGGATCGTAAAGAGTTTGGGCGCGGAGTGCGGTTCGTAAAGAGTTTGGGTGTGGAGTGCGGATCATGAAGAGTTTAGGGGTGGAGTGCGGATCGAGAAGAGTTTGGGTGTGGAATGCGGATCGAGAAGAGTTTGGGTGTGGAGTGCGGATCGAGAAGAGTTTGGGTGTGGAGTGCGGATCGAGAAGACTTTGGGTGTGGAGTGCGGATCGAGAAGAGTTTGGGTGTGGAGTGCGGATCGTGAAGACTTTGGGTGTGGAGAGCGGGCCTTGAGGAGTTGGGGTGTGGAGTGCCAATCGTGAAGGGTTTGGGTGTGGAGTGCGGGACATGAGGAGTTTGGGTGTGGAGTGCGGGTCATGAGGAGTTTGGGTGTGGAGTGCGGGTCATGAGGAGTTTGGGTGTGGAGTTCAGGTCATGTGGAGTTTGGGTGTGGAGTGCGGATTATGGGGCGGTCGGGTGTGGAGTGCGATTTGGGGAGTGTTTGTGTGTGGAGGGTGGGTTGTGGTGGGTTTGGGTGTGGAGTGTGGGTTGTGGAGTTTTTGGGTGTGAAGTGTAGTTTGTTAAGTGTCTGGGTGTGGAGTGCGGGTCATGAGGAGTTTGGGTGTGGAGTGCGGGTCATGAGGAGTTTAGGTGTGGAGTGCGGGTCATGTGGTGTTTGGGTGTGGAGTGCGGATTTTGAAGTGCTTGGGTGTGGACTGCGGATTATGGGGCGGTCGGGTGTGGAGTGCGATTTGGGGAATGTTTGTGTGTGGAGGGTGGGTTGTGGTGGGTTTGGGTGTGGAGTGTGGGTTGTGGAGTGTTTGGGTGTGAAGTGTAGTTTGTTAAATGTCTGGGTGTGGAGTGCGGGACGTGAAGAGTTTGTGTGCGGAGTGCGCGTCGTGAAGAGTTTGGGCGTGCTGTGGAGTGCGGGTTCCGGAATATTTTGGTGTGGAGTGTGGTTTGCGGGGAACTTGGGTGTGGAGTTCGGTTGGTTCAATATTTGGTTGTGGAGTGCAATTTGTGGAGCGTTTGGGTTTGGAGTGCAGGTAATGAAGAGTTTGGGTGTGGAGTGTGGATCGTGAAGAGTTTGGGTGTGGAGTGCTGGCCTTAAGGAGTTTGGGTGTGGAGTGCGGTTTGTGAAAATTTTGGGTGTGGAGTGTCGTTTGTAAAGCGCTTGGGTGTGAACTGCGGATTGGGGGGCTTTCAGGTGCAGAGTGCGATTTGGGGAGTGTTTGTGTGTGGATGTGGGTTGTGGAGGGTTTGGTTGTGGAGTGCAGTTTGTTAAATGTTTGCGTGCGGAGTGCGGGTCGTGAAGGGTTTGGGTGCGGTGTGCGGGTTCTGGAATGTTTTGCTGTGGTGTGTGGTTTGTGTGGACATTGGGTGTGGAGTTCGGTTTGTGCAATAATTGGTTGTTGAGTTTGGTTTGTGGAGCATTTGGGTGTGGAGTGCAGGTCATGAAGAGTTTGGGTGTGGAGTGCGGATCGAGAAGAGTTTGGGTGTGGAGAGAGGGTGATGATGAGTTTGGGTGTGGAGTGCGGATCGTGAAGGGTTTGGGTGTGGAGTGCGGATCGTACAGTTTGGGTGTGGAGTGCGGATCATGAAGAGTTTGGGTGTGGAGTGCGGATCGAGAAGAGTTTGGGTGTGGAGTGCAGATCGAGAAGAGTTTGGGTGTGGAGTGCGGATCGAGAAGAGTTTGGGTGTGGAGTGCGGATCGAGAAGAGTTTGGGTGTGTTGTGCGGATCGAGAAGAGTTTGGGTGTGTTGTGAGGATCGAGAAGAGTTTGGGTGTGGAGTGCGGATAGAGAAGAGTTTGGGTGTGGAGTGCGGGTCGTGAAGAGTTTGGGTGTGGAGTGCGGGTCGTGAAGAGTTTGGGTGTGGAGTGCGGGTCGTGCAGAGTTTGGGTGTGGAGTGTGGGTCGTGAAGAGTTTGGGTGTGGAGTGCGGGTCGTGAGGAGTTTGGGTGTGGAGTGCGGGTCATGAGGAGTTTGGGTGTGGAGTGCGGGTCTTGAGGACTTTGGGTGTGGAGTACGGGTCATGAGGAGTTTGGGTGTGGAGTGCGGGTCATGAAGAGTTTGGGTGTGGAGTGCGGGTCGTGAAGAGTTTGGGTGTGGAGTGCGGGTCGTGAAGAGTTTGGGTGTGGAGTGCGGGTCATGAGGAGTTTGGGTGTGGAGTGCGGGTCGTGAGGAGTTTGGGTGTGGAGTGCGGGTCATGAGGAGTTTGGGTGTGGAGTGCGGGTCATGAGGAGTTTGGGTGTGGAGTGCGGGTCATGAGGAGTTTGGGTGTGGAGTGCGGGTCATGAGGAGTTTGGGTGTGGAGTACGGGTCATGAGGAGTTTGGGTGTGGAGTTCGGGTCATGTGGAGTTTGGGTGTGGAGTGCGGATTATGGGGCGGTCGGGTGTGGAGTGCGATTTGGGGAGTGTTTGTGTGTGGAGGGTGGGTTGTGGTGGGTTTGCGTGTGGAGTCTGGGTTGTGGAGTCTTTGGGTGTGAAGTGTAGTTTGTTAAATGTCTGGGTGTGGAGTGCGGGTCATGAGGAGTTTGGGTGTGGAGTGCGGGTCATGAGGCGTTTGGGTGTGGAGTGCGGGTCATGAGGAGTTTGGGTGTGGAGTGCGGGTCATGTGGAGTTTGGGTGTGGAGTGCGGGTCATGTGGAGTTTGGGTGTGGAGTGCGGATTGTGAAGTGCTTGGGTGTGGACTGCGGATTATGGGGCGGTCGGGTGTGGAGTGCGATTTGGGGAGTGTTTGTGTGTGGAGGGTGGGTTGTGGTGGGTTTGGGTGTGGAGTGTGGGTTGTGGAGTTTTTGGGTGTTAAGTGTAGTTTGTTAAATGTCTGGGTGTGGAGTGCGGGTCATGAGGAGTTTGGGTGTGGAGTGCGGGTCATGAGGAGTTTGGGTGTGGAGTGCGGGTCATGAGGAGTTTGGGTGTGGAGTGCGGGTCATGAGGAGTTTGGGTGTGGAGTGCGGGTCATGTGGAGTTTGGGTGTGGAGTGCGGATTTTGAAGCGCTTGTGTGTGAACTGCGGATTGGGGGGCATTCAGGTGCGGAGTGCGATTTGGGGAGTGTTTGTGTGTGGAGTGTGTGTTGTGGAGGGTTTGGTTGTGGAGTGCAGTTTGTTAAATGTTTGCGTGCCGAGTGCGAGTCGTGAAGGGTTTGGGTGGTGGGTGCGGGTTCTGGAATGTTTTGCTGTGGTGTGTGGTTTGTGTGGACATTGGGTGTGGAGTTCGGTTTGTGCAATAATTGGTTGTTGAGTTTGGTTTGTGGAGCATTTGGGTGTGGGGTGCAGGTCATGAAGAGTTTGGGTGTGGAGTGCGGATCGAGAAGAGTTTGGGTGTGGAGAGAGGGTGATGAGGAGTTTGGGTGTGGAGTGCGGATCGTGAAGAGTTTGAGTGTGGAGTGCGGATCGTAAACAGTTTGGGTGTGGAGTGCGGATCATGAAGAGTTTGGGTGTGGAGTGCGGATCGAGAAGAGTTTGGGTGTGGAGTGCAGATCGAGAAGAGTTTGGGTGTGGAGTGCGGATCGAGAAGAGTTTGGGTGTGTTGTGTGGATCGTGAAGAGTTTGGGTGTGTTGTGCGGATCGAGAAGAGTTTGGGTGTGTTGTGCGGATCGAGAAGAGTTTGGGTGTGGAGTGCGGATAGAGAAGAGTTTGGGTGTGGAGTGCGGGTCGTGAAGAGTTTGGGTGTGGAGTGCGAGTTGTGAAGAGTTTGGGTGTGGAGTGTGGGTTGTGAAGAGTTTGGGTGTGGAGTGCGAGTCGTGAAGAGTTTGGGTGTGGAGTGCGGGTCGTGAAGAGTTTGGGTGTGGAGTGCGGGTCATGAGGAGTTTGGGTGTGGATTGCGGGTCATGAGGAGTTTGGGTGTGGAGTGCGGGTCGTGAGGAGTTTGGGTGTGGAGTGCGGGTCATGAGGAGTTTGGGTGTGGAGTGCGGGTCATGAGGAGTTTGGGTGTGGTGTGCGGGTCATGAGGAGTTTGGGTGTGGAGTGCGGGTCATGAGGAGTTTGGGTGTGGAGTGCGGGTCATGAGGAGTTTGGGTGTGGAGTGCGGGTCATGAGGAGTTTGGGTGTGGAGTGCGGGTCATGAGGAGTTTGGGTGTGGAGTGCGGGTCATGTGGAGTTTGGGTGTGGAGTGCGGATTATGGGGCGGTCGGGTGTGGAGTGCGATTTGGGGAGTGTTTGTGTGTGGAGGGTGGGTTGTGGTGGGTTTGGGTGTGGAGTGTGCATTGTGGAGTTTTTGGGTGTGAAGTGTAGTTTGTTAAATGTCTGGGTGTGGAGTGCGGGTCATGAGGAGTTTGGGTGTGGAGTGCGGGTCATGAGGCGTTTGGGTGTGGAGTGCGGGTCATGAGGAGTTTGGGTGTGGAGTGCGGGTCATGAGGAGTTTGGGTTGTGTGGAGTGCGGGTCATGAGGAGTTTGGGTGTGGAGTGCGGGTCATGAGGAGTTTGGGTGTGGAGTGCGGATTGTGAAAATTTTGGGTGTGGAGTGTGGTTTGTTAAGCGCTTGGGTGTGGTCTGCGCATTGTGGGGCGTTCGGGTGTGGAGTGCGATTTGGGGAGTGTTTGTGTGTGGAGTGTGGGTTGTGGAGGGTTTGGGTGTGGGGCGTGGGTTGTGGAATGTTTGGGTGTGAAGTGTAGTTTGTTAAATGTCTGGGCGTTGAGTGCGGGACGTGGAGAGTTTGGGTGGGGTGTGCGCGTCATGAAGAGTTTGGGTGTGATGTGGACTGCGGGTTCTGGAATGTTGTGGAGTGTGGTTTGCGGGGAAATTGGGTGTGGAGTTCGGTTGGTTCAATATTTGGTTGTGGAGTGCAGTTTGTGGAGCTTTTGGGTGTGGAGTGCGGATCGAGAAGAGTTTGGGTGTGGAGTGCGGATCGAGAAGAGTTTGGGTGTGGAGTGCGGATAGAGAAGAGTTTGGGTGTGGAGTGCAGGTCGTAAAGAGTTTGGGTGTGGAGTGCGGATCGTGAAGAGTTTGGGTGTGGAGAGCGGGTCATGAGGAGTTTGGGCGTGGAGTGCGGATCGTGAAAAGATTGGGTGCGGAGTGCGGATCGTAAAGAGTTTGGGCGCGGAGTGCGGTTCGTAAAGAGTTTGGGTGTGGAGTGCGGATCATGAAGAGTTTAGGGGTGGAGTGCGGATCGAGAAGAGTTTGGGTGTGGAATGCGGATCGAGAAGAGTTTGGGTGTGGAGTGCGGATCGAGAAGAGTTTGGGTGTGGAGTGCGGATCGAGAAGACTTTGGGTGTGGAGTGCGGATCGAGAAGAGTTTGGGTGTGGAGTGCGGATCGTGAAGACTTTGGGTGTGGAGAGCGGGCCTTGAGGAGTTGGGGTGTGGAGTGCCAATCGTGAAGGGTTTGGGTGTGGAGTGCGGGACATGAGGAGTTTGGGTGTGGAGTGCGGGTCATGAGGAGTTTGGGTGTGGAGTGCGGGTCATGAGGAGTTTGGGTGTGGAGTTCAGGTCATGTGGAGTTTGGGTGTGGAGTGCGGATTATGGGGCGGTCGGGTGTGGAGTGCGATTTGGGGAGTGTTTGTGTGTGGAGGGTGGGTTGTGGTGGGTTTGGGTGTGGAGTGTGGGTTGTGGAGTTTTTGGGTGTGAAGTGTAGTTTGTTAAGTGTCTGGGTGTGGAGTGCGGGTCATGAGGAGTTTGGGTGTGGAGTGCGGGTCATGAGGAGTTTAGGTGTGGAGTGCGGGTCATGTGGTGTTTGGGTGTGGAGTGCGGATTTTGAAGTGCTTGGGTGTGGACTGCGGATTATGGGGCGGTCGGGTGTGGAGTGCGATTTGGGGAATGTTTGTGTGTGGAGGGTGGGTTGTGGTGGGTTTGGGTGTGGAGTGTGGGTTGTGGAGTGTTTGGGTGTGAAGTGTAGTTTGTTAAATGTCTGGGTGTGGAGTGCGGGACGTGAAGAGTTTGTGTGCGGAGTGCGCGTCGTGAAGAGTTTGGGCGTGCTGTGGAGTGCGGGTTCCGGAATATTTTGGTGTGGAGTGTGGTTTGCGGGGAACTTGGGTGTGGAGTTCGGTTGGTTCAATATTTGGTTGTGGAGTGCAATTTGTGGAGCGTTTGGGTTTGGAGTGCAGGTAATGAAGAGTTTGGGTGTGGAGTGTGGATCGTGAAGAGTTTGGGTGTGGAGTGCTGGCCTTAAGGAGTTTGGGTGTGGAGTGCGGTTTGTGAAAATTTTGGGTGTGGAGTGTCGTTTGTAAAGCGCTTGGGTGTGAACTGCGGATTGGGGGGCTTTCAGGTGCAGAGTGCGATTTGGGGAGTGTTTGTGTGTGGATGTGGGTTGTGGAGGGTTTGGTTGTGGAGTGCAGTTTGTTAAATGTTTGCGTGCGGAGTGCGGGTCGTGAAGGGTTTGGGTGCGGTGTGCGGGTTCTGGAATGTTTTGCTGTGGTGTGTGGTTTGTGTGGACATTGGGTGTGGAGTTCGGTTTGTGCAATAATTGGTTGTTGAGTTTGGTTTGTGGAGCATTTGGGTGTGGAGTGCAGGTCATGAAGAGTTTGGGTGTGGAGTGCGGATCGAGAAGAGTTTGGGTGTGGAGAGAGGGTGATGATGAGTTTGGGTGTGGAGTGCGGATCGTGAAGAGTTTGGGTGTGGAGTGCGGATCGTACAGTTTGGGTGTGGAGTGCGGATCATGAAGAGTTTGGGTGTGGAGTGCGGATCGAGAAGAGTTTGGGTGTGGAGTGCAGATCGAGAAGAGTTTGGGTGTGGAGTGCGGATCGAGAAGAGTTTGGGTGTGGAGTGCGGATCGAGAAGAGTTTGGGTGTGTTGTGCGGATCGAGAAGAGTTTGGGTGTGTTGTGAGGATCGAGAAGAGTTTGGGTGTGGAGTGCGGATAGAGAAGAGTTTGGGTGTGGAGTGCGGGTCGTGAAGAGTTTGGGTGTGGAGTGCGGGTCGTGAAGAGTTTGGGTGTGGAGTGCGGGTCGTGCAGAGTTTGGGTGTGGAGTGCGGGTCGTGAAGAGTTTGGGTGTGGAGTGCGGGTCGTGAGGAGTTTGGGTGTGGAGTGCGGGTCATGAGGAGTTTGGGTGTGGAGTGCGTGTCATGAGGAGTTTGGGTGTGGAGTGCGGGTCATGAGGAGTTTGGGTGTGGAGTACGGGTCATGAGGAGTTTGGGTGTGGAGTGCGGGTCATGAAGAGTTTGGGTGTGGAGTGCGGGTCGTGAAGAGTTTGGGTGTGGAGTGCGGGTCGTGAAGAGTTTGGGTGTGGAGTGCGGGTCATGAGGAGTTTGGGTGTGGAGTGCGGGTCGTGAGGAGTTTGGGTGTGGAGTGCGGGTCATGAGGAGTTTGGGTGTGGAGTGCGGGTCATGAGGAGTTTGGGTGTGGAGTGCGGGTCATGAGGAGTTTGGGTGTGGAGTACGGGTCATGAGGAGTTTGGGTGTGGAGTTCGGGTCATGTGGAGTTTGGGTGTGGAGGGCGGATTATGGGGCGGTCGGGTGTGGAGTGCGATTTGGGGAGTGTTTGTGTGTGGAGGGTGGGTTGTGGTGGGTTTGCGTGTGGAGTCTGGGTTGTGGAGTCTTTGGGTGTGAAGTGTAGTTTGTTAAATGTCTGGGTGTGGAGTGCGGGTCATGAGGAGTTTGGGTGTGGAGTGCGGGTCATGAGGCGTTTGGGTGTGGAGTGCGGGTCATGAGGAGTTTGGGTGTGGAGTGCGGGTCATGTGGAGTTTGGGTGTGGAGTGCGGGTCATGTGGAGTTTGGGTGTGGAGTGCGGATTGTGAAGTGCTTGGGTGTGGACTGCGGATTATGGGGCGGTCGGGTGTGGAGTGCGATTTGGGGAGTGTTTGTGTGTGGAGGGTGGGTTGTGGTGGGTTTGGGTGTGGAGTGTGGGTTGTGGAGTTTTTGGGTGTGAAGTGTAGTTTGTTAAATGTCTGGGTGTGGAGTGCGGGTCATGAGGAGTTTGGGTGTGGAGTGCGGGTCATGAGGAGTTTGGGTGTGGAGTGCGGGTCATGAGGAGTTTGGGTGTGGAGTGCGGGTCATGAGGAGTTTGGGTGTGGAGTGCGGGTCATGTGGAGTTTGGGTGTGGAGTGCGGATTTTGAAGCGCTTGGGTGTGAACTGCGGATTGGGGGGCATTCAGGTGCGGAGTGCGATTTGGGGAGTGTTTGTGTGTGGAGTGTGTGTTGTGGAGGGTTTGGTTGTGGAGTGCAGTTTGTTAAATGTTTGCGTGCCGAGTGCGAGTCGTGAAGGGTTTGGGTGGTGGGTGCGGGTTCTGGAATGTTTTGCTGTGGTGTGTGGTTTGTGTGGACATTGGGTGTGGAGTTCGGTTTGTGCAATAATTGGTTGTTGAGTTTGGTTTGTGGAGCATTTGGGTGTGGGGTGCAGGTCATGAAGAGTTTGGGTGTGGAGTGCGGATCGAGAAGAGTTTGGGTGTGGAGAGAGGGTGATGAGGAGTTTGGGTGTGGAGTGCGGATCGTGAAGAGTTTGGGTGTGGAGTGCGGATCGTAAACAGTTTGGGTGTGGAGTGCGGATCATGAAGAGTTTGGGTGTGGAGTGCGGATCGAGAAGAGTTTGGGTGTGGAGTGCAGATCGAGAAGAGTTTGGGTGTGGAGTGCGGATCGAGAAGAGTTTGGGTGTGTTGTGTGGATCGTGAAGAGTTTGGGTGTGTTGTGCGGATCGAGAAGAGTTTGGGTGTGTTGTGCGGATCGAGAAGAGTTTGGGTGTGGAGTGCGGATAGAGAAGAGTTTGGGTGTGGAGTGCGGGTCGTGAAGAGTTTGGGTGTGGAGTGCGAGTCGTGAAGAGTTTGGGTGTGGAGTGTGGGTTGTGAAGAGTTTGGGTGTGGAGTGCGAGTCGTGAAGAGTTTGGGTGTGGAGTGCGGGTCGTGAAGAGTTTGGGTGTGGAGTGCGGGTCATGAGGAGTTTGGGTGTGGATTGCGGGTCATGAGGAGTTTGGGTGTGGAGTGCGGGTCGTGAGGAGTTTGGGTGTGGAGTGCGGGTCATGAGGAGTTTGGGTGTGGAGTGCGGGTCATGAGGAGTTTGGGTGTGGTGTGCGGGTCATGAGGAGTTTGGGTGTGGAGTGCGGGTCATGAGGAGTTTGGGTGTGGAGTGCGGGTCATGAGGAGTTTGGGTGTGGAGTGCGGGTCATGAGGAGTTTGGGTGTGGAGTGCGGGTCATGAGGAGTTTGGGTGTGGAGTGCGGGTCATGTGGAGTTTGGGTGTGGAGTGCGGATTATGGGGCGGTCGGGTGTGGAGTGCGATTTGGGGAGTGTTTGTGTGTGGAGGGTGGGTTGTGGTGGGTTTGGGTGTGGAGTGTGCATTGTGGAGTTTTTGGGTGTGAAGTGTAGTTTGTTAAATGTCTGGGTGTGGAGTGCGGGTCATGAGGAGTTTGGGTGTGGAGTGCGGGTCATGAGGCGTTTGGGTGTGGAGTGCGGGTCATGAGGAGTTTGGGTGTGGAGTGCGGGTCATGAGGAGTTTGGGTTGTGTGGAGTGCGGGTCATGAGGAGTTTGGGTGTGGAGTGCGGGTCATGAGGAGTTTGGGTGTGGAGTGCGGATTGTGAAAATTTTGGGTGTGGAGTGTGGTTTGTGAAGCGCTTGGGTGTGGTCTGCGCATTGTGGGGCGTTCGGGTGTGGAGTGCGATTTGGGGAGTGTTTGTGTGTGGAGTGTGGGTTGTGGAGGGTTTGGGTGTGGGGCGTGGGTTGTGGAATGTTTGGGTGTGAAGTGTAGTTTGTTAAATGTCTGGGCGTGGAGTGCGGGACGTGGAGAGTTTGGGTGGGGTGTGCGCGTCATGAAGAGTTTGGGTGTGATGTGGACTGCGGGTTCTGGAATGTTGTGGAGTGTGGTTTGCGGGGAAATTGGGTGTGGAGTTCGGTTGGTTCAATATTTGGTTGTGGAGTGCAGTTTGTGGAGCTTTTGGGTGTGGAGTGCGGATCGAGAAGAGTTTGGGTGTGGAGTGCGGATAGAGAAGAGTTTGGGTGTGGAGTGCAGGTCGTAAAGAGTTTGGGTGTGGAGTGCGGATCGTGAAGAGTTTGGGTGTGGAGAGCGGGTCATGAGGAGTTTGGGCGTGGAGTGCGGATCGTGAAAAGATTGGGTGCGGAGTGCGGATCGTAAAGAGTTTGGGCGCGGAGTGCGGTTCGTAAAGAGTTTGGGTGTGGAGTGCGGATCATGAAGAGTTTAGGGGTGGAGTGCGGATCGAGAAGAGTTTGGGTGTGGAATGCGGATCGAGAAGAGTTTGGGTGTGGAGTGCGGATCGAGAAGAGTTTGGGTGTGGAGTGCGGATCGAGAAGACTTTGGGTGTGGAGTGCGGATCGAGAAGAGTTTGGGTGTGGAGTGCGGATCGTGAAGACTTTGGGTGTGGAGAGCGGGCCTTGAGGAGTTGGGGTGTGGAGTGCCAATCGTGAAGGGTTTGGGTGTGGAGTGCGGGACATGAGGAGTTTGGGTGTGGAGTGCGGGTCATGAGGAGTTTGGGTGTGGAGTGCGGGTCATGAGGAGTTTGGGTGTGGAGTTCAGGTCATGTGGAGTTTGGGTGTGGAGTGCGGATTATGGGGCGGTCGGGTGTGGAGTGCGATTTGGGGAGTGTTTGTGTGTGGAGGGTGGGTTGTGGTGGGTTTGGGTGTGGAGTGTGGGTTGTGGAGTTTTTGGGTGTGAAGTGTAGTTTGTTAAGTGTCTGGGTGTGGAGTGCGGGTCATGAGGAGTTTGGGTGTGGAGTGCGGGTCATGAGGAGTTTAGGTGTGGAGTGCGGGTCATGTGGTGTTTGGGTGTGGAGTGCGGATTTTGAAGTGCTTGGGTGTGGACTGCGGATTATGGGGCGGTCGGGTGTGGAGTGCGATTTGGGGAATGTTTGTGTGTGGAGGGTGGGTTGTGGTGGGTTTGGGTGTGGAGTGTGGGTTGTGGAGTGTTTGGGTGTGAAGTGTAGTTTGTTAAATGTCTGGGTGTGGAGTGCGGGACGTGAAGAGTTTGTGTGCGGAGTGCGCGTCGTGAAGAGTTTGGGCGTGGTGTGGAGTGCGGGTTCCGGAATATTTTGGTGTGGAGTGTGGTTTGCGGGGAACTTGGGTGTGGAGTTCGGTTGGTTCAATATTTGGTTGTGGAGTGCAATTTGTGGAGCGTTTGGGTTTGGAGTGCAGGTAATGAAGAGTTTGGGTGTGGAGTGTGGATCGTGAAGAGTTTGGGTGTGGAGTGCTGGCCTTAAGGAGTTTGGGTGTGGAGTGCGGTTTGTGAAAATTTTGGGTGTGGAGTGTCGTTTGTAAAGCGCTTGGGTGTGAACTGCGGATTGGGGGGCTTTCAGGTGCAGAGTGCGATTTGGGGAGTGTTTGTGTGTGGATGTGGGTTGTGGAGGGTTTGGTTGTGGAGTGCAGTTTGTTAAATGTTTGCGTGCGGAGTGCGGGTCGTGAAGGGTTTGGGTGCGGTGTGCGGGTTCTGGAATGTTTTGCTGTGGTGTGTGGTTTGTGTGGACATTGGGTGTGGAGTTCGGTTTGTGCAATAATTGGTTGTTGAGTTTGGTTTGTGGAGCATTTGGGTGTGGAGTGCAGGTCATGAAGAGTTTGGGTGTGGAGTGCGGATCGAGAAGAGTTTGGGTGTGGAGAGAGGGTGATGATGAGTTTGGGTGTGGAGTGCGGATCGTGAAGAGTTTGGGTGTGGAGTGCGGATCGTACAGTTTGGGTGTGGAGTGCGGATCATGAAGAGTTTGGGTGTGGAGTGCGGATCGAGAAGAGTTTGGGTGTGGAGTGCAGATCGAGAAGAGTTTGGGTGTGGAGTGCGGATCGAGAAGAGTTTGGGTGTGGAGTGCGGATCGAGAAGAGTTTGGGTGTGTTGTGCGGATCGAGAAGAGTTTGGGTGTGTTGTGAGGATCGAGAAGAGTTTGGGTGTGGAGTGCGGATAGAGAAGAGTTTGGGTGTGGAGTGCGGGTCGTGAAGAGTTTGGGTGTGGAGTGCGGGTCGTGAAGAGTTTGGGTGTGGAGTGCGGGTCGTGCAGAGTTTGGGTGTGGAGTGCGGGTCGTGAAGAGTTTGGGTGTGGAGTGCGGGTCGTGAGGAGTTTGGGTGTGGAGTGCGGGTCATGAGGAGTTTGGGTGTGGAGTGCGTGTCATGAGGAGTTTGGGTGTGGAGTGCGGGTCATGAGGAGTTTGGGTGTGGAGTACGGGTCATGAGGAGTTTGGGTGTGGAGTGCGGGTCATGAAGAGTTTGGGTGTGGAGTGCGGGTCGTGAAGAGTTTGGGTGTGGAGTGCGGGTCGTGAAGAGTTTGGGTGTGGAGTGCGGGTCATGAGGAGTTTGGGTGTGGAGTGCGGGTCGTGAGGAGTTTGGGTGTGGAGTGCGGGTCATGAGGAGTTTGGGTGTGGAGTGTGGGTCATGAGGAGTTTGGGTGTGGAGTGCGGGTCATGAGGAGTTTGGGTGTGGAGTGCGGGTCATGAGGAGTTTGGGTGTGGAGTACGGGTCATGAGGAGTTTGGGTGTGGAGTTCGGGTCATGTGGAGTTTGGGTGTGGAGTGCGGATTATGGGGCGGTCGGGTGTGGAGTGCGATTTGGGGAGTGTTTGTGTGTGGAGGGTGGGTTGTGGTGGGTTTGCGTGTGGAGTCTGGGTTGTGGAGTCTTTGGGTGTGAAGTGTAGTTTGTTAAATGTCTGGGTGTGGAGTGCGGGTCATGAGGAGTTTGGGTGTGGAGTGCGGGTCATGAGGCGTTTGGGTGTGGAGTGCGGGTCATGAGGAGTTTGGGTGTGGAGTGCGGGTCATGTGGAGTTTGGGTGTGGAGTGCGGGTCATGTGGAGTTTGGGTGTGGAGTGCGGATTGTGAAGTGCTTGGGTGTGGACTGCGGATTATGGGGCGGTTGGGTGTGGAGTGCGATTTGGGGAGTGTTTGTGTGTGGAGGGTGGGTTGTGGTGGGTTTGGATGTGGAGTGTTGGTTGTGGAGTGTTTGGGTGTGAAGTGTAGTTTGTTAAATGTCTGGGTGTGGAGTGCGGGACCTGAAGAGTTTGTGTGCGGAGTGCGCGTCGTGAAGAGTTTGGGTGTGGTGTGGAGTGCGGGTTCCGGAATGTTTTGGTGTGGAGTGTGGTTTGCGGGGAACTTGGGTGTGGAGTTCGGTTGGTTCAATATTTGGTTGTGGAGTGCAGTTTGTGGAGCGTTTGGGTTTGGAGTGCAGGTAATGAAGAGTTTGGGTGTGGAGTGCTGGCCTTAAGGAGTTTGGGTGTGGAGTGCGGGTCATGAGGAGTTTGGGTGTGGAGTGCGGTTTGTGAAAATTTTGGGTGTGGAGTGTCGTTTGTAAAGCGCTTGGGTGTGAACTGCTGATTGGGGGGCTTTCAGGTGTGGAGTGCGATTTGGGGAGTGTTTGTGTGTGGAGTGTGGGTTGTGGAGGGTTTGGTTGTGGAGTGCAGTTTGTTAAATGTTTGCGTGCGGAGTGCGGGTCGTGAAGAGTTTGGGTGCGGAGTGCGGTTCGTGAAGGGTTTGGGTGCGGAGTGCGGGTCGTGAAGAGTTTGGGTGCGGAGTGCGGGTCGTGAAGAGTTTGTGTGCGGAGTGCGGTTCGTGAAGGGTTTGGGTGCAGAGTGCGGTTCGTGAAGGGTTTGGGTGCGGAGTGCGGGTCGTGAAGGGTTTTGGTGCGGAGTGCGGCTCGTGAAGGGTTTTGGTGCGGAGTGCGGGTCATGTGGGGTTTGGGTGTGGAGTGCAGGTTCTGGAATGTTTTGGTGCGGAGTGTGGTTTGTGGGGCCATTGGATGTGGAGTTCGGTTTGTGCAATATTTGGTTGTGGAGCTCAGTTTGTGGCGCGTTTGGGTGTGGAGTGCAGGTCATGAGGACTTTGGGTGTGGAGTGCGGGCCTTGAGGACTTTGGGTGTGGAGTGCGGGCCTTGAGGACTTTGGGTGTGGAGTCTGGGCCTTGAGTTTGGGTGTGGAGTGCAGGTCATAATGGAGTTTGGGTGTGGAGTGCGGACCATGAGGAGTTTGGGTGTGGAGTGCGGGTCATGAGGAGTTTGGGTGTGGAGTGCAGGTCATAATGGAGTTTGGGTGTGGAGTGCGGGTCATGAGGAGTTTGGGTGTGGAGTGCGGGTCATGAGGAGTTTGGGTGTGGAGTGCGGGTCATGAGGAGTTTGGGTGTGGAGTGCGGGTCATAATGGAGTTTGGGTGTGGAGTGCGGTTCATGAGGAGTTTGGGTGTGGAGTGCGGGTCATGAGGAGTTTGGGTGTGGAGTGCGCCTCATGAGGAGTTTGGGTGTGGAGTGCGGGTCATGAGGAGTTTGGGTGTGGAGTGCGGGTCATAATGGAGTTTGGGTGTGGAGTGCGGGTCATGAGGAGTTTGGGTGTGGAGTGCGGGTCATGAGGAGTTTGGGTGTGGAGTGCGGGTCATGAGGAGTTTGGGTGTGGAGTGCGGGTCATGAGGAGTTTGGGTGTGGAGTGCGGGTCACGAGGAGTTTGGGTGTGGAGTGCGGACCATGAGGAGTTTGGGTGTGGAGTGCGGACCATGAGGAGTTTGGGTGTGGAGTGCGGGTCATGAGGAGTTTGGGTGTGGAGTGCGGGTCATGAGGAGTTTGGGTGTGGAGTGCGGGTCATGAGGAGTTTGGGTGTGGAGTGCGGGTCATGAGGAGTTTGGGTGTGGAGTGCGGGTCATGAGGAGTTTGGGTGTGGAGTGCGGGTCATGAGGAGTTTGGGTGTGGGTGCGGGTCATGAGTTTGGGTGTGGAGTGCGGGTCATGAGGAGTTTGGGTGTGGAGTGCGGGTCATGAGGAGTTTGGGTGTGGAGTGCGGGTTGTGGAGAGTTTGGGTGTGGAGTGCGGGTTGTGGAGAGTTTGGGTGTGGAGTGCGGGTTGTGGAGAGTTTGCATGTGGAGTGCGGGTTGTGGAGAGTTTGGGTGTGGAGTGTGGGTTGTGGAGAGTTTGGGTGTGGAGTGCGGGTTGTGGAGAGTTTGGGTGTGGAGTGCGGTTTGTGGAGAGTTTGGGTGTGGAGTGTGGGTTGTGGAGAGTTTGGGTGTGGAGTGTGGGTTGTGGAGAGTTTGGGTGTGGAGTGCGGTTTGTGGAGAGTTTGGGTGTGGAGTGCGGGTTGTGGAGAGTTTGGGTGTGGAGTGTGGGTTGTGGAGAGTTTGGGTGTGGAGTGCGGTTTGTGGAGAGTTTGGGTGTGGAGTGCGGGTTGTGGAGAGTTTGGGTGTGGAGTGCGGGTTGTGGAGAGTTTGGGTGTGGAGTGCGGTTTGTGGAGAGTTTGGGTGTGGAGTGTGGGTTGTGGAGAGTCTGGGTGTGGAGTGCGAGTTGTGGAGAGTTTGGGTGTGGAGTGCGGGTTGTGGAGAGTCTGGGTGTGGAGTGCGAGTTGTGGAGAGTTTGGGTGTGGAGTGCGGGTTGTGGAGAGTTTGGGTGTGGGTGCGGGTCATGAGTTTGGGTGTGGAGTGCGGGTCATGAGGAGTTTGGCTGTGGAGTGTCGGTTGTGGAGAGTTTGGGTGTGGAGTGCGGTTTGTGGAGAGTTTGGGTGTGGAGTGCGGGTTGTGGAGAGTTTGGGTGTGGAGTGCGGGTCATGAGGAGTTTGGGTGTGGAGTGCGAGTTGTGGAGAGTTTGGGTGTGGAGTGCGGTTTGTAGAGTGTGGCTTGTGGGGACTTTGGGTGTGGAGTGTGTTTTGTGGAATGTTTGGGTGTGGAGTGCGGGTTGTGGAGAGTTTGGGTGTGGAGTGCGGGTTGTGGAGAGTTTAGGTGTGGAGTGTGGGTTGTGGAGAGTTTGGGTGTGGAGTGTGGTTTGTGGAATGTTTGGGTGTGGAGTGCGGGTCGTGAAGGGGTTGGGTGTAGAGTATGGTTTGTGGAGGGTTTGGGTGCAGCTTGTGTGTTGTGGAGCGTTTTGGTGTGGAGTGCGGGTTCTGGAATGTTTGGGTGTGGAGTGTGGTTTGTGGGGATATTGCGTGTGCAGAGCGGTTTGTGCAAATTTGGGTGTGGAGTGCAGCTTGTGGAGCGTTTGGGTGTGGAGTGCTGTTTGTGAAGAGTTTGGGTGTGGAGTGCGATTCCTGAAGAGCTTGGGTGTGGAGTGTGGGTTGAGGAAAGTTTGCGTGTAGAGAGAGGGTTGTGGAGACACTGGGTGTGTAGTGCGGTTGTGGAGACTTTGGTTATGGGGTGTGGGTTGTGGATGGTTTGGGTGTGGAGTGCTGGTTGTGGAATGTTTGGGTGGCATGTGGATTGTGGAGTGTTTGGTTATGGCGTGCGGTTTGTGGAGCATTTGGGTGTGGAGTGTGCATTGCAGAGTGTTTGGGTGTGAAGAGCACGTTGTGAAGAGTTTGGTGTGGATTGTGGCTTGTGCAGAGTTTGGGGGTGGAGTCTGGAGACTTTGGGTATGGAATGCGGTTTGTGCAGAGTTTGGGTGTGGAGTGCAATTTGTGGAGCGTTTGGGTGTGGAGTGTGGTTTGTAGAATGTCTGGGTGACGATGCAGTTCATGAAGAGCTTGGGTGTGAACATGGGTCCTGAAGAGCTTGGGTGTGGAGTGCGGGTCCTTAAGAGATTGGATGTTGAGTGCAGTTTCTGGAGCTTTTGGATGTGGATTGCATATTGTGGAGTGTTTCAGTGTGGAGTGCGGTTTGTGGAGATTCTGGTTGTGGAGAGCGGGGTGTAGATTGCAGAGAGTTTGGGTGTAGAGCATGTTGTGAAAGGTTTGGGTGAGGGGTGCGGTTTATGGAGAGTTTGGATGTGGAGAGCAGGATGTGGAATGTTTGGGTGTGGAGTACAGTCTTGAGCTTGGGTGTGGAGTGCGGGTCGCAAAGAGTTTGGGTGTGGAGTGCTGTTTCTGCAGACTTTGGGGTGAAGTGAGAGTTGTGGAGAGTTTGGATGTGGAGTGCTGGTTGTGGAATGTTTGGGTGTGGTGTGTGGTCTTGAGTTTGGTTGTGGAGTGCATGTCGCGAAGAGTTTGGGTATGGAGTGCGGTCACAGAGAGTTTGGGTGTGGAGTGCGGTCACAGAGAGTTTGGGTGTGGAGTGCGGTCACAGAGAGTTTGGGTGTGGAGTGTGGGTCGCGAAGAGTTTGGGTGTGGAGTGCGGTCACAAAGAGTTTGGGTGTGGAGTGCATGTCGTGAAGAACTTAGGTGTGGAGTGCGGGTTGTGAAGAGTTTGGGTGCGGACTGCAGTCACAGAGAGTTTGGGTGTGGAGTGCCGGTCGTGAAGAGTTTGGGTGTGGAGTGCGGGTCGTGAAGAGTTTGGGTATGGAGTGTGGGTCATGAAGAGTTTGGGTGTGGAGTGTGGGTCGTGAAGAGTTTGGGTGTGGAGTGTGGGTCGCGGAGAGTTTGGGTGTGGAGTGCGGGTCGTGAAGAGTTTGGGTGTGGAATGCGGGTCGTGAAGAGTTTGGGTGTGGAGTGCGGGTCGTGAAGAGTTTGGGTGTGTTGTGCGGATCGAGAAGAGTTTGGGTGTGGAGTGCGGATAGAGAAGAGTTTGGGTGTGGAGTGCGGGTCGTGAAGAGTTTGGGTGTGGAGTGCGAGTCGTGAAGAGTTTGGGTGTGGAGTGTGGGTTGTGAAGAGTTTGGGTGTGGAGTGCGAGTCGTGAAGAGTTTGGGTGTGGAGTGCGGGTCGTGAAGAGTTTGGGTGTGGAGTGCGGGTCATGAGGAGTTTGGGTGTGGAGTGCGGGTCGTGAGGAGTTTGGGTGTGGAGTGCGGGTCATGAGGAGTTTGGGTGTGGAGTGCGGGTCATGAGGAGTTTGGGTGTGGTGTGCGGGTCATGAGGAGTTTGGGTGTGGAGTGCGGGTCATGAGGAGTTTGGGTGTGGAGTGCGGGTCATGAGGAGTTTGGGTGTGGAGTGCGGGTCATGAGGAGTTTGGGTGTGGAGTGCGGGTCATGAGGAGTTTGGGTGTGGAGTGCGGGTCATGTGGAGTTTGGGTGTGGAGTGCGGATTATGGGGCGGTCGGGTGTGGAGTGCGATTTGGGGAGTGTTTGTGTGTGGAGGGTGGGTTGTGGTGGGTTTGGGTGTGGAGTGTGCATTGTGGAGTTTTTGGGTGTGAAGTGTAGTTTGTTAAATGTCTGGGTGTGGAGTGCGGGTCATGAGGAGTTTGGGTGTGGAGTGCGGGTCATGAGGCGTTTGGGTGTGGAGTGCGGGTCATGAGGAGTTTGGGTGTGGAGTGCGGGTCATGAGGAGTTTGGATTGTGTGGAGTGCGGGTCATGAGGAGTTTGGGTGTGGAGTGCGGGTCATGAGGAGTTTGGGTGTGGAGTGCGGATTGTGAAAATTTTGGGTGTGGAGTGTGGTTTGTGAAGCGCTTGGGTGTGGAGTGCGGATTGTGGGGCGTTCGGGTGTGGAGTGCGATTTGGGGAGTGTTTGTGTGTGGAGTGTGGGTTGTGGAGGGTTTGGGTGTGGGGCGTGGGTTGTGGAATGTTTGGGTGTGAAGTGTAGTTTGTTAAATGTCTGGGCGTGGAGTGCGGGACGTGGAGAGTTTGGGTGGGGTGTGCGCGTCATGAAGAGTTTGGGTGTGATGTGGACTGCGGGTTCTGGAATGTTGTGGAGTGTGGTTTGCGGGGAAATTGGGTGTGGAGTTCGGTTGGTTCAATATTTGGTTGTGGAGTGCAGTTTGTGGAGCTTTTGGGTGTGGAGTGCGGATCGAGAAGAGTTTGGGTGTGGAGTGCGGATAGAGAAGAGTTTGGGTGTGGAGTGCAGGTCGTAAAGAGTTTGGGTGTGGAGTGCGGATCGTGAAGAGTTTGGGTGTGGAGAGCGGGTCATGAGGAGTTTGGGCGTGGAGTGCGGATCGTGAAAAGATTGGGTGCGGAGTGCGGATCGTAAAGAGTTTGGGCGCGGAGTGCGGTTCGTAAAGAGTTTGGGTGTGGAGTGCGGATCATGAAGAGTTTAGGGGTGGAGTGCGGATCGAGAAGAGTTTGGGTGTGGAATGCGGATCGAGAAGAGTTTGGGTGTGGAGTGCGGATCGAGAAGAGTTTGGGTGTGGAGTGCGGATCGAGAAGACTTTGGGTGTGGAGTGCGGATCGAGAAGAGTTTGGGTGTGGAGTGCGGATCGTGAAGACTTTGGGTGTGGAGAGCGGGCCTTGAGGAGTTGGGGTGTGGAGTGCCAATCGTGAAGGGTTTGGGTGTGGAGTGCGGGACATGAGGAGTTTGGGTGTGGAGTGCGGGTCATGAGGAGTTTGGGTGTGGAGTGCGGGTCATGAGGAGTTTGGGTGTGGAGTTCAGGTCATGTGGAGTTTGGGTGTGGAGTGCGGATTATGGGGCGGTCGGGTGTGGAGTGCGATTTGGGGAGTGTTTGTGTGTGGAGGGTGGGTTGTGGTGGGTTTGGGTGTGGAGTGTGGGTTGTGGAGTTTTTGGGTGTGAAGTGTAGTTTGTTAAGTGTCTGGGTGTGGAGTGCGGGTCATGAGGAGTTTGGGTGTGGAGTGCGGGTCATGAGGAGTTTAGGTGTGGAGTGCGGGTCATGTGGTGTTTGGGTGTGGAGTGCGGATTTTGAAGTGCTTGGGTGTGGACTGCGGATTATGGGGCGGTTGGGTGTGGAGTGCGATTTGGGGAATGTTTGTGTGTGGAGGGTGGGTTGTGGTGGGTTTGGGTGTGGAGTGTGGGTTGTGGAGTGTTTGGGTGTGAAGTGTAGTTTGTTAAATGTCTGGGTGTGGAGTGCGGGACGTGAAGAGTTTGTGTGCGGAGTGCGCGTCGTGAAGAGTTTGGGCGTGGTGTGGAGTGCGGGTTCCGGAATATTTTGGTGTGGAGTGTGGTTTGCGGGGAACTTGGGTGTGGAGTTCGGTTGGTTCAATATTTGGTTGTGGAGTGCAATTTGTGGAGCGTTTGGGTTTGGAGTGCAGGTAATGAAGAGTTTGGGTGTGGAGTGTGGATCGTGAAGAGTTTGGGTGTGGAGTGCTGGCCTTAAGGAGTTTGGGTGTGGAGTGCGGTTTGTGAAAATTTTGGGTGTGGAGTGTCGTTTGTAAAGCGCTTGGGTGTGAACTGCGGATTGGGGGGCTTTCAGGTGCAGAGTGCGATTTGGGGAGTGTTTGTGTGTGGATGTGGGTTGTGGAGGGTTTGGTTGTGGAGTGCAGTTTGTTAAATGTTTGCGTGCGGAGTGCGGGTCGTGAAGGGTTTGGGTGCGGTGTGCGGGTTCTGGAATGTTTTGCTGTGGTGTGTGGTTTGTGTGGACATTGGGTGTGGAGTTCGGTTTGTGCAATAATTGGTTGTTGAGTTTGGTTTGTGGAGCATTTGGGTGTGGAGTGCAGGTCATGAAGAGTTTGGGTGTGGAGTGCGGATCGAGAAGAGTTTGGGTGTGGAGAGAGGGTGATGATGAGTTTGGGTGTGGAGTGCGGATCGTGAAGAGTTTGGGTGTGGAGTGCGGATCGAGAAGAGTTTGGGTGTGGAGAGAGGGTGATGATGAGTTTGGGTGTGGAGTGCGGATCGTGAAGGGTTTGGGTGTGGAGTGCGGATCGTACAGTTTGGGTGTGGAGTGCGGATCATGAAGAGTTTGGGTGTGGAGTGCGGATCGAGAAGAGTTTGGGTGTGGAGTGCAGATCGAGAAGAGTTTGGGTGTGGAGTGCGGATCGAGAAGAGTTTGGGTGTGGAGTGCGGATCGAGAAGAGTTTGGGTGTGTTGTGCGGATCGAGAAGAGTTTGGGTGTGTTGTGAGGATCGAGAAGAGTTTGGGTGTGGAGTGCGGATAGAGAAGAGTTTGGGTGTGGAGTGCGGGTCGTGAAGAGTTTGGGTGTGGAGTGCGGGTCGTGAAGAGTTTGGGTGTGGAGTGCGGTTCGTGCAGAGTTTGGGTGTGGAGTGCGGGTCGTGAAGAGTTTGGGTGTGGAGTGCGGGTCGTGAGGAGTTTGGGTGTGGAGTGCGGGTCATGAGGAGTTTGGGTGTGGAGTGCGTGTCATGAGGAGTTTGGGTGTGGAGTGCGGGTCATGAGGAGTTTGGGTGTGGAGTACGGGTCATGAGGAGTTTGGGTGTGGAGTGCGGGTCATGAAGAGTTTGGGTGTGGAGTGCGGGTCGTGAAGAGTTTGGGTGTGGAGTGCGGGTCGTGAAGAGTTTGGGTGTGGAGTGCGGGTCATGAGGAGTTTGTGTGTGGAGTGCTGGTCGTGAATAGTTTGGGTGTGGAGTGCGGGTCATGAGGAGTTTGGGTGTGGAGTGCGGGTCGTGAGGAGTTTGGGTGTGGAGTGCGGGTCATGAGGAGTTTGGGTGTGGAGTGCGGGTTGTGGAGAGTTTGGGTGTGGAGTGCGGGTTGTGGAGAGTTTGGGTGTGGAGTGCGGTTTGTGGAGAGTTTGGGTGTGGAGTGCGGGTTGTGGAGAGTTTGGGTGTGGAGTGCGGCTCATGAGGAGTTTGGGTGTGGAGTGCGAGTTGTGGAGAGTTTGGGTGTGGAGTGCGGGTCGTGAAGAGTTTGGGTGTGGATTGCGGGTCATGAGGAGTTTGGGTGTGGAGTGCGGGTCGTGAGGAGTTTGGGTGTGGAGTGCGGGTCATGAGGAGTTTGGGTGTGGAGTGCGGGTCATGAGGAGTTTGGGTGTGGTGTGCGGGTCATGAGGAGTTTGGGTGTGGAGTGCGGGTCATGAGGAGTTTGGGTGTGGAGTGCGGGTCATGAGGAGTTTGGGTGTGGAGTGCGGGTCATGAGGAGTTTGGGTGTGGAGTGCGGGTCATGAGGAGTTTGGGTGTGGAGTGCGGGTCATGAGGAGTTTGGGTGTGGAGTGCGGGTCATGTGGAGTTTGGGTGTGGAGTGCGGATTATGGGGCGGTCGGGTGTGGAGTGCGATTTGGGGAGTGTTTGTGTGTGGAGGGTGGGTTGTGGTGGGTTTGGGTGTGGAGTGTGCATTGTGGAGTTTTTGGGTGTGAAGTGTAGTTTGTTAAATGTCTGGGTGTGGAGTGCGGGTCATGAGGAGTTTGGGTGTGGAGTGCGGGTCATGAGGCGTTTGGGTGTGGAGTGCGGGTCATGAGGAGTTTGGGTGTGGAGTGCGGGTCATGAGGAGTTTGGGTTGTGTGGAGTGCGGGTCATGAGGAGTTTGGGTGTGGAGTGCGGGTCATGAGGAGTTTGGGTGTGGAGTGCGGATTGTGAAAATTTTGGGTGTGGAGTGTGGTTTGTGAAGCGCTTGGGTGTGGTCTGCGCATTGTGGGGCGTTCGGGTGTGGAGTGCGATTTGGGGAGTGTTTGTGTGTGGAGTGTGGGTTGTGGAGGGTTTGGGTGTGGGGCGTGGGTTGTGGAATGTTTGGGTGTGAAGTGTAGTTTGTTAAATGTCTGGGCGTGGAGTGCGGGACGTGGAGAGTTTGGGTGGGGTGTGCGCGTCATGAAGAGTTTGGGTGTGATGTGGACTGCGGGTTCTGGAATGTTGTGGAGTGTGGTTTGCGGGGAAATTGGGTGTGGAGTTCGGTTGGTTCAATATTTGGTTGTGGAGTGCAGTTTGTGGAGCTTTTGGGTGTGGAGTGCGGATCGAGAAGAGTTTGGGTGTGGAGTGCGGATAGAGAAGAGTTTGGGTGTGGAGTGCAGGTCGTAAAGAGTTTGGGTGTGGAGTGCGGATCGTGAAGAGTTTGGGTGTGGAGAGCGGGTCATGAGGAGTTTGGGCGTGGAGTGCGGATCGTGAAAAGATTGGGTGCGGAGTGCGGATCGTAAAGAGTTTGGGCGCGGAGTGCGGTTCGTAAAGAGTTTGGGTGTGGAGTGCGGATCATGAAGAGTTTAGGGGTGGAGTGCGGATCGAGAAGAGTTTGGGTGTGGAGTGCGGATCGAGAAGAGTTTGGGTGTGGAGTGCGGATCGAGAAGAGTTTGGGTGTGGAGTGCGGATCGAGAAGACTTTGGGTGTGGAGTGCGGATCGAGAAGAGTTTGGGTGTGGAGTGCGGATCGTGAAGACTTTGGGTGTGGAGAGCGGGCCTTGAGGAGTTGGGGTGTGGAGTGCCAATCGTGAAGGGTTTGGGTGTGGAGTGCGGGACATGAGGAGTTTGGGTGTGGAGTGCGGGTCATGAGGAGTTTGGGTGTGGAGTGCGGGTCATGAGGAGTTTGGGTGTGGAGTTCAGGTCATGTGGAGTTTGGGTGTGGAGTGCGGATTATGGGGCGGTCGGGTGTGGAGTGCGATTTGGGGAGTGTTTGTGTGTGGAGGGTGGGTTGTGGTGGGTTTGGGTGTGGAGTGTGGGTTGTGGAGTTTTTGGGTGTGAAGTGTAGTTTGTTAAGTGTCTGGGTGTGGAGTGCGGGTCATGAGGAGTTTGGGTGTGGAGTGCGGGTCATGAGGAGTTTAGGTGTGGAGTGCGGGTCATGTGGTGTTTGGGTGTGGAGTGCGGATTTTGAAGTGCTTGGGTGTGGACTGCGGATTATGGGGCGGTTGGGTGTGGAGTGCGATTTGGGGAATGTTTGTGTGTGGAGGGTGGGTTGTGGTGGGTTTGGGTGTGGAGTGTGGGTTGTGGAGTGTTTGGGTGTGAAGTGTAGTTTGTTAAATGTCTGGGTGTGGAGTGCGGGACGTGAAGAGTTTGTGTGCGGAGTGCGCGTCGTGAAGAGTTTGGGCGTGGTGTGGAGTGCGGGTTCCGGAATATTTTGGTGTGGAGTGTGGTTTGCGGGGAACTTGGGTGTGGAGTTCGGTTGGTTCAATATTTGGTTGTGGAGTGCAATTTGTGGAGCATTTGGGTTTGGAGTGCAGGTAATGAAGAGTTTGGGTGTGGAGTGTGGATCGTGAAGAGTTTGGGTGTGGAGTGCTGGCCTTAAGGAGTTTGGGTGTGGAGTGCGGTTTGTGAAAATTTTGGGTGTGGAGTGTCGTTTGTAAAGCGCTTGGGTGTGAACTGCGGATTGGGGGGCTTTCAGGTGCAGAGTGCGATTTGGGGAGTGTTTGTGTGTGGAGTGTGGGTTGTGGAGGGTTTGGTTGTGGAGTGCAGTTTGTTAAATGTTTGCGTGCGGAGTGCGGGTCGTGAAGGGTTTGGGTGCGGTGTGCGGGTTCTGGAATGTTTTGCTGTGGTGTGTGGTTTGTGTGGACATTGGGTGTGGAGTTCGGTTTGTGCAATAATTGGTTGTTGAGTTTGGTTTGTGGAGCATTTGGGTGTGGAGTGCAGGTCATGAAGAGTTTGGGTGTGGAGTGCGGATCGAGAAGAGTTTGGGTGTGGAGAGAGGGTGATGATGAGTTTGGGTGTGGAGTGCGGATCGTGAAGAGTTTGGGTGTGGAGTGCGGATCGTACAGTTTGGGTGTGGAGTGCGGATCATGAAGAGTTTGGGTGTGGAGTGCGGATCGAGAAGAGTTTGGGTGTGGAGTGCAGATCGAGAAGAGTTTGGGTGTGGAGTGCGGATCGAGAAGAGTTTGGGTGTGGAGTGCGGATCGAGAAGAGTTTGGGTGTGTTGTGCGGATCGAGAAGAGTTTGGGTGTGTTGTGAGGATCGAGAAGAGTTTGGGTGTGGAGTGCGGATAGAGAAGAGTTTGGGTGTGGAGTGCGGGTCGTGAAGAGTTTGGGTGTGGAGTGCGGGTCGTGAAGAGTTTGGGTGTGGAGTGCGGGTCGTGCAGAGTTTGGGTGTGGAGTGCGGGTCGTGAAGAGTTTGGGTGTGGAGTGCGGGTCGTGAGGAGTTTGGGTGTGGAGTGCGGGTCATGAGGAGTTTGGGTGTGGAGTGCGTGTCATGAGGAGTTTGGGTGTGGAGTGCGGGTCATGAGGAGTTTGGGTGTGGAGTACGGGTCATGAGGAGTTTGGGTGTGGAGTGCGGGTCATGAAGAGTTTGGGTGTGGAGTGCGGGTCGTGAAGAGTTTGGGTGTGGAGTGCGGGTCGTGAAGAGTTTGGGTGTGGAGTGCGGGTCATGAGGAGTTTGGGTGTGGAGTGCGGGTCGTGAGGAGTTTGGGTGTGGAGTGCGGGTCATGAGGAGTTTGGGTGTGGAGTGCGGGTCGTGAGGAGTTTGGGTGTGGAGTGCGGGTCATGAGGAGTTTGGGTGTGGAGTGCGGGTCATGAGGAGTTTGGGTGTGGAGTACGGGTCATGAGGAGTTTGGGTGTGGAGTTCGGGTCATGTGGAGTTTGGGTGTGGAGTGCGGATTATGGGGCGGTCGGGTGTGGAGTGCGATTTGGGGAGTGTTTGTGTGTGGAGGGTGGGTTGTGGTGGGTTTGCGTGTGGAGTCTGGGTTGTGGAGTCTTTGGGTGTGAAGTGTAGTTTGTTAAATGTCTGGGTGTGGAGTGCGGGTCATGAGGAGTTTGGGTGTGGAGTGCGGGTCATGAGGCGTTTGGGTGTGGAATGCGGGTCATGAGGAGTTTGGGTGTGGAGTGCGGGTCATGTGGAGTTTGGGTGTGGAGTGCGGATTGTGAAGTGCTTGGGTGTGGACTGCGGATTATGGGGCGGTCGGGTGTGGAGTGCGATTTGGGGAGTGTTTGTGTGTGGAGGGTGGGTTGTGGTGGGTTTGGGTGTGGAGTGTTGGTTGTGGAGTGTTTGGGTGTGAAGTGTAGTTTGTTAAATGTCTGGGTGTGGAGTGCGGGACGTGAAGAGTTTGTGTGCGGAGTGCGCGTCGTGAAGAGTTTGGGTGTGGTGTGGAGTGCGGGTTCCGGAATGTTTTGGTGTGGAGTGTGGTTTGCGGGGAACTTGGGTGTGGAGTTCGGTTGGTTCAATATTTGGTTGTGGAGTGCAGTTTGTGGAGCGTTTGGGTTTGGAGTGCAGGTAATGAAGAGTTTGGGTGTGGAGTGCTGGCCTTAAGGAGTTTGGGTGTGGAGTGCGGGTCATGAGGAGTTTGGGTGTGGAGTGCGGTTTGTGAAAATTTTGGGTGTGGAGTGTCGTTTGTAAAGCGCTTGGGTGTGAACTGCTGATTGGGGGGCTTTCAGGTGTGGAGTGCGATTTGGGGAGTGTTTGTGTGTGGAGTGTGGGTTGTGGAGGGTTTGGTTGTGGAGTGCAGTTTGTTAAATGTTTGCGTGCGGAGTGCGGGTCGTGAAGAGTTTGGGTGCGGAGTGCGGTTCGTGAAGGGTTTGGGTGCAGAGTGCGGGTCGTGAAGAGTTTGGGTGCGGAGTGCGGGTCGTGAAGAGTTTGTGTGCGGAGTGCGGTTCGTGAAGGGTTTGGGTGCAGAGTGCGGTTCGTGAAGGGTTTGGGTGCGGAGTGCGGGTCGTGAAGGGTTTTGGTGCGGAGTGCGGCTCGTGAAGGGTTTTGGTGCGGAGTGCGGGTCATGTGGGGTTTGGGTGTGGAGTGCAGGTTCTGGAATGTTTTGGTGCGGAGTGTGGTTTGTGGGGCCATTGGATGTGGAGTTCGGTTTGTGCAATATTTGGTTGTGGAGCTCAGTTTGTGGCGCGTTTGGGTGTGGAGTGCAGGTCATGAGGACTTTGGGTGTGGAGTGCGGGCCTTGAGGACTTTGGGTGTGGAGTGCGGGCCTTGAGGACTTTGGGTGTGGAGTCTGGGCCTTGAGTTTGGGTGTGGAGTGCAGGTCATAATGGAGTTTGGGTGTGGAGTGCGGACCATGAGGAGTTTGGGTGTGGAGTGCGGGTCATGAGGAGTTTGGGTGTGGAGTGTGGGCCATGAGGAGTTTGGGTGTGGTGTGTGGGTCGTGGAGAGTTTGGGTGTGGAGTGCAGGTCATAATGGAGTTTGGGTGTGGAGTGCGGGTCATGAGGAGTTTGGGTGTGGAGTGCGGACCATGAGGAGTTTGGGTGTGGAGTGCGGGTCATGAGGAGTTTGGGTGTGGAGTGCGGGTCATGAGGAGTTTGGGTGTGGAGTGCGGGTCATGAGGAGTTTGGGTGTGGAGTGCGGACCATGAGGAGTTTGGGTGTGGAGTGCGGACCATGAGGAGTTTGGGTGTGGAGTGCGGGTCATGAGGAGTTTGGGTGTGGAGTGCGGGTCATGAGGAGTTTGGGTGTGGAGTGCGGGTCATGAGGAGTTTGGGTGTGGAGTGCGGGTCATGAGGAGTTTGGGTGTGGAGTGCGGGTCATGAGGAGTTTGGGTGTGGAGTGCGGACCATGAGGAGTTTGGGTGTGGAGTGCGGGTCATGAGGAGTTTGGGTGTGGAGTGCGGGTCATGAGGAGTTTGGGTGTGGAGTGCGGGTCATGAGGAGTTTGGGTGTGGAGTGCGGGTCTTGAGGAGTTTGGGTGTGGAGTGCGGGTCATGAGGAGTTTGGGTGTGGAGTGCGGGTCTTGAGGAGTTTGGGTGTGGAGTGCGGGTCATGAGGATTTTGGGTGTGGAGTGCGGGTCATGAGGAGTTTGGGTGTGGAGTGCGGGTTGTGGAGAGTTTGGGTGTGGAGTGCGGGTCATGAGGAGTTTGGGTGTGGAGTGCGGGTCATGAGGAGTTTGGGTGTGGAGTGCGGGTCATGAGGAGTTTGGGTGTGGGTGCGGGTCATGAGTTTGGGTGTGGAGTGCGGGTCATGAGGAGTTTGGGTGTGGAGTGCGGGTCATGAGGAGTTTGGGTGTGGAGTGCGGGTCATGAGGAGTTTGGGTGTGGGTGCGGGTCATGAGTTTGGGTGTGGAGTGCGGGTCATGAGGAGTTTGGCTGTGGAGTGCGGGTTGTGGAGAGTTTGGGTGTGGAGTGCGGGTTGTGGAGAGTTTGGGTGTGGAGTGCGGGTTGTGGAGAGTTTGGGTGTGGAGTGCGGGTTGTGGAGAGTTTGGGTGTGGAGTGCGGGTTGTGGAGAGTTTGGGTGTGGAGTGCGGGTTGTGGAGAGTTTGGGTGTGGAGTGCGGGTTGTGGAGAGTTTGGGTGTGGAGTGCGGGTTGTGGAGAGTTTGGGTGTGGAGTGCGAGTTGTGGAGAGTTTGGGTGTGGAGTGTGGGTTGTGGAGAGTTTGGGTGTGGAGTGCGGTTTGTGGAGAGTTTGGGTGTGGAGTGTGGGTTGCGGAGAGTTTGGGTGTGGAGTGTGGGTTGTGGAGAGTTTGGGTGTGGAGTGCGGTTTGTGGAGAGTTTGGGTGTGGAGTGTGGGTTGTGGAGAGTTTGGGTGTGGAGTGTGGGTTGTGGAGAGTTTGGGTGTGGAGTGTGGGTTGTGGAGAGTTTGGGTGTGGAGTGCGAGTTGTGGAGAGTTTGGGTGTGGAGTGCGAGTTGTGGAGAGTTTGGGTGTGGAGTGCAGTTTGTGGAGAGTTTGGGTGTGGAGTGTGGGTTGTGGAGAGTTTGGGTGTGGAGTGTGGGTTGTGGAGAGTTTGGGTGTGGAGTGCGAGTTGTGGAGAGTTTGGGTGTGGAGTGTGGGTTGTGGAGAGTTTGGGTGTGGAGTGTGGGTTGTGGAGAGTTTGGGTGTGGAGTGCGGTTTGTGGAGAGTTTGGGTGTGGAGTGCGGGTTGTGGAGAGTTTGGGTGTGGAGTGCGGGTTGTGGAGAGTTTGGGTGTGGAGTGCGAGTTGTGGAGAGTTTGGGTGTGGAGTGCGAGTTGTGGAGAGTTTAGGTGTGGAGTGTGGGTTGTGGAGAGTTTGGGTGTGGAGTGCGAGTTGTGGAGAGTTTGGGTGTGGAGTGCAGTTTGTGGAGTGTGGCTTGTGGGGACTTTGGGTGTGGAGTGCGGTTTGTGGAATGTTTGGGTGTGGAGTGCGGGTTGTGGAATGTTTGGGTGTGGAGTGTGGTTTGTGGAGAGTTTGGGTGTGGAGTGCGGTTTGTAGAGTGTGGCTTGTGGGGACTTTGGGTGTGGAGTGCGGGTTGTGGAGAGTTTGGGTGTGGAGTGCGGGTTGTGGAATGTTTGGGTGTGGAGTGTGGTTTGTGGAGAGTTTGGGTGTGGAGTGCGGTTTGTAGAGTGTGGCTTGTGGGGACTTTGGGTGTGGAGTGTGGTTTGTGGAATGTTTGGGTGTGGAGTGCGGGTTGTGGAGAGTTTGGGTGTGGAGTGCGGGTTGTGGAGAGTTTGGGTGTGGAGTGCGGGTTGTGGAGAGTTTGGGTGTGGAGTGCGGGTTGTGGAGAGTTTGGGTGTGGAGTGCGGGTTGTGGAGAGTTTGGGTGTGGAGTGCGGGTTGTGGAGAGTTTGGGTGTGGAGTGCGGGTTGTGGAGAGTTTGGGTGTGGAGTGCGGGTTGTGGAGAGTTTGGGTGTGGAGTGTGGTTTGTGGAATGTTTGGGTGTGGAGTGCGGGTCGTGAAGGGGTTGGGTGTAGAGTATGGTTTGTGGAGGGTTTGGGTGCAGCTTGTGTGTTGTGGAGCGTTTTGGTGTGGAGTGCGGGTTCTGGAATGTTTGGGTGTGGAGTGTGGTTTGTGGGGATATTGCGTGTGCAGAGCGGTTTGTGCAAATTTGGGTGTGGAGTGCAGCTTGTGGAGCGTTTGGGTGTGGAGTGCTGTTTGTGAAGAGTTTGGGTGTGGAGTGCGATTCCTGAAGAGCTTGGGTGTGGAGTGTGGGTTGAGGAAAGTTTGCGTGTAGAGAGAGGGTTGTGGAGACACTGGGTGTGTAGTGCGGTTGTGGAGACTTTGGTTATGGGGTGTGGGTTGTGGATGGTTTGGGTGTGGAGTGCTGGTTGTGGAATGTTTGGGTGGCATGTGGATTGTGGAGTGTTTGGTTATGGCGTGCGGTTTGTGGAGCATTTGGGTGTGGAGTGTGCATTGCAGAGTGTTTGGGTGTGAAGAGCACGTTGTGAAGAGTTTGGTGTTGATTGTGGCTTGTGCAGAGTTTGGGGGTGGAGTCTGGAGACTTTGGGTATGGAATGCGGTTTGTGCAGAGTTTGGGTGTGGAGTGCAATTTGTGGAGCGTTTGGGTGTGGAGTGTGGTTTGTAGAATGTCTGGGTGACGATGCAGTTCATGAAGAGCTTGGGTGTGAACATGGGTCCTGAAGAGCTTGGGTGTGGAGTGCGGGTCCTTAAGAGATTGGATGTTGAGTGCAGTTTCTGGAGCTTTTGGATGTGGATTGCATATTGTGGAGTGTTTCAGTGTGGAGTGCGGTTTGTGGAGATTCTGGTTGTGGAGAGCGGGGTGTAGATTGCAGAGAGTTTGGGTGTAGAGCATGTTGTGAAAGGTTTGGGTGAGGGGTGCGGTTTATGGAGAGTTTGGATGTGGAGAGCAGGATGTGGAATGTTTGGGTGTGGAGTACAGTCTTGAGCTTGGGTGTGGAGTGCGGGTCGCAAAGAGTTTGGGTGTGGAGTGCTGTTTCTGCAGACTTTGGGGTGAAGTGAGAGTTGTGGAGAGTTTGGATGTGGAGTGCTGGTTGTGGAATGTTTGGGTGTGGTGTGTGGTCTTGAGTTTGGTTGTGGAGTGCATGTCGCGAAGAGTTTGGGTATGGAGTGCGGTCACAGAGAGTTTGGGTGTGGAGTGCGGTCACAGAGAGTTTGGGTGTGGAGTGCGGTCACAGAGAGTTTGGGTGTGGAGTGTGGGTCGCGAAGAGTTTGGGTGTGGAGTGCGGTCACAAAGAGTTTGGGTGTGGAGTGCATGTCGTGAAGAACTTAGGTGTGGAGTGCGGGTTGTGAAGAGTTTGGGTGCGGACTGCAGTCACAGAGAGTTTGGGTGTGGAGTGCCGGTCGTGAAGAGTTTGGGTGTGGAGTGCGGGTCGTGAAGAGTTTGGGTATGGAGTGTGGGTCATGAAGAGTTTGGGTGTGGAGTGTGGGTCGTGAAGAGTTTGGGTGTGGAGTGTGGGTCGCGGAGAGTTTGGGTGTGGAGTGCGGGTCGTGAAGAGTTTGGGTGTGGAATGCGGGTCGTGAAGAGTTTGGGTGTGGAGTGCGGGTCGTGAAGAGTTTGGGTGTGTTGTGCGGATCGAGAAGAGTTTGGGTGTGGAGTGCGGATAGAGAAGAGTTTGGGTGTGGAGTGCGGGTCGTGAAGAGTTTGGGTGTGGAGTGCGAGTCGTGAAGAGTTTGGGTGTGGAGTGTGGGTTGTGAAGAGTTTGGGTGTGGAGTGCGAGTCGTGAAGAGTTTGGGTGTGGAGTGCGGGTCGTGAAGAGTTTGGGTGTGGAGTGCGGGTCATGAGGAGTTTGGGTGTGGAGTGCGGGTCGTGAGGAGTTTGGGTGTGGAGTGCGGGTCATGAGGAGTTTGGGTGTGGAGTGCGGGTCATGAGGAGTTTGGGTGTGGTGTGCGGGTCATGAGGAGTTTGGGTGTGGAGTGCGGGTCATGAGGAGTTTGGGTGTGGAGTGCGGGTCATGAGGAGTTTGGGTGTGGAGTGCGGGTCATGAGGAGTTTGGGTGTGGAGTGCGGGTCATGAGGAGTTTGGGTGTGGAGTGCGGGTCATGTGGAGTTTGGGTGTGGAGTGCGGATTATGGGGCGGTCGGGTGTGGAGTGCGATTTGGGGAGTGTTTGTGTGTGGAGGGTGGGTTGTGGTGGGTTTGGGTGTGGAGTGTGCATTGTGGAGTTTTTGGGTGTGAAGTGTAGTTTGTTAAATGTCTGGGTGTGGAGTGCGGGTCATGAGGAGTTTGGGTGTGGAGTGCGGGTCATGAGGCGTTTGGGTGTGGAGTGCGGGTCATGAGGAGTTTGGGTGTGGAGTGCGGGTCATGAGGAGTTTGGATTGTGTGGAGTGCGGGTCATGAGGAGTTTGGGTGTGGAGTGCGGGTCATGAGGAGTTTGGGTGTGGAGTGCGGATTGTGAAAATTTTGGGTGTGGAGTGTGGTTTGTGAAGCGCTTGGGTGTGGAGTGCGGATTGTGGGGCGTTCGGGTGTGGAGTGCGATTTGGGGAGTGTTTGTGTGTGGAGTGTGGGTTGTGGAGGGTTTGGGTGTGGGGCGTGGGTTGTGGAATGTTTGGGTGTGAAGTGTAGTTTGTTAAATGTCTGGGCGTGGAGTGCGGGACGTGGAGAGTTTGGGTGGGGTGTGCGCGTCATGAAGAGTTTGGGTGTGATGTGGACTGCGGGTTCTGGAATGTTGTGGAGTGTGGTTTGCGGGGAAATTGGGTGTGGAGTTCGGTTGGTTCAATATTTGGTTGTGGAGTGCAGTTTGTGGAGCTTTTGGGTGTGGAGTGCGGATCGAGAAGAGTTTGGGTGTGGAGTGCGGATAGAGAAGAGTTTGGGTGTGGAGTGCAGGTCGTAAAGAGTTTGGGTGTGGAGTGCGGATCGTGAAGAGTTTGGGTGTGGAGAGCGGGTCATGAGGAGTTTGGGCGTGGAGTGCGGATCGTGAAAAGATTGGGTGCGGAGTGCGGATCGTAAAGAGTTTGGGCGCGGAGTGCGGTTCGTAAAGAGTTTGGGTGTGGAGTGCGGATCATGAAGAGTTTAGGGGTGGAGTGCGGATCGAGAAGAGTTTGGGTGTGGAATGCGGATCGAGAAGAGTTTGGGTGTGGAGTGCGGATCGAGAAGAGTTTGGGTGTGGAGTGCGGATCGAGAAGACTTTGGGTGTGGAGTGCGGATCGAGAAGAGTTTGGGTGTGGAGTGCGGATCGTGAAGACTTTGGGTGTGGAGAGCGGGCCTTGAGGAGTTGGGGTGTGGAGTGCCAATCGTGAAGGGTTTGGGTGTGGAGTGCGGGACATGAGGAGTTTGGGTGTGGAGTGCGGGTCATGAGGAGTTTGGGTGTGGAGTGCGGGTCATGAGGAGTTTGGGTGTGGAGTTCAGGTCATGTGGAGTTTGGGTGTGGAGTGCGGATTATGGGGCGGTCGGGTGTGGAGTGCGATTTGGGGAGTGTTTGTGTGTGGAGGGTGGGTTGTGGTGGGTTTGGGTGTGGAGTGTGGGTTGTGGAGTTTTTGGGTGTGAAGTGTAGTTTGTTAAGTGTCTGGGTGTGGAGTGCGGGTCATGAGGAGTTTGGGTGTGGAGTGCGGGTCATGAGGAGTTTAGGTGTGGAGTGCGGGTCATGTGGTGTTTGGGTGTGGAGTGCGGATTTTGAAGTGCTTGGGTGTGGACTGCGGATTATGGGGCGGTTGGGTGTGGAGTGCGATTTGGGGAATGTTTGTGTGTGGAGGGTGGGTTGTGGTGGGTTTGGGTGTGGAGTGTGGGTTGTGGAGTGTTTGGGTGTGAAGTGTAGTTTGTTAAATGTCTGGGTGTGGAGTGCGGGACGTGAAGAGTTTGTGTGCGGAGTGCGCGTCGTGAAGAGTTTGGGCGTGGTGTGGAGTGCGGGTTCCGGAATATTTTGGTGTGGAGTGTGGTTTGCGGGGAACTTGGGTGTGGAGTTCGGTTGGTTCAATATTTGGTTGTGGAGTGCAATTTGTGGAGCGTTTGGGTTTGGAGTGCAGGTAATGAAGAGTTTGGGTATGGAGTGTGGATCGTGAAGAGTTTGGGTGTGGAGTGCTGGCCTTAAGGAGTTTGGGTGTGGAGTGCGGTTTGTGAAAATTTTGGGTGTGGAGTGTCGTTTGTAAAGCGCTTGGGTGTGAACTGCGGATTGGGGGGCTTTCAGGTGCAGAGTGCGATTTGGGGAGTGTTTGTGTGTGGATGTGGGTTGTGGAGGGTTTGGTTGTGGAGTGCAGTTTGTTAAATGTTTGCGTGCGGAGTGCGGGTCGTGAAGGGTTTGGGTGCGGTGTGCGGGTTCTGGAATGTTTTGCTGTGGTGTGTGGTTTGTGTGGACATTGGGTGTGGAGTTCGGTTTGTGCAATAATTGGTTGTTGAGTTTGGTTTGTGGAGCATTTGGGTGTGGAGTGCAGGTCATGAAGAGTTTGGGTGTGGAGTGCGGATCGAGAAGAGTTTGGGTGTGGAGAGAGGGTGATGATGAGTTTGGGTGTGGAGTGCGGATCGTGAAGAGTTTGGGTGTGGAGTGCGGATCGAGAAGAGTTTGGGTGTGGAGAGAGGGTGATGATGAGTTTGGGTGTGGAGTGCGGATCGTGAAGGGTTTGGGTGTGGAGTGCGGATCGTACAGTTTGGGTGTGGAGTGCGGATCATGAAGAGTTTGGGTGTGGAGTGCGGATCGAGAAGAGTTTGGGTGTGGAGTGCAGATCGAGAAGAGTTTGGGTGTGGAGTGCGGATCGAGAAGAGTTTGGGTGTGGAGTGCGGATCGAGAAGAGTTTGGGTGTGTTGTGCGGATCGAGAAGAGTTTGGGTGTGTTGTGAGGATCGAGAAGAGTTTGGGTGTGGAGTGCGGATAGAGAAGAGTTTGGGTGTGGAGTGCGGGTCGTGAAGAGTTTGGGTGTGGAGTGCGGGTCGTGAAGAGTTTGGGTGTGGAGTGCGGGTCGTGCAGAGTTTGGGTGTGGAGTGCGGGTCGTGAAGAGTTTGGGTGTGGAGTGCGGGTCGTGAGGAGTTTGGGTGTGGAGTGCGGGTCATGAGGAGTTTGGGTGTGGAGTGCGTGTCATGAGGAGTTTGGGTGTGGAGTGCGGGTCATGAGGAGTTTGGGTGTGGAGTACGGGTCATGAGGAGTTTGGGTGTGGAGTGCGGGTCATGAAGAGTTTGGGTGTGGAGTGCGGGTCGTGAAGAGTTTGGGTGTGGAGTGCGGGTCGTGAAGAGTTTGGGTGTGGAGTGCGGGTCATGAGGAGTTTGTGTGTGGAGTGCTGGTCGTGAATAGTTTGGGTGTGGAGTGCGGGTCATGAGGAGTTTGGGTGTGGAGTGCGGGTCGTGAGGAGTTTGGGTGTGGAGTGCGGGTCATGAGGAGTTTGGGTGTGGAGTGCGGGTTGTGGAGAGTTTGGGTGTGGAGTGCGGGTTGTGGAGAGTTTGGGTGTGGAGTGCGGTTTGTGGAGAGTTTGGGTGTGGAGTGCGGGTTGTGGAGAGTTTGGGTGTGGAGTGCGGCTCATGAGGAGTTTGGGTGTGGAGTGCGAGTTGTGGAGAGTTTGGGTGTGGAGTGCGGGTCGTGAAGAGTTTGGGTGTGGATTGCGGGTCATGAGGAGTTTGGGTGTGGAGTGCGGGTCGTGAGGAGTTTGGGTGTGGAGTGCGGGTCATGAGGAGTTTGGGTGTGGAGTGCGGGTCATGAGGAGTTTGGGTGTGGTGTGCGGGTCATGAGGAGTTTGGGTGTGGAGTGCGGGTCATGAGGAGTTTGGGTGTGGAGTGCGGGTCATGAGGAGTTTGGGTGTGGAGTGCGGGTCATGAGGAGTTTGGGTGTGGAGTGCGGGTCATGAGGAGTTTGGGTGTGGAGTGCGGGTCATGAGGAGTTTGGGTGTGGAGTGCGGGTCATGTGGAGTTTGGGTGTGGAGTGCGGATTATGGGGCGGTCGGGTGTGGAGTGCGATTTGGGGAGTGTTTGTGTGTGGAGGGTGGGTTGTGGTGGGTTTGGGTGTGGAGTGTGCATTGTGGAGTTTTTGGGTGTGAAGTGTAGTTTGTTAAATGTCTGGGTGTGGAGTGCGGGTCATGAGGAGTTTGGGTGTGGAGTGCGGGTCATGAGGCGTTTGGGTGTGGAGTGCGGGTCATGAGGAGTTTGGGTGTGGAGTGCGGGTCATGAGGAGTTTGGGTTGTGTGGAGTGCGGGTCATGAGGAGTTTGGGTGTGGAGTGCGGGTCATGAGGAGTTTGGGTGTGGAGTGCGGATTGTGAAAATTTTGGGTGTGGAGTGTGGTTTGTGAAGCGCTTGGGTGTGGTCTGCGCATTGTGGGGCGTTCGGGTGTGGAGTGCGATTTGGGGAGTGTTTGTGTGTGGAGTGTGGGTTGTGGAGGGTTTGGGTGTGGGGCGTGGGTTGTGGAATGTTTGGGTGTGAAGTGTAGTTTGTTAAATGTCTGGGCGTGGAGTGCGGGACGTGGAGAGTTTGGGTGGGGTGTGCGCGTCATGAAGAGTTTGGGTGTGATGTGGACTGCGGGTTCTGGAATGTTGTGGAGTGTGGTTTGCGGGGAAATTGGGTGTGGAGTTCGGTTGGTTCAATATTTGGTTGTGGAGTGCAGTTTGTGGAGCTTTTGGGTGTGGAGTGCGGATCGAGAAGAGTTTGGGTGTGGAGTGCGGATAGAGAAGAGTTTGGGTGTGGAGTGCAGGTCGTAAAGAGTTTGGGTGTGGAGTGCGGATCGTGAAGAGTTTGGGTGTGGAGAGCGGGTCATGAGGAGTTTGGGCGTGGAGTGCGGATCGTGAAAAGATTGGGTGCGGAGTGCGGATCGTAAAGAGTTTGGGCGCGGAGTGCGGTTCGTAAAGAGTTTGGGTGTGGAGTGCGGATCATGAAGAGTTTAGGGGTGGAGTGCGGATCGAGAAGAGTTTGGGTGTGGAGTGCGGATCGAGAAGAGTTTGGGTGTGGAGTGCGGATCGAGAAGAGTTTGGGTGTGGAGTGCGGATCGAGAAGACTTTGGGTGTGGAGTGCGGATCGAGAAGAGTTTGGGTGTGGAGTGCGGATCGTGAAGACTTTGGGTGTGGAGAGCGGGCCTTGAGGAGTTGGGGTGTGGAGTGCCAATCGTGAAGGGTTTGGGTGTGGAGTGCGGGACATGAGGAGTTTGGGTGTGGAGTGCGGGTCATGAGGAGTTTGGGTGTGGAGTGCGGGTCATGAGGAGTTTGGGTGTGGAGTTCAGGTCATGTGGAGTTTGGGTGTGGAGTGCGGATTATGGGGCGGTCGGGTGTGGAGTGCGATTTGGGGAGTGTTTGTGTGTGGAGGGTGGGTTGTGGTGGGTTTGGGTGTGGAGTGTGGGTTGTGGAGTTTTTGGGTGTGAAGTGTAGTTTGTTAAGTGTCTGGGTGTGGAGTGCGGGTCATGAGGAGTTTGGGTGTGGAGTGCGGGTCATGAGGAGTTTAGGTGTGGAGTGCGGGTCATGTGGTGTTTGGGTGTGGAGTGCGGATTTTGAAGTGCTTGGGTGTGGACTGCGGATTATGGGGCGGTTGGGTGTGGAGTGCGATTTGGGGAATGTTTGTGTGTGGAGGGTGGGTTGTGGTGGGTTTGGGTGTGGAGTGTGGGTTGTGGAGTGTTTGGGTGTGAAGTGTAGTTTGTTAAATGTCTGGGTGTGGAGTGCGGGACGTGAAGAGTTTGTGTGCGGAGTGCGCGTCGTGAAGAGTTTGGGCGTGGTGTGGAGTGCGGGTTCCGGAATATTTTGGTGTGGAGTGTGGTTTGCGGGGAACTTGGGTGTGGAGTTCGGTTGGTTCAATATTTGGTTGTGGAGTGCAATTTGTGGAGCATTTGGGTTTGGAGTGCAGGTAATGAAGAGTTTGGGTGTGGAGTGTGGATCGTGAAGAGTTTGGGTGTGGAGTGCTGGCCTTAAGGAGTTTGGGTGTGGAGTGCGGTTTGTGAAAATTTTGGGTGTGGAGTGTCGTTTGTAAAGCGCTTGGGTGTGAACTGCGGATTGGGGGGCTTTCAGGTGCAGAGTGCGATTTGGGGAGTGTTTGTGTGTGGAGTGTGGGTTGTGGAGGGTTTGGTTGTGGAGTGCAGTTTGTTAAATGTTTGCGTGCGGAGTGCGGGTCGTGAAGGGTTTGGGTGCGGTGTGCGGGTTCTGGAATGTTTTGCTGTGGTGTGTGGTTTGTGTGGACATTGGGTGTGGAGTTCGGTTTGTGCAATAATTGGTTGTTGAGTTTGGTTTGTGGAGCATTTGGGTGTGGAGTGCAGGTCATGAAGAGTTTGGGTGTGGAGTGCGGATCGAGAAGAGTTTGGGTGTGGAGAGAGGGTGATGATGAGTTTGGGTGTGGAGTGCGGATCGTGAAGAGTTTGGGTGTGGAGTGCGGATCGTACAGTTTGGGTGTGGAGTGCGGATCATGAAGAGTTTGGGTGTGGAGTGCGGATCGAGAAGAGTTTGGGTGTGGAGTGCAGATCGAGAAGAGTTTGGGTGTGGAGTGCGGATCGAGAAGAGTTTGGGTGTGGAGTGCGGATCGAGAAGAGTTTGGGTGTGTTGTGCGGATCGAGAAGAGTTTGGGTGTGTTGTGAGGATCGAGAAGAGTTTGGGTGTGGAGTGCGGATAGAGAAGAGTTTGGGTGTGGAGTGCGGGTCGTGAAGAGTTTGGGTGTGGAGTGCGGGTCGTGAAGAGTTTGGGTGTGGAGTGCGGGTCGTGCAGAGTTTGGGTGTGGAGTGCGGGTCGTGAAGAGTTTGGGTGTGGAGTGCGGGTCGTGAGGAGTTTGGGTGTGGAGTGCGGGTCATGAGGAGTTTGGGTGTGGAGTGCGTGTCATGAGGAGTTTGGGTGTGGAGTGCGGGTCATGAGGAGTTTGGGTGTGGAGTACGGGTCATGAGGAGTTTGGGTGTGGAGTGCGGGTCATGAAGAGTTTGGGTGTGGAGTGCGGGTCGTGAAGAGTTTGGGTGTGGAGTGCGGGTCGTGAAGAGTTTGGGTGTGGAGTGCGGGTCATGAGGAGTTTGGGTGTGGAGTGCGGGTCGTGAGGAGTTTGGGTGTGGAGTGCGGGTCATGAGGAGTTTGGGTGTGGAGTGCGGGTCGTGAGGAGTTTGGGTGTGGAGTGCGGGTCATGAGGAGTTTGGGTGTGGAGTGCGGGTCATGAGGAGTTTGGGTGTGGAGTACGGGTCATGAGGAGTTTGGGTGTGGAGTTCGGGTCATGTGGAGTTTGGGTGTGGAGTGCGGATTATGGGGCGGTCGGGTGTGGAGTGCGATTTGGGGAGTGTTTGTGTGTGGAGGGTGGGTTGTGGTGGGTTTGCGTGTGGAGTCTGGGTTGTGGAGTCTTTGGGTGTGAAGTGTAGTTTGTTAAATGTCTGGGTGTGGAGTGCGGGTCATGAGGAGTTTGGGTGTGGAGTGCGGGTCATGAGGCGTTTGGGTGTGGAATGCGGGTCATGAGGAGTTTGGGTGTGGAGTGCGGGTCATGTGGAGTTTGGGTGTGGAGTGCGGATTGTGAAGTGCTTGGGTGTGGACTGCGGATTATGGGGCGGTCGGGTGTGGAGTGCGATTTGGGGAGTGTTTGTGTGTGGAGGGTGGGTTGTGGTGGGTTTGGGTGTGGAGTGTTGGTTGTGGAGTGTTTGGGTGTGAAGTGTAGTTTGTTAAATGTCTGGGTGTGGAGTGCGGGACGTGAAGAGTTTGTGTGCGGAGTGCGCGTCGTGAAGAGTTTGGGTGTGGTGTGGAGTGCGGGTTCCGGAATGTTTTGGTGTGGAGTGTGGTTTGCGGGGAACTTGGGTGTGGAGTTCGGTTGGTTCAATATTTGGTTGTGGAGTGCAGTTTGTGGAGCGTTTGGGTTTGGAGTGCAGGTAATGAAGAGTTTGGGTGTGGAGTGCTGGCCTTAAGGAGTTTGGGTGTGGAGTGCGGGTCATGAGGAGTTTGGGTGTGGAGTGCGGTTTGTGAAAATTTTGGGTGTGGAGTGTCGTTTGTAAAGCGCTTGGGTGTGAACTGCTGATTGGGGGGCTTTCAGGTGTGGAGTGCGATTTGGGGAGTGTTTGTGTGTGGAGTGTGGGTTGTGGAGGGTTTGGTTGTGGAGTGCAGTTTGTTAAATGTTTGCGTGCGGAGTGCGGGTCGTGAAGAGTTTGGGTGCGGAGTGCGGTTCGTGAAGGGTTTGGGTGCAGAGTGCGGGTCGTGAAGAGTTTGGGTGCGGAGTGCGGGTCGTGAAGAGTTTGTGTGCGGAGTGCGGTTCGTGAAGGGTTTGGGTGCAGAGTGCGGTTCGTGAAGGGTTTGGGTGCGGAGTGCGGGTCGTGAAGGGTTTTGGTGCGGAGTGCGGCTCGTGAAGGGTTTTGGTGCGGAGTGCGGGTCATGTGGGGTTTGGGTGTGGAGTGCAGGTTCTGGAATGTTTTGGTGCGGAGTGTGGTTTGTGGGGCCATTGGATGTGGAGTTCGGTTTGTGCAATATTTGGTTGTGGAGCTCAGTTTGTGGCGCGTTTGGGTGTGGAGTGCAGGTCATGAGGACTTTGGGTGTGGAGTGCGGGCCTTGAGGACTTTGGGTGTGGAGTGCGGGCCTTGAGGACTTTGGGTGTGGAGTCTGGGCCTTGAGTTTGGGTGTGGAGTGCAGGTCATAATGGAGTTTGGGTGTGGAGTGCGGACCATGAGGAGTTTGGGTGTGGAGTGCGGGTCATGAGGAGTTTGGGTGTGGAGTGTGGGCCATGAGGAGTTTGGGTGTGGTGTGTGGGTCGTGGAGAGTTTGGGTGTGGAGTGCAGGTCATAATGGAGTTTGGGTGTGGAGTGCGGGTCATGAGGAGTTTGGGTGTGGAGTGCGGACCATGAGGAGTTTGGGTGTGGAGTGCGGGTCATGAGGAGTTTGGGTGTGGAGTGCGGGTCATGAGGAGTTTGGGTGTGGAGTGCGGGTCATGAGGAGTTTGGGTGTGGAGTGCGGACCATGAGGAGTTTGGGTGTGGAGTGCGGACCATGAGGAGTTTGGGTGTGGAGTGCGGGTCATGAGGAGTTTGGGTGTGGAGTGCGGGTCATGAGGAGTTTGGGTGTGGAGTGCGGGTCATGAGGAGTTTGGGTGTGGAGTGCGGGTCATGAGGAGTTTGGGTGTGGAGTGCGGGTCATGAGGAGTTTGGGTGTGGAGTGCGGACCATGAGGAGTTTGGGTGTGGAGTGCGGGTCATGAGGAGTTTGGGTGTGGAGTGCGGGTCATGAGGAGTTTGGGTGTGGAGTGCGGGTCATGAGGAGTTTGGGTGTGGAGTGCGGGTCTTGAGGAGTTTGGGTGTGGAGTGCGGGTCATGAGGAGTTTGGGTGTGGAGTGCGGGTCTTGAGGAGTTTGGGTGTGGAGTGCGGGTCATGAGGATTTTGGGTGTGGAGTGCGGGTCATGAGGAGTTTGGGTGTGGAGTGCGGGTTGTGGAGAGTTTGGGTGTGGAGTGCGGGTCATGAGGAGTTTGGGTGTGGAGTGCGGGTCATGAGGAGTTTGGGTGTGGAGTGCGGGTCATGAGGAGTTTGGGTGTGGGTGCGGGTCATGAGTTTGGGTGTGGAGTGCGGGTCATGAGGAGTTTGGGTGTGGAGTGCGGGTCATGAGGAGTTTGGGTGTGGAGTGCGGGTCATGAGGAGTTTGGGTGTGGGTGCGGGTCATGAGTTTGGGTGTGGAGTGCGGGTCATGAGGAGTTTGGCTGTGGAGTGCGGGTTGTGGAGAGTTTGGGTGTGGAGTGCGGGTTGTGGAGAGTTTGGGTGTGGAGTGCGGGTTGTGGAGAGTTTGGGTGTGGAGTGCGGGTTGTGGAGAGTTTGGGTGTGGAGTGCGGGTTGTGGAGAGTTTGGGTGTGGAGTGCGGGTTGTGGAGAGTTTGGGTGTGGAGTGCGGGTTGTGGAGAGTTTGGGTGTGGAGTGCGGGTTGTGGAGAGTTTGGGTGTGGAGTGCGAGTTGTGGAGAGTTTGGGTGTGGAGTGTGGGTTGTGGAGAGTTTGGGTGTGGAGTGCGGTTTGTGGAGAGTTTGGGTGTGGAGTGTGGGTTGCGGAGAGTTTGGGTGTGGAGTGTGGGTTGTGGAGAGTTTGGGTGTGGAGTGCGGTTTGTGGAGAGTTTGGGTGTGGAGTGTGGGTTGTGGAGAGTTTGGGTGTGGAGTGTGGGTTGTGGAGAGTTTGGGTGTGGAGTGTGGGTTGTGGAGAGTTTGGGTGTGGAGTGCGAGTTGTGGAGAGTTTGGGTGTGGAGTGCGAGTTGTGGAGAGTTTGGGTGTGGAGTGCAGTTTGTGGAGAGTTTGGGTGTGGAGTGTGGGTTGTGGAGAGTTTGGGTGTGGAGTGTGGGTTGTGGAGAGTTTGGGTGTGGAGTGCGAGTTGTGGAGAGTTTGGGTGTGGAGTGTGGGTTGTGGAGAGTTTGGGTGTGGAGTGCGGGTCGTGAAGAGTTTGGGTGTGGAGTGCGGGTTGTGAAGAGTTTGGGAGTGGAGTGTGGGTCGCGGAGAGTTTGGGTGTGGAGTGCGGGTCGTGAAGAGTTTGGGTGTGGAGTGCGGGTCGCGGAGAGTTTGGGCCTGGAGTGCGGGTCATGAAGAGTTTGGGTTGTGTAGTGTTTGAGTGGGGAGCGCAGGTTGTGGAGTGTTTGGTGTGGAATGCGGGTTGTGGAGTGTTTGGGTGCGGAAAGCGGTTACTGGGGCATTTGGGTGCAGATTGCAGGTTGTGGAGTGTTTGGTGTGGAATGCGGGTTGTGGAGTGTTTGGGTGCGGAGAGCGGTTACTGGGGCACTTGGGTGCAGATTGCAGGTTGTGGAGTGTTTGGGTGCGGAGTGTTTGGGTGCAGAGTGTGGATTGCAGCGAGTTTGGGTGTGGAGAGCATGTTGTGAAGAGTTTGGGTGTGGATTCTGGTTTTTGGAGACTTTGGGTCAGGAGTGAGGGTTGTGAAGAGGTTGGGTGTGGAGTGTGGTTGTGGAGAGTTTGGGTGTGGATTGCGGTTTGTGAAGAGTTTGGATGTGGATTTGCGGTTCATGGAGTATTTGGGTGTGGAAAGTTTGGGTGAGGAGTATGGTTTGTCGAGTGTTTGGGTGTGGAGTGTTTGGGTGTGGAGTGCAGGCTGTGAAGTGTTTGCATGTGGAGATTGCTGTTTCGAGACTTGATGAGGGGTATTGCTTCATATTGTCTGGCGTTTGCACTGTTACATATGTAAATACCATGGAAGTGGATGGAGCTACTATCTGTACATCTTTTCTAGCATTGCACTGAATGTGTTCTTGTACATAAATGATTTCTTTTACACTTTCATTGTACACTTGCTGTCAGTTATTTCTTTATAAAAACCTTGGTACTCCTGTCAAATATATATTTGCTTAGGCCATAAAACCTTGAAGATCCTACTCACTCTTCAATTATTCAGAATCTCATCCCTTCCTACTACAGTAATTCTTTTCCATTCATTGTACCATAATTACCATTATGAATATATCATCTTATATAACTACCCACACCCCACAGCACACATTTCTTCATAAACTGTCCATATAAACTATCTTTTCCTATCTCTTTTTAAACTCTGGATAATTTGCACAGATTTGCAGATTTTTTCAACAAAATAACATGTTTTCCACCACCCCTCCACCCAATGCCATTTCCTCGTTCAGACTGATCTAAGATGATAAGATGCCAAGGAATTGTAATGGGGAATTAGCTCTGATTTGTTATTATCCTTTCCATAAATCCCCAATGACTTAATACTTCTACGATGCATTAAAAGTAGCTCTTCAGCCCTTTCACCACTTGCAAATGGTATAACTGGCACTTGTAATCTAGTTACATTTCGGCAACAACTTGCATTTATGTAGCACCTTTAACAGTAAAATGTCCCCAGGTGCTTCACAGGATAGGCATCAAACAAAATTTGATATCAAACCACCTAAGGAGATATTAAGGTAGGTGACCAAATGCTTGGTCAAAAGACTACGCATTAAGGAGTGTCTTAAAGGAGGAAATGGAGAGTTAAAGAACTGGAGAGGTTTATGATGCAAATAACAGAAATTAGAGCCTAGGCAACGGAAGACACTTCTGTCTATGGCAGTATAATGAAAATCGGGGATACATGTACAGCCAGAATTAGGAGGAGTGGAGAGATCTCGAAAGGTTGTAGAGCTGGAGGAAGTTACAGAGATGTGGAGGAGTGTGGAGGAATTTGAAAACAAGGATGAGAATTTTAAAATCAAGGCATTGTGGACCAAGAAGTAATTATCACTATGTGGTGAAGGGGAGACATAGTTCAGTGCAAGTTAGGATATGGGCAGCATTGTGGTTTGTACAGACGTGTGAAGTAGTCAGTACTGTAATTGCATGGTTTCTTTTTAACCCAATTTTCTTTCCTTTTGTGTTCAGCAAGGTGGGCGATGTTAGCATTGGGATATGGAACACACTACTGTTTCAGCACCGACTATCAGCATCAAGCATGCCTGGCTTAGGAAAGTTCCATTTAAGTTCAGGATAACATTCCCTCTACTTTGTCCCAGCAATGGGGGAATCATCTTTGCGTGTTTTGGGTAAATCCTAAACTATTTATAAATAATTGTGATTTTGCTGCACACAAAGATTACCTTTTCCCACCATATATAAACCTACCCACAGCGGAACATTCCAAGCCATTTCCCATTCCTTTCACCAGCCACCCTGTTGACTCTGAGTGAGATTTCAAACTGATTGCAACATTCGGGGCAATTTTTTGCTACCCACCAAAACTTGGGCTAAACTTACATAAGCAGCCAAAGAAAAGATCCTGATAGTCTGGGTTCCATTTGGAAGAAGATCATTGTCTAAGTATTGCATTTCCTCTGTAGAATGTTGTTTTCACAGATCAGGGTGTAATCTGGAGAGCACAAAAGCAATCAAAAGGCTATTGGATTGGTGAATACAAGGAGTTCAAAGTCATGCTTCAGTTCCGTAGAGATTTGGTCAGATACCATCTGGAGTACTGCATTCAGTTTTAGGTACCACACCTCAGGAAGGATATTTTGGCCTTGCAGGGGCTGCAGCACAGATTCACCAGAATGATACCAAGGCTTAAAGGACTAAGCTATGAGGACATGTTGCACAAACTTGTCTTGTATTCCCTCAAGTATAGGAAATTAAGGGATAGTCTGATCAAGGTGTTTAAAATGATAAAAGAATTTGATTGGAGATAGAAAGAAACTATTTCCTCTGATGGGGAAGCCCATAACTTTAAAAATAGAGCCAGGCTGTTCACGGGTGAGGGCAGGAAGCACTGCTTCACACAAAGGGTAGTGGAAATCTGAAACTCTACCCCCCAAAATGCTGTGGATGCTGGGTATCAGTTGGAACTTTGACATCTGAGGCCTCCATTGTTTTGTGATGTAAGGAATATGGAGCAAAGACTGATAGATGGTGTGGAGGTACAAATCACCCATGATCTAACTGAATGGTGGTACAGGCCTGAGGGGCTGAAAGGCCTCCTCTTGTTCCTAGCAGGGTATATTCTTTATTATATGTAGATCAGTTTGGTATAGGTTGCAGACATGTTGACTTTAGTTTCTTCAAAGGCAGAGTGTAGTTTGGATAGCTATTGAGAAGAGTTTGTTGCAGTTGGATGTTGTCAGCAATGGAGTGTAGTTTGCAAGTTCCACAGCTGGCTGTGCTATATTCGACCTGGGAAACATTGACATTGCCTCTGTCTCTTTTTGGCAACATGAACATCCCTTCATCTGAAGCGCATAAAACTTCACTGCAGAAATTGAAAATAACTTGGAAGGAGCTGGAGATTTCGACATACCCTTCCATGGTATTTAAAATGGCAAGACTTGTTGGTGCACAGTGTCTCTCTGCAGTTTTAGAGAGCAAGACGTTTTTCAGTCTGTGGTAAAAATGGGATGTCCTATACATGTGTCAAGTATTTCTCTTCGTTTTAAAGAGGAAACAGATGCAAGGAATATTTCAGAGGTTGGCGAGATCCAACAATTAGGAAAGCAATAGAAAATATTTTAAAGTGGATGGGTGGGCATCAGAACAGGGAGGAAGCAAAATTCCTGGTATGACAAATTATAAGATAGAAGGTAGTCAACACTCGGGTGTGGACACTGATAGCAAGAGATGCAACCGTGAATCTGGGGAACATGAGAGAAAGACGTAACTTGTATTTATAAAGCATGTAAGGATGTCCTAAATCCTTCACAACCAATGAATTATTTTGAATTGCAGTCACTGTTGTAATGTTGGAAATGCACACAGAAAAATCCCACACACAACAATGACATTAAAGACCAGATCATCTGCTGTATGTTGATTGAGGGATAACTGTTGGGCAAGACACTGAAGGAAATCCCTTGCACTTCTCCAAATAGTGCCATGATTTCTTTTACCCGCTGAGAGGGCAGATGTGGGTTTGATTTAACCAAGTACTTGACCTGGGAATACTTGATGGGACAGTACCATGCTGTATCTGCCCTGGGAGTGTTTGATGAGACAGTCTTCAAACACTTAGTTTCCCCCTTGATGAACAGAGAGACATAAGGAACAACTATTTGAAAGTCTTAAAATCTTGCAAATATCCATCAGAAAATAGATGAAATTTCCACCACCATACATTTCCCATTTTCTCTCTCCACCTTGCCCTTTGTTTACATTCAGCTCTATTGGCATAAATCCACATTACTTTTCTCAGGAATCCTGAACCAACTCTTCTGACATCCTTAAATCAGTAGCCAAGATTTCACCTGTTCCCATAGATGGATGTAAAAGGCACTGTTTCAGAGAAGAACAGGTAAGTTATCACCAGTATCCTGGCTAATATTATCCCTCAATCAATAGCACTAAAAACAGATTATTTTGTTGTTATCGCATTGCTAATTGCTATGCACAAATGGGCTGCCGTATTTCTCATATTGCATCAGCAGCTACACTTCAAAAGCAATTCATTAGTTGTAAAACGCTTTGGGATGTTCTGAGGTTGTGAAAATGCTAATAAAAACAAGCCTTTCTTCTTCTTAATTTGCTTATTTTATAATGATTAAAGGTGCTATATAAATACAATTTGTTGCTAATGCATTTAACATCAGGCATGCTTGTTTAGTGTGAAGTTGCTGATTTTCAGCATGTACTTATATCCTCAGCAACCTTCCTTAAAATGCATAACTGCAGTGTTGTTAAAGCTAGGTAGGATTGTAAGCATGGGGAGGACACAAAGAAGCTGAAAAGAGATATATATGTGAGATGAAAAGAAGATGGCAGATGGAGTATTATGTAGGGAAGTGTGAAGGTAGTACTTTGGTAGTAAGAATAGAAAAGCACAATATATTTGAAAAAGCATGAAACTTCTAAATGTTGATATTCAGAGAGACTTGGATGTACTCCTACAAGAAACACAGAAAGTTAGTATGCAGGTACAGCAAGCAATAAGGAAAGCAAATTTTATGTTGGCCTTTACTGGAAGGGGATTGGAGTACAAGGGTAAGTAAGTCTTGCTACAATTGTATAGGGCTTTGGTGAGACCACACTTGGAGTACTGCGTACAGTTTGGGTTCCATATTTTAAGGCAGGATATACTTGCATTGGAGGTAGAACAGCAAAGGTTCGCAAGATTGATCCCTGGAATGAGATGGTTGAGAGACTGAGTAAATTGGGCCTATTACTCTCTGGAGTTCAGAAGAATGAGAGGTATCTCATTGAAACATACAAGATTCTTAAGGGAGAATTACCTGGAAAAACTCAGCAGGTCTGGCAGCATCGGCGGAGAAGAAAAGAGTTGACGTTTCGAGTCCTCATGACCCTTCAACAGAACTTGATTTCGAGTCCAAGAAAGAGTTGAAATATAAGCTGGTTTAAGGTGTGTGTGGGGGGGGCGGAGAGATAGAGAGAGAGAGAGAGGTGCTTGTGTAGACAAACAAGCAGTGATAGAAGCAGATCATCAAAAGATGTCAGTGACAATGGTACAAAAGGACACATAGGTGTTAAAGTTAAAGTTGGTGATATTATCTAAACGAATGTGCTAATTAAGAATGGATGGTAGGGCACTCAAGGTACAGCTCTAATGGGGGTGGGGGGAGCATAAAAGATTTTAAAATATTTAAAAATAATGGAAATAGGTGGGAAAAGAAAAATCTATAAAATTTATAGGGAAAAAAAAGGGAAAAAGGGGGAAACAGAAAGGGGGTGGGGATGGGGGAGGGAGCTCACGACCTAAAGTTGTTGAATTCAATATTCAGACCGGAAGGCTGTAAGGTGCCTAGTGGGAAGATGAGGTGTTGTTCCTCCAGTTTGCGTTGGGCTTCACTGGAACAATGCAGTAAGCCAAGGACAGACATGTGGGCAAGAGAGCAGGGTGGAGTGTTAAAATGGCAAGCGACAGGGAGGTTTGGGTCATTCTTGCGGACAGACCGCAGGTGTTCTGCAAAGCGGTCGCCCAGTTTACGTTTGGTCTCTCCAATGTAGAGGAGACCACATTGGGAGCAACGAATGCAGTAGACTAAGTTGGGGGAAATGCAAGTGAAATGCTGCTTCACTTGAAAGGAGTGTTTGGGCCCTTGGACGGTGAGGAGAGAGGAAGTGAAGGGGCAGGTGTTACATCTTTTGCGTGGGCATGGGGTGGTGCCATAGGAGGGGGTTGAGGAGTAGGGGGTGATGGAGGAGTGGACCAGGGTGTCCCGGAGGGAACGATCCCTATGGAATGCCGATAAGGGGGGTGAAGGGAAGATGTGTTTGGTGGTGGCATCATGCTGGAGTTGGCGGAAATGGCGGAGGATGATCCTTTGAATGCGGAGGCTGGTGGGGTGATAAGTGAGGACAAGGGGGACCCTATCATGTTTCTGGGAGGGAGGAGAAGGCGTGAGGGCGGGTGCGCGGGAGATGGGCCAGACACGGTTGAGGGCCCTGTCAACGACCGTGGGTGGAAAACCTCGGTTAAGGAAGAAGGAAGACATGTCAGAGGAACTGTTTTTGAAGGTAGCATCATCGGAACAGATGCAACGAAGGCGAAGGAACTGGGAGAATGGGATGGAGTCCTTACAGGAAGCGGGGTGTGAGGAGCTGTAGTCGAGGTAGCTGTGGGAGTCGGTGGGTTTGTAATGGATATTGGTGGACAGTCTATCACCAGAGATGTCCAATCCCTCTACACCTCCATCCCCCACCAGGATGGTCTGAGGGCCCTTAGCTTCTTCCTCGAACAGAGGCCCGAACAATCCCCATCCACCACTTCTCTCCTCCGTCTGGCTGAACTTGTTCTCACGTTGAACAATTTCTCCTTCAACTCCTCTCACTTTCTCCAGATAAAAGGTGTGGCTATGGGTACCCGCATGGGCCCCAGCTATGCCTGTCTCTTTATGGGGTATGTGGAACATTCCTTGTTGCAGTCCTACTCCGGCCCCCTTCCACAACTTTTTCTCCGGTACATCGATGATTACTTCGGTGCCGCTTCATGCTCTCGTCGGGACTTGGAAAAATTTATTAATTTTGCTTCCAATCTCCACCCCTCCATCATTTTCACGTGGTCCATCTCTGACACTTCCCTTCCCTTCCTTGACCTCTCTGTCTCAATCTCTGGTGATAGACTGTCCACCAATATCCATTACAAACCCACCGACTCCCACAGCTACCTCGACTACAGCTCCTCACACCCCGCTTCCTGTAAGGACTCCATCCCATTCTCCCAGTTCCTTCGCCTTCGTCGCATCTGTTCCGATGATGCTACCTTCAAAAACAGTTCCTCTGACATGTCCTCCTTCTTCCTTAACCGAGGTTTTCCACCCACGGTCGTTGACAGGGCCCTCAACCGTGTCTGGCCCATCTCCCGCGCATCCGCCCTCACGCCTTCTCCTCCCTCCCAGAAACATGATAGGGTCCCCCTTGTCCTCACTTATCACCCCACCAGCCTCCGCATTCAAAGGATCATCCTCCGCCATTTCCGCCAACTCCAGCATGATGCCACCACCAAACACATCTTCCCTTCACCCCCCTTATCGGCATTCCGTAGGGATCGCTCCCTCCGGGACACCCTGGTCCACTCCTCCATCACCCCCTACTCCTCAACCCCCTCCTATGGCACCACCCCATGCCCACGCAAAAGATGTAACACCTGCCCCTTCACTTCCTCTCTCCTCACCGTCCAAGGGCCCAAACACTCCTTTCAAGTGAAGCAGCATTTCACTTGCATTTCCCCCAACTTAGTCTACTGCATTCGTTGCTCCCAATGTGGTCTCCTCTACATTGGAGAGACCAAACGTAAACTGGGCAACCGCTTTGCAGAACACCTGCGGTCTGTCCGCAAGAATGACCCAAACCTCCCTGTCGCTTGCCATTTTAACACTCCACCCTGCTCTCTTGCCCACATGTCTGTCCTTGGCTTACTGCATTGTTCCAGTGAAGCCCAACGCAAACTGGAGGAACAACACCTCATCTTCCCACTAGGCACCTTACAGCCTTCCGGTCTGAATATTGAATTCAACAACTTTAGGTCGTGAGCTCCCTCCCCCATCCCCACCCCCTTTCTGTTTCCCCCTTTTTCCCTTTTTTTTCCCTATAAATTTTATAGATTTTTCTTTTCCCACCTATTTCCATTATTTTTAAATATTTTAAAATCTTTTATGCTCCCCCCACCCCCACTAGAGCTGTACCTTGAGTGCCCTACCATCCATTCTTAATTAGCACATTCGTTTAGATAATATCACCAACTTTAACTTTAACACCTATGTGTCCTTTTGTACCATTGTCACTGACATCTTTTGATGATCTGCTTCTATCACTGCTTGTTTGTCTACACAAGCACCTCTCTCTCTCTCTATCTCTCCACCCCCCCACACACACCTTAAACCAGCTTATATTTCAACTCTTTCTTGGACTCGAAATCAAGTTCTGTCGAAGGGTCATGAAGACTCGAAACGTCAACTCTTTTCTTCTCCGCCGATGCTGCCAGACCTGCTGAGTTTTTCCAGGTAATTCTGTTTTTGTTTTGGATTTCCAGCATCCGCAGTTTTCTTTGTTTTTAGATTCTTAAGGGCTTGACTGTGCAGACACTGAGAGGTTGTTGATCATTTAGGATTGAAATAAGGAGAAATTTCTTCACTGAGAGGATTATGAATTTTTGGAATTTTCCACCATGGAGGTTGTGGATGTTCCATCACTGAGTACACTCAAGGCTGAAATATATCGATTTTTGGTCCCTCAGGGAACCAAGGGGAGTGGGTGGGAAAGTGGAGATGAGGCAGAAGATAAGCCATGATTGTATTGAATGGCAGGAACAGGCTTGAGGGGTCATACGATGTACTCCTGATCCTATTCATGATATGCTTATGTAACAATAATCATCATAACTTAATTCACTTGTGGCTATCAAAAGGGAATTGAATAATTCGCTGAAGAGAAAAAAATTGCAAGGCTACGGGGAAAGGTCGCTGGAGTGGGCCTATCTGAGTTGCTCTTGCAGAGAGCTGGCACAGACACAATGGACTGAATGACCTCTTTTTATGCTGTAACGATTCTATGATAATTTGATTCTATTTGTAGCCTCATTTCATTGAACTTAGCCCTTTCAAAGTTACATACATGTCTCCTGGCCTTTCCTGTGTCTGAATCTAACTCGTGATAAACCGGATCATTCTGTCACTATAGTCTCCTGGGGTGCTACAGTTTCCACCTCCTTTACATTTTCAATGTCATTAACAAATATCATATCAGGATGAGTATTATTTCTCCTGGTTTTCTTGATGCACTGAGCAGTCATGCAATATGTTAATCAACTCTGACTCTAAATTCACTTGGGTTTTCTCAGTTTATATTTGGTTGATTAAAATATCCCATTAAAGCTATCTTCCTGTTCTCACACACCCTTTGCAACCCTGTGTGTTCTCCTACTTGTCTGCTGATGGTGCTGTGTAGTAGATCTGTGTTTGAGTCACCCAAGGATGGAAACTTAAGTACACATTTCTCCATATTTAATTTTTTTAATGAATTATTTACCCTTAAAACAAACTCAACTTCACTGTGCTTCATTGTAGTACTTAGTTCTACACATCAAAATTAGCATCCGGTCTTATCTGAATGCATAACCAATTCAACTGGCCAATCAATCTTCACAACAACTCTATTTCTTCTTTAGATGTGACATAATTTTTCTGTGATGACCTGGCATGATTAAGTGGGAGAGAAGTAACACTCTCTAAATAAGATTGCCGATTCAAAGTTACTCCAGACCCACTCTGCTTAATATCTAAACAAATATATTTAAAAGCCCCCAAGGCCGTGATTTCCAATGTTAAATTCCACTTTAATCTTATTAAAATCCCCATAAGAAATCATCAACATGCATCAAGGAGATGGCTGGAAGTTTGACTTTTTGATACTAATAAAACATTCTAAGATCTGCTTTTAGTTGAACACAGCCTACTTCCAGCAAAACAGATCTCACCGAAAAATACCACACCCTCGAAACATGATTCAGGCCATAAATGCAATTGTCCAGTTTTCACAGTTTCCCTTTTGAATTGTTTCCCTCTTTAGGTGGTTTCAGAAACATTTCTCTCTGAAAGTTAGGACTCTGCAGAAACGTGGCTTTTATGTAGATTGATCTACACTCCCATGAATATATGGCCAAAGAGCTAAAAAAAAATTGAATATTACTTCTACTGCGGAGAGTCCTAACAGCTGTATCGCTAAGTCATTCTTCAAAACCTTGAGCAACTAGCCTCGCTTTAGCCTTTATAAGTCCTACCAACAAGGACTTATTCCATACAAATCCATCTGTGTGAGAAGACTGGCTGCCCCCACTACTTCAGAATAAACTCTAAATTCCCTCCAACTATCTAATTCCTTTTATAATAAGAGCTGAAAGGTCAATGACCTGAAATGTCAACTCTGTTTCTCGTCACAAATGCTGCCTGACTGCTGAGTTTTTCCAGCACTTTTTGTTCTTATTTCAGATTTCTAGCATCTGCATGTTTTGCTTTTGTATCTAATTTCTTTTGTTTTGTGTCTCTTATTAGTTTACCCCCAGTTTACTGGCAGTCAACAAAATGTCAGGGTCATGAGGACTTCAGATTCCAATCCTAACTCAAGAATGTTCTGTAGCTTACATTTTATTGTGTAATCTATTCAAGCTGTGACCTCTATTTGCACTTTGATGTCTTTTGGGACTACTACTCTTAAGATCTCTCTCTTGCGCAGTCAGAGACTCTTTCTCTGGTATGTAATGGTTTTTTAACACAAGAGTCACTCTCAGATCCACTATTTCTTACTTTCCATCCTTTTTTACCACATCCTGCCATTCATGGACCTCACTTCTTGGCCATCATCTTGAACATTAACCAATGTTTAAACTTGCATGTCCTATACTAATCACATCACACCATTCACTGGACTCTTCAGGAACATATATCACCCGAGTAGCCACTCTATGCAATTGGCCTTTGGATGTGATTGCCCTGTCCTGTGCATCATGATCACTCAGCCCACCACCATCCAGCCCTTGATCTATTGTATTCTGTTTCACAGGACTGTCATCGCAAAACACAAGCATGTGAGGTACAGGGTACCTCGTCTCCTTCTATCACAGAATCACAGAATCACACAGTGCAGAAGAGGCCCTTCGGCCCATCGAGTCTGCACCGACATGTAAGAAACACCTGACCTACCTACCTAATCCCATTTACCAACACTTGGCCCATATCCTTGAATGTTATGACATGCCAAGTGCTCATCCAGGTACTTTTTAAAGGATGTGAGGCAACCCGCCATCACCATCCTCTGGGTAAAAAAGTTTTTTCTCACATCCCCCCTAAACCTCCTGCTCCTCACCTTGAACTTATGCCCCCTTGTGACTGATCCTTCAACTAAGGGGAACAGCTGCTCCCTATCCACCCTGTCCACGACCTTCATAATCTTTACACCTTGATCAGGTCGCCCCTCAGTCTTCTCTGCTCCAACGAAAACAACCCAAGTCTATCCAACCTCTCTTCATAACTTAAATCTATCATCCCAGGCAACATCCTGGTGAATCTCATCTGCACCCCCTCCAGTGCAATCACATCCTTTCTATAATGTGGCGACCAGAACTGCACACAGTACTCCAGCTGTAGCCTCACCAAGGTCTTTACAACTCCAACATGACCTCCCTACTTTTGTAATCTGTGGCACGGTTGATAAAGGCAAGTGTCCCATATGCCTTTTTCACCACCCCATTAATATGTCCCTCCGCCTTCAGGGAACTATGGACACAGATGCCAATGTCCCTTTGTTCCTCAGAACTTCCTCGTGTCATGCCGTTCATTGAATACTTGTCAAATTCCTCCTTCCAAAGTGTATCATCTCACACTTTTCAGGGTTAAATCCCATCTGCCACTTATCTCCCATTTGACCATCCCGTCTATATCTTCCTGTAGCCCAAGACACTCAGCCTCACTGTTAACCACCCGGCCAATCTTTGTGTCATCCGCAAACTTACTAATCCTACCCCCCACATAGTCATCTATGTCGTTGATATAAATGACAAATAATAGGGGACCGAGCACAGATCACTGGCTACCAGTCACTAAAGCATCCTTCTGTCATCACCCTCTGCCTCCTACAACTAAGCCAATTTTGAATCCACCTTATCAAATTACCCTGTATCCCATGTGCCTTTGCCTTCTTTATAAGTCTCCCATGTGGGACCTTGTCAAAGGCTTTGCTGAAATCCATATAAACTACATCAACTGCACTACCCTCATCTACACACCTGGTCACCTCCCTCAAAAAATTCAATCAAATTTGTTAGACATGACCTCCCTCTGACAAAGCCATGCTGACTATCCCTGATCAAACCTTGCTTCTCCAAGTGGAGATAGATACTCTCCTTCAGAAATTTCTTCAATGGTTTCCCTATCACTGACGTGAGACTCACTGGCCTGTAGTTACCTGGCTTATCTTTACGACCCTTCTTAAATAGTGGAACCACATTAGCTGTTCTCCAGTCCTCTGGCACCTCCCCCGTGGCCAGACAGGAATTAAAAATTTGGGTCAGAGCCCCTGCAATCTCTTCCCTTGCCTCCCTCAGCAGTCTGGGACACAAATTATCCAGACCTGGAGATTTGTCCACTTTTAAGCCTGCCAACACCTCCAATACCTTGTCACTTCCTATATCAGCTGCTCAGATTTTGAGAGTTTGTAATCAGTCTTGATTGACCTTGAGGAATGTACCTGAATAGTTTGATTACCATGTTGGATAACCATTTTTTTACCATCATGCCCTATTATCTTACCAGGACTTTTCCATTCCTTATGGCCATCTCAGTTGTAATGAACCAGATCCCCAGAATTGAAGTCGATCTCAGTCAGTCTTATATGATGCATTCGAGCTCTCCGAATTTTCTCCGAACCTCAGCCTTGAAGAAGCCCTTCTCCCTATATGTAAAACATTCAAAGATGCAGAAAAAAATGAAACTAGTTGGAGGCCCTCTAGAACAGGGGACCATCACTATTAAGGTAATTTGGCATTCCTCCCATTGACCAATTGATAGGGGTTATACCCTCCATCTGAAGTGAATTCTTTGCATCAAGCTCCATGCCAGTGGAGTTGTCAACTTGGTTGGTCTGCTAAGATTTGTAGCAATACTTCATCTATCACCACATGATTCCTTTCACAGAGTCAACTGCTGAAAGGAGTTTCAGTTGCAGTATTCATGACCACAATGTTCATGTTTTCGCACACCTCTAAACTCATTAATAACAAATTCCCCTTCATTATCAGTCAGAAACTTAGCTGGTGCTCCAAGTCCAGTCCATATCCATTTCTCCATGTCTTTATCTACAGTCCCTCTTTTGTCCATGCAATGTATCACCGTGGAAAGACTAAATCTGGTATGTTTATAAAGTGTAAAATGAAAATATTTCTGTCTTTGTCCCATAACTTTAGATCCATGGAAACTACCTCATTAAAGTCAGGTGTCAATGGAAGGCTTACAATCAGGTGTGGTGGTGTCCTCCAATACATTTTACATATTTCACATTTTGCACTAATCTTTCTGCTAAGAATCACCACTCTTTTTTGTAACATCAATGTATTGCCATCCCAGAACCTAAAAAAATTAGGGCTTTCATTTTACCTGACCTTACATCAGGCCTCATTATTGAGTGAATTTAAATAACACTTTAGTCAATCTGTTCCACACACTGTTGACGTGCAACCACTATCTAACACTGCACAGTTAAATGAATCCACGACTAATACACTCATCACTGGACCAAAGCTTCTTGTGACTAGAATAACTCCTTCAGACTGATCATTATCATAATCTTCAGCCTCTGAATTCTCTGTATCATGTGCCCCTTCAAGAACCCTGCTATTCTACTTTGGCACTTTGGGTAGTTGATAGCATAATGATATTTTGAGTCACACCTGAAGCACCTTTTAACTGTTCCCCTGGCATTCATTCACCTTCCACTGCTGCCCCAATCCTGTCATCTGCTATACATTTCTGCTAAAAGTGCATTCATCCTCATTCCTTCTGTTTTCCTTTGCACTGGTGCCTGTGTCCAGCACTTAGACGATCTCAAAGTGCTGCAATCATTGAGTCCTCCATCCTTTGTGACACCCTGTGAAATGTCAATTTCTGCCATCAAGGCTGCTTCCCCAGAAATTTTTTCAAGGCAGCAGGCATCTGCTCCAAAAGGGAGTTTCCTTCCAAGTACTGAATCCCAGTTAGACCAGGAGCCCGTCCATGCGCACCTTAGCACAATCCAGTAATATAAATGTGAACACTGAACAAGTAAATCTCCAGGTTGAATTGCTGAAATCTTTTCTACAGTCTGTTAAAGTTCATGGTATATTCCTCCATGGAATAACTGTCTATCTTTCAATGTCTATCAAAATATGACTATCCTTCATAGACATCTAATAGATCATAGATAAAGATAAAGAAAGCTGCTGCAATCTGTTTGCTATTGCGAGTCTGGTTTTCTAAGCTGCATTTATTCTGACTTCTGTTTCTGATCAGATTCCAAGAGGCAGTTTCGGGAAACTGGCTCCCCATGTTTTTCACTGCTAAATCCAGCTTCTGTATCCTGCCCTCACATAGCCCCTGTAAAGACTGGTTAAGAAACCCAGATTCAGTTTGTACACAAGGGGCAGAATTTTCCCCCCTGGGACTAAGTCCCGTGGCGGGGTTGGGGATGGGGAGTGTTTCCCGCCATGGAGGCTGCTGGTAATTCATACGGTATTGACCCCGGCCTCATTAGTTATGCAGTCAGGGGTTTCCTGACATCTTTTGCAGCAGGGCAGGCTGAATGGCATGCACCTCGCCGTCATATCCGGGTGTCATATTTAAAAGGAGCCCAGACAGCAATTTATCCATCACGCTGATTGAGGATATGGCAGGAGTGGGCACGGAGCTCCGGTGCCCAAGTTCAGCGATGCCTCCCTGGGCATCCTGCTTGACCAAGTGGATGCCAGGAGGGACGTCCTCTTTTCACCGGATGGGAGGAGGAGGCTGAGCAGGGAAACGAACCCTGTATGGGAGCAGGTTTCCAGGGCAGTCAGTGCCCAGGACCTCCAGCAGAGGACTGCCCTGCAATGCCGAAAAAGGATGAATGACCTCATCCACGCTGCTAGGGTAAGTGAACTCTTAACTGCTCACACTCACCTCAATGAATGGTACAGTGGAGATGGGCTTCAGCATGATTAGGCCATGCCTCAGAGCCCCACTGCAGTCCATCTACTCTGCAGGTGGAGAGGCTGCTGTGGGTCCCTCACCTTTACACACAGAGAACTCACATGCTGTCTGGGAGGAGGGTGGTGGGGGAAAGGGGCTCAAGCATTGAGGGCACCAGCAAGCACCACAAATTACATGCCTCTGAGCCTTAACCTTATATTTGCATGGGCTCACTGCTCTGGAGGGTGCTGACACAACCGTTCTGGACAACCAGCAGTGCATCAATAACATGCCAAATAATCCAGTGGGTTATTTGTAAGACTGGAAACATGAGAAATATACATGAAACCCAATTGATTTCAACCCCATCTCTCTTTGCACAGGAAAATCAGGGGGAAAATCAGGCAGCAATGTCAGAAGCTCTCTTCAGCGTGGCACGTGAGGCGAAAGAGTCCATTTGCCTGCTGGCTGATGAAGTGGTGCTGACCGGTGCATGCATGGTGCATGCATGGTGCATGCATGAAGTGGTGCTGACCGGTGCATGCATGGAGCTCTCCATAGGAAGGGTGGTGGACTCCACGGAGAACCTGGTCCAGCAGATTCTGCCGGAGTTGCACGCAGACCTGCACCCCATCGCTGTAGCCATCGGTGAGCTTCTGCAGTGGCTACGTGAGAAGGGGATGGGCATCTCGACCTCTCTCCAGGTGCTACTTTCCTTCAGTTAGGCAAGGGCCTTCGGGCACCCAAAAGGAGGGGGCCTGTGACGCCTTCAGTCTCGTCCTCTGTCATCGCAGAGGGAGCAGCCCCTGCAGCAGGACAGCCAAAGTAAGTCAGGGCCCTCCAGGCCTTGGGTCTCCAGAGGACGGCTGCCAAGGTCATCCAAAGTAACAGGGCCAATAGGTCAGCAGGCAGGCTGCCTCCACCCCTGTTGCAGATCTTGGGGAGCACTTAGAAGAAGTGTTAGGGAAAAAAAGTTAAGAAGGTCTGAATTCACAAGTGGTTGCACAGGTGCAGTATTGTTACACAGATCAAACTTTTGTAAATATTGTTCACTTGCACATTAATCATGTCTGATATGGTTTATTTGCAATAGTTCTTAAGTCTTTGCATGTCCCCCCCACCTCCTCCTTCAACTTCCAAGGGACACTTCATGTCCCCCAGAATCAGGTATCTGCAGGGAGGCAAAGTTCTTTGCCAGGGACCTTGTGAGCCATGTGCAAGAAGTCTCCCGTACAAGCTAAGCCTTTGCCCTTCACACTTGCATCTGTCCAAAGGCCCTAACATTGGAAATACTACATGCCAGGGTTCCCCTTCAGTTGTCCAATTGGGATGAGCTGCATCTCTGCCCAACCCCAATGACCGCACTCCCATGCAGCATCTCAAGATATCCACCACGAGGACCTGCAAAGTTGCAACCAGCCAAGGTGTTAGTAATATTGTAAGTAGAGTCAAACACTGTTACCCCTCCCACATCATCCACACACTACCCCCTATAACTAATTACCCCCCAGGAATCACTTTCAACCTTACCACAGTCATTCTTCAACCCTCCCCCATCACCTTCCGTCCAGGTAAATGTAAAAGTCCCCTTCCTTCCTTCCTGAAAATCCCACACCCAAAACAATGAACATTCCCACCCCCATCCTTCGACCTGCTGAATCCATGTCACTCTCCGCATCCCCTCCAACAACTCTCAGCAGCCCTTCACATGACATCGTTGTATCCTCAACCTCCCACACTACCAGCCCCTACTGCCCCCTTTAACCATCACCATCCTCTCCCACCACTGGTACCCTCAGTATGCCCTCCAGAAATCCTCCATTGATGTCTCCCTGAACCCCTTTGCCCTCTGTAGCCCTCCATGCCCATCCACACCTTTGCAACCCCCATGCCCCTTTACACCTGCATAACCTCCCCCACCTGCCTGCAACCCAACATGGACCTTCCCACCCTCCTGCTCCATACTAGCTCACCTATTGCAAGACCCCGCTGAATCTCTCTGTTTCCCCTACCACCCCCAACTCCCCTGCCCCCTCTAGGCCTGCACATCTGCCTCACCTCTTCAGTTCTCTCCACCGCTTCTATACCCCACCCCACCACAACTGCACAGACCCTCACTGCCCAGCAATACCTCCTGCAGCCTTCCACCTGCAGCTTGATGATCTGAACCGTCGGAGAAGTTGCTGCGCTGAGAAGATCCACATGGTTGATGCTCCACCACCCACTGCTGCACATGGTGCTTTAGAGTCCAGATACTGGAGGCCTCCATCTTCTCCTCATTTCCGTGAGCTGCCCAAGGCCTTCTTAAGGTAAGTGCCAACATTTACATGCCACGTTGGTCCAGATGTTTTCTGGACCAGCGTGATTTCCCATTGGCATCAGAGATGACCTGTGCAGTTGGTGGTGGTGGTGGGGGGGGGGGGGTGGGGGGGGGGGGGGGGGGGGGGGTGGTGGTGGGAAATGCGATTCCAGATGGGTCTTTAACGCCAGCCTTTGGCAGGAATGGCGATACACCATGGTGGCCAGGAGCTGAAGATCCTGCTGTCATTTTACCACGTGGGAAACCGATTCTTGAACTACTGCCACGTTGTGCCCCTGCCCACCATTAAACCTACTGCAGGGGGACTGGAAAATTCTACCCAAGGACCCTGCTTACAGAACAGGATCCAAAATAAACCAATGCCAGTATCATAGTGGATCAAATTGCCACATTCACTCAGATCACTTAAAGAACTTGGAAAAATTCCCATCTGTTCAAATTGTTATGGAAGGAAAGAAAAAACAAACTAACTTGCATTTATATAGCACCTTTCACCATCTCAGGCTGTCCCAAAGAGTTTTACTGCCAATAAAGTACCTTTGAAGTACAGTCACTGTTTTAATGTGGGAAATGCAGCAGCTAATTTACACACAGCAAGATCCACAAACTCCAGAGCTAGGGGGTGAAAGGTTATTGGGGGTAGGTAGGAATGTGGGGTTGAGGTTACAATCCTATTAGCCAAGATCTTATTGAACAGTGGAGAAGGCTCGAAGTGACGAATGGCTTACTCCTGCTCCTAGTTCATATGTTCGTATGTAAACAGCAATGTGATTCTGAACAGATAATTTGCTTTTGTATTGTTATTTGAGGGATAAATATTGACCAGGAAACCAGGGAAAACTTCCCTACTTTTCTTTGAATTCGTGCCATGGGAGTTCTTACAATCACCTGAAAGGCGGCACATTCGATAGTACGGCATTCCCACAGTAATGCTTTGGGAATGTAACCCTGTATTATCTATGCACAATATCAATGTTATTAATTTTATATCACAATGCCCTTGTTTCTCCTCCGCTATTACTCATCCTGTTACCTCCCATCTCCTTGTGGCAGTGATTCATACTGGATTTATGTGGACCCTAACTCTCGATGCCTCTTCATTTGTGATCCTACACTGATGAAAGACATCGTCATGGAGCCCGATGCTGTCCCCTCCCTCTCATATACACATGGACAAACTTTCCAGCAAGGGTCACTATGGAACCATCAGGAATTGCTCCTTCCTTGTGAAATTGTCTAGTTACTTCTTAAAAATGAAAATAAAATAAAACAATGTAAATAAAAAAGTTACTGTCAATTAAGGTCAGCATTTATCTACCCATCTTAATTGCCCTTGAGAAGGAGATGGTGGCAACTGAGTGGCTTGCTGGGCCATTTCAGAGGGAAGTTAAGAGTCAACTACATTGCTGTAGGTCTGAAATCACATGTAGGCCAGACTGGGTAAATGCCACAAACCTTTCACCGTCCTGCCCTGAATACACAGATATCAAATCAGGCACCTACTTGGCCATAGTACACTCTGTTGTACACTTACCCAATGAAGTCTACTTTGGCCCTTGCTTGGTGTTAACCTGGGCTGGGCAGTAATGGCATCAAAATGAGGTCAGTAGCCTTATTGTCCCATTAACACGGGTGCTGCGCTGTACTCCATATTGAAAGGGGCACACCAGTGGGTGCCCAAAAAGCCTGTCTGTTTTAGGCGATAGGCCACTTTCAATATGGAAATTGGGGTCCAATGACAAATAGGATACCGATTACCATTTTCCGTCAGACCTGGGTAGACTCTTACCAGTTCCACTGATGATGGGAAAGAAGCTGGCAAAGGTAAACATTCAATTATTTTTGTGGGGCCTGAAGGAGCAGGAGTGAACCTCCAAGGCCCACCAAAATAATTTGGGTTGTTGCTGCCTTGGGATTTTGGCCCTCCACAATCACAACCTCTGACACTGACATACCTTCCTAGCGGCAGCTCCGGTATTTAACCTGGCAAATTTTAAAATTAAACCTTCCCCTCAGATCATGACGTTGTAGGGAGAGGTTCATTTCATCTTCAGAATGGGTGGCTGGCCAAAAGTCATTGACTCCAAGATGGCAGGATTTCAATAACAGTTCAGTCCACTTGGTGTCCCACATTTTGTAACCATATAATTTGAATCTCTCCTGTGGAAATGCTGATACGAAGGATTCTTCCCTCTTGTCAAGGATATCTTCGGCATCAGATTCTATATGTGACTCATTGTAAGATGCAGTTATTGACAGCTTCATAATATCCCAAAATCTTAAATGGAGAACTGCACCTAATCCCAGTGTTGATCCCAGACATCTCAGTCTCAGTGTTAAACCCAACCTCAGTCCCAGTATCAATCCGAATCTGTCCCAATCTCAATCCCAGTATCAATCTGAATCTCAATTCCAATCTCAATCCCAGTATCAATCCAAATCTCAGTTCCAATCTCAATCCCAGTGTCAATCCGAATCTCAGCTCCAATCTCAATCCTAGTATCAATCCGAATCTCAGTTCCAATCTCAATCCCAGTATCAATCCAAATCTCAGTTCCAATCCCAATCCCAGTATCAATCTGAATCTCAGTTCCAATCTCAATCCCAGTATCAGTCTCAATCCCAATCTCGCAGTCTCAGTCTCATTGTCAATCTCAACTTCAATTACAGGATGGGAATTTCCTTTCTGCACATTAAGTGCAGTGGAGGGTGGGAAAAGCGGTGTTTCTCCCGCCAGCCGCAATGGCAGGCTTTTGCAGCGTATTGTTCGCTTCTCACCTCATTAAATGTGCATCAGCAGGAAACACATCGAATCGTGGGCAGGTGGACTCTGACTTGCCTGCCCTGCAGTGACCGCAGTGAATCATCGCTCCGGGCATCATACTTAAACTGCTCTTGCACACAGCTTTCTCAATGTCTGCATCCCAGGGCTGCTGCAGTTGAGGGATGGCCCCCAAAACCAAGAAGCATTGAGCACCCAAGTTCACTGACACCTCACTGGGCCACCTTCTTTATACTGTGGAGGCCTGCTGGCAGGTGCTCTACCCCAGTGATGTCCAGAGGAGGTCCACAAACCTCTCAACTGCGGCCTGGGGCAGTGTCCACAGCAGTGATCGCCAACGCTGCACAGAAGAGGTCAGCCATCCAATGCAGAAAGAGGATGAATGATCTCATCCATTTCACCAGGGGAAGTGAATCAGCTCCTCACTTTCAACTCACACACTCTCAAGCCCATCAGACCTTCGCAGGATGACACTCTGCACTGCCAGTTCAAGGGACATCACCATTCAGTCTCTCACACACATCTTCACATTTCCATCAGGGATCATATCCTGTGTAGCCTGCATCCTCATCCTGTGCAAGTCTTCACTCATCACCCACACAAGACAGGCATCCCTATCCTCTGTTTGGCATGTGTCATACTCACACTCTCTTCATCTGTCTTTATGTAGGACAAGCTCACTCACAATAGGAGGGAGAGGTCCCAGACCCGTAGAGGAATGGCCAAGGTCAAATCCCTCGCTCCTTTTGAGGAGCGGGCTATTAAGCTGCCTGGAGAGGATGGGGACCAATCATGTGGCCATGGTGAGGTCGCTGGCACACACCCAAGTGAGGATCCTGCACCAGCTGATCCCCCAGACAACAATTTTGTGAGTCCATTGTCCTGTTTTCAAGTCACCTGCCCTGCACTAATTTTCTCGATTCTCTTTCATAGGCATCTCTACAAAGCACCCCAGGGACACCAGGAGCCTGCCCCTCATCTCCAGCCCTGAAGACACCTCAGATGAGGATGCTGAAGAAACAGGTGCAGAAGACCCGTCATAGCGCTCACCCACACTCTCCACCAGTGCGGAGACACACACCTCGGTGGGACCTAGTTTTAGAGCAGGCTCAGGGTCACAAACTGGTGAGCACAGCACACAATCTGGTCCACAGCACCCAAAGTAGGTGGCACTCGGAAGATTGCTGGAGACCAGGATTTTGCTGCGTCTGAGTCATGTTGAGCCTCTAGACTTGGTCCTAACTCAGTTGGTGGAGCTAAAGCAATAGTCAGGGGAATATCAGGAAGCGTTGTCAGCTGCTTTCAACAAATTGCAACGTACGATAGAGGAATCTGCCCTCATTCAGTCTGAGGTTATAGTGCTGGCATGCCATTGCACCGAGGTCAACACTGATAGGATGGCGGCTGCCATGGAGACCTCGGTCCAGGACATAGTGTCTGTGCTTCTGCAGGAGTTGCATTCTATTGCTGTAGGCATTGGTGGCATATAGCATGCCTTTGCAAGAGGGGCCTGGGCAGCTCGATCTCAATCCAGCTGGCCATTTTCCTCAAGGAGCAGCCCAGGGCCATCCATCCAAACGACCCTGGGAGTGTCCAGCTGATCCCAATCCCCTCTTACTGTGACTCCATCACCTCCTGCCCCACCGCAGGAGACCCAAAGCATGTCTGGGCCCTTCAGGTCTCAGCCCTCCAGAGGACGCCTGCCAAAGTCATCACAAGCATCAGAGCTTGGTGGTCAGCAGGCTGCCTCCATCTCTGCTGTGGATGTCAGGGATGCACTAAGACGTAGTAGTAGGGTTAGGAAGATCAAGAAATATTAGAAGCACAACTGTGGCATGAATGTTCACCACATGTATATACTTCTCTGCACTGTAAATAGAAAGGCACACATTTTACATCTCTTCTTGTGTATGCCTCTTTATGCAGAGCTGTGTTGTATTCAATCAAGTGTAACACCATGGTTCCTCCCTCTACTTATCACAGATGTTACTATCGTGTGTCGCTGTTCGATATTGTCTGCACCCATCTCACCACAGTGTGTGTCCATTTTCCTTGATCATTCCCAACATCAGTGAGGCCTCGCCCTTAATGTAAAGTGTTCTTGTTGAAGGCACCTCGTTCACATGCTTTGCTGGGTCATGTCATGTACGTTCTTGGCTGTGTATTATTGAGCTGAGATGTTCACCCGACTCGGCTGCATTCTTGAAAGGTGAAGGTGTAGTGTAGAAGGATAGATGTTGAAATGCCTGGAGAATAGGAATAGTTCCTGCAATCCCATGTACTCTCTGTCATCTGGCAAGGTTATCAATCTATGGGCCCATTCTCAGAGTTTGTGTGCTCTCTTTTCTGCCCTGCATGTTGAAGGCTCTTTGAGTGTACATCTGTTAAGCTCACCAATAAGTGTGAGCACCTTCCCATTTTAATGAGCTGGAGATCTGCCCATTAGAGCTACATTATTGTCCTGGCGTTTGAACATAAAACATTGAACATTTCCCACTTTGCAGTTGTCTGTATTACACCCACAAGGCTCTCGTCACAATGTAGCGTTGCAGTGTTGGGCCATACCTTCTGCTTAGTGTCCCCTCACCTAAACACCTGCCAAGGTCAGCGATGATAAATCCAAATGGTAATGTGTTGCAGTCAATGGAGCCTTTGAGTGTGCTCTCGATGTACATCAAGCTTTGGCCAGGCACTTGGATGTGCTGCTTATAAGACTACGCTTGTTGGAATACAGATAAGGGCAAATGTTTAGTGAGGGAGTTAGATTATTTCAGGGGGGCTGAGGGTTTTGCTATATGAGCCTGCCAGCACCAAGAATCTGAGCTCCTATTTTTAATGGATATCAGCAGCTTTTCCAGCCCCGCACTTGATCTTGGCTTTGTCCTCACTCTGGGGAATTTCCACACATGGAACAAGGAGATCGATTAGTGGCAGGATTCGGGATTAGTCTCGCATGAATTGAGCTTTATTGTTTATTGTCTTGATTCCCTGCATTGTCATTAAATGGCTCCTAACATTTCTCAGCTGTGCATTACTCCTCATTTGGTAATACCGAGTTCAGTTGGGTGTCTCTTTAATTGGCCTCCCAATGCAGTGCAGCACTCCTCCTCGAGGCCCTCAGAGCCCTCCCTACTAGAGTTATCTCTTGGTTTTATTCTTTATTGTGCCATCGCTTCAGTTTTCAAGATAGCGGTGCTGAGGGTCAACCACCAGACCCTTCTGTATGTGTGGAAATCCCTCCTATTGTGTCGGAGAAGCATAATATTCAGGTTTCCCTGCCTCCAATAACTCTTGGCCCTCCCTCTGTAATCCTTAATCCCATTGTAATGGTGGTGGATATCCCTGCATGACTCCCTGAATCATGTAGATGTGCCTGTGCCCCAAGTAGACCTCACCCCTCCCCATCCTGAGCCTATTACACAGTGACATATAGAGACCCCCTCGAGACCTTTGAGTGCCTCTGCACTACCTTTTCTTCACCCAAAGATTGCAGATGCCTCCCCTGACTGTGACTGTGCCATTTGCAGCCAAGTATTATGTCAGAGACCCCACCCAGACTAACACGCGGATTGTTACGACCTCAACCTATGCACAACATGCTGGACACAGCTGACACTGGACTGACATGCCCTCCGCCTTCCTGGACCGGGACAAGGACAGTCTTTGCAAGGTCAGCAATGTAAACTGAAGCACTCCTTCGCTCCACAATCCTCACATTCTGGTCGCAGCTTGCTTATGACCTTCTGTAAGAGACTCTTTCCCCATTGTGGTCCAGAGGACGCTTCCCCTCTGCAAAACCCCAGTCATGCGTGAGTACAATCTTTCCCAGTCTCCCCCCTCCCGCCCCCACACAAGTTGAGCGCTTGCCCTGCAGCACATTGCAACCCACTTCTGCCTTACCATTGGTCTGGTATATAGTGCCTTGCTTCTGAAAGCCCCCTGACAGCCATATGGTGCTGCCTGCAAAACCTGGAGGTGCTGTGAGCGCTCTGCAATTCAATGTGGTCGAACAAACCTCAAAGTTACGAATGCAGTTTGCCAGGTACACGTTGCTTGTATATGATGAAACACGCCGGTCTAATTAGGCAGCAGCATGGCCTATTGATACAGCGTGGGGTGGCGGGGGTGATTCCGGTGAAGGTCCTTTATAATGGGTATTAATGACATTCAAATCTATTCAAATTGTGTTCCCGACATGGCACATCGGGAAATGTGCACCGCCACTGATCTCTGTAGCGGATGATTGCTGTAGACCTCGTTTCACGCCGGCATCAAACTGATTCTTTTGCTCCAGTGATACTTTACATTCCCACCTTCCATGAGGCCCATCTTGGGAGGGAGCAGAAAATCCTGCCCACAGTCTCAACCCAATCTCAGCCCGGGGAGAAGGGCAGGGAGTTTTTCCCATGAGACGATCCTGACAATTTTCAAGGTCAACAGATTTTTGGACCTAGAAATGCTGACAGTTTTGCAGTGCTCAGGTCCAGCAGCAACCTCTGCTGCTGCTCCTACTCATAGACATGGGGGAGGGGTCATGTAGAGTGTTCTTTTGTTGGGATGGGGCAGAGCTGTGGTAACTTCTGAACAATGATTTCATGGGACTCTGAAGGCATATTTGCAGAAAGATCTTGGAACTGGAATTTCTCAGTATTTACAGGGGGTGGGGTGAGAGAATCATTGTTCCAGAAAAGCCTGCAGACAGGGTGCTGTATTTACCCCGTTACTCATGTAATTTGGAACCAGCAGTAATCTTCGCTTTGGGTGTGTGCAGAAAGCCTTATAGGTGCGGATTGTCCACTGGTTACACACTTGTCTTTCTCCTTAGGCCAGCAGGATTTCACCAATATTCCAAAGTGAAGATTACTTCCCACTGACCCGGTTCTCTAAAATACAACCCCCCGCCACCAACCCCACCCACCCACACCCCCCCCACCCCCTTCGCCCCTAGGAAAGGCAAAGTGCTTTGGAGAAAGATTTCAAGGAGCCAAAGGAGGATTAGTGAATATTCAAGCTCCACTGATAGAGCATGAAGAGATACGAGGGAAATGGTAATCCAGAATGTGAGGCTATAAACTGGAACCTATGATTGGAGAACTTCATTTAGAAAGGGTTGAGTGTGGGGGGATGTATTTGAAGATGAGGACAATCAATCCACCAGGGCACATGAACCAAATAGAGTTTTGCAAGGGTCATGGTACAGAGCTGGTGGGAGAGACCTTGGAGTACAAAGTTCTGAATTAACTGAAATATGTGGAGCTGGGATCCCTCAAGGACCTGGTTCATGTCTATCTTTGCCCAGGTGCCCTGATTTGTAACAGTGTGCACAGTGCATTATCAGTAATATATTTAACACAATTCCCTGGGTACTTGATAGGCTGTATCCACTATAAGAGGGTGAAATATGTCTAATGTGATAGTGGACAACTGATTACCAATTTACATGGCCACCTTATTACCAACCAAGACAAATTTAATCCCCTAAATCTGTCACAATAGTCTTTTGTCTGAAATTATAGTTTGATTAAACCCGTGTTTTCTGACTTCTCCTGTCTTGCAGGTATCTGGCAATACGCTACCCACTGCGATCCCGGGAGCTGCGGACTCCCCGAAATGCCCTTACAGCCATCTGCATCATCTGGGGAATCTCACTTGTCTTTGCTGGCCCTTACCTAAGCTACTACCAAGTGATCCACTACAGAGACATGACACTCTGCTTCCCAATCTGGGATGATTACAGACGCAAGATTATGGACCTTTCCACCTTCATCTTTGGGTACATCATCCCGGTGTTGATCCTGAGCCTTGCCTATACCAGGACCATCAGATATCTCTGGACTGCCGTGGACCCTATCGAAGACATGTCTGAGTCCAAGAAAGCCAAGCGCAAGGTCACTAAGATGATTATCATCGTGGCTGTCCTGTTCTGCCTCTGCTGGCTGCCCCATCACCTGGTTATCTTGTGTTTCTGGTTTGGCCACTTCCCACTCAACCAGGCCACCTATGTCTTCAGACTCTTGTCGCACTGCATGTCCTACGCCAACTCCTGCCTCAACCCCATCGTCTACGCCTTAGTATCCAAGCACTTCCGCAAAGGCTTCAAGAAAGTCTTCAATTGCCTGTTACGGAAAACAGTCGTCAATAAAGTGCACCTGGTCCAAGTGGCCCACACGGAGGCTGGCTCTACCGAGGCACTACACATCAGTGAACACAACAATCCAACAACCAGTCGGCAGTGGAACCAGCCAGATCCTACAGGGCACAACATGTCGCCACCAAGAACCTTCCTGGCCTTCAATGTGACCTAAGCTCCTGGAAATGAGCCAGGGGCTGAGGCAGAGTGACCTGATTAGATGGATTGCTTTGTATTCCAAAATCTCCCACACAGAGAACATGCAAAAATTTAAAAAAAAGAATTTGTAATGCAAAAGCCAAAAAACAAAACTAGTCCAGGTACCATTAGAAAGAGAGAGATGGTAAAGTAGATAAAAGGTGGCTTGTCACATGACCAGTGTAAACATTTTAACACACAGGAATCTATTCGGATATGGATTCTGTCAACTGAGTGAGATATTATAAGAAAAGCTTGTCTGAAGTCCCTGTTCTGAATGTTAAGTGTGTGTGAATCTTCAGAAATAACACAAGTTATTTTACTGTTATCTATACAGCACTGGAACAATGAAACTACAACTACAGAATAGGGCAGGATTTACTGGCATAGTGATAGTTGTGAAATGCTATTGCTTGCTTGATGAATTTTGTTTGCTTACTCCCACTCTGTCAAATAGCAGCCAGTGGCATCAAAGTGTACACAACACACTTAAGCTAAGAGGGTTAAATTACCAGGACAGGTTGTATAAATTTAGCTTGTATTCCCTCGAGTTTAGAAGATTGAGGTGATCTGATTGAGGTGTTTAAAAGGTGAACAGATTTTGATTGCTTAAATAGAAAAAATCATTTCCTCTAGTGGGAGAACTGCCTATAAGCAGCTTATATTTCACCTCTTTTCTATTTTTACTTAGTTCTGTTGAGGAGTCATACGGACTCAAAACGTTAACTGTGTTCCTCTCTGCAGATGCTGCCAGACCTGCTGAGTTTTTCCAGGTATTTTTATTTTTGTTTTGGATTTCCAGCAATCCGCAGTTTTTTGCTTTTATCTCAATAAATTTTTGTTGGGAAAGGGATTTGAAGCAAAGACAGGTGAATGGAGTTGAGCTACAGATCAGCCTTGATCTGATTGAATGGCAGAATAGGACTGAGGATTTTCTCCTGTTTCTGTGTTCCTAAGGTCAGCAGGCCTAACCTAGCTTTGCTTACATTACTTGACAGCACCTGTCTTGCAAAGAGTTAACATCCCCATGCTCCATTGACTAGTCAGGACTAAGGAAGAACTTGCATTTATCTTGGACCTACCCACATCTTTCAAACATCGAAAATGTTTCATATACAGTGAATTACATTGCAGTGTAGTGCTTGATGTCATGTTAGTAAATGTGGAGGCCATTTTGTGCATAGCCCCATAAACAACAAGACGGATGGCAAGTTATTCTGTTCTAGGTGGTACTGGAAAAGAAAGGAATTCCAATCAAGGCAATGGAAAAAAACTCCCTGTTCTTGTTCAAATAGCACCATGTGAACAGACAGCTATTTCCACAGAAGAATGAGAATGCAACATTCCCTCGGTACTGAACTGAAATGTGAGCCTAGATTATATCAGGTGCTGGATTGGGGCTTGAACCCACAACCTCCTGATTCATGTTCAAGAGTGCAAGAGCTAAGTTGGCATGTGAGTTGTCAAGGGCCTGTATGTACCTTGATAAGTGGCATGATGTCCACAGTTGCTTAGGTAGTAAATGAACTTTGCAATATAAAATATATCATATGGACTAGCGAATTGCCAAGTTCAATCCTTGTTTAGTTCTGAGTTAACAGGAGTGAGTTCCAAGTGCCCCAGGGGATGAATCAGCTAGGGTTCCTTTTCCTAATAATATTCAGCAACTTCCTAATGGAAAGCCTGGATATTAATGGAAGACAGGATTTAAACACATAAGAAGAGTGATTATTTAATAAGGATAGGAGTGAGTGTCCCAACAGGAAAATTGGGAGGAGTCAGATGCCACCCAGACAAATTAAAGAATGCACAGCTTGTAAAGAACAAACATTTTTCTCTTGATATGCCTGATTTATGTGGGGATGATCTAGTTAGGTTAGCTGTGGGAGTTCACCAACAACATGAATTCGGGCACAAGATCTGTTTTGATCCAACACCAAGATAGATCATTGAGTAGTTGTATGGAGAGGGCATTTAAGTTAATGGCATGGGATCTCACGGGTGAGGATTGAGGGTGTGTATTTGTATCAGATAAGACATGGCTGAGGGAAGATTGATGGTACTTTTGGATCAGATAAGACTTGGATGACGTCAGTAGTAACAAGCTTGTATTCAATTGTGAAAAATCACCACCTCCTACTCTTGGTTTAATAGCCAGTCTAGGCTCATATATGTAGATGTTGCAGAAGTGAATTGGCATCTGTAGAACTGTACACCCTGTTTGAATAATGAACTTCACAGGAGGAGGGTAGGAAACTGGGAAGAAATACTTAGTTACACCTGGGAACATAAAAGAAGGAAGGAAATAATCTTTGGGATTGACTATCATTGGGAGGGAATGTTCAGTACATATCAGGATGGGTTGTGTGTGAGGTTCCATCACGGCAGTGTTAGCTCTATTTTTGCACTCCTGTTGCTGTTTTGTCTATACCCAGGCCTGGTTGTGCCTAGAATAGTTAGTGTGTGGTGCTGGTTGTGATATGTCGTTCGAGATAGTTGATGTGCCTAACGTTGCTCTTAAATATGGTGAAAAAAGCTGTGTCAGTCAACTCAACAATCTGCTGCTGTTCAAGGGGAATGCTGTGTATCAGTTAAGTGTCTTCTATATTTTAATAAATATATTATGGATCAAAATGTCCTCTTCTCCAAGTTTGTCTTGCACACTGACAACAGGAATCACTTCTGCCTGCTGAAAGGATCACTTACTTTCTGGTGGCCCCTCTGTGTAGGCCACTGAGAGCCCAAGTCTAAATTGCATTCTCTTCCCATCAGGTTAGCATTAAAGATGCATTACAACTGGCATTTGTAGCCTTGGTTGAGAGAGCAATAAGTCTAGCCAGGGCTCCTGCTCCCAGCTGCTGTCCAGTGACTCCCCCCATTTCCTGTAAAGCATGGTAGATCCCTAACAGTTCATGCTTCACCCAAGTGACCTTGGAACCTAGACTGTGAGGCCTCGAGCTACCACTTGGGATGATGGTTAAGATCTTAACACAAGCTCCTATTTTCCAATGCCTGATCCTGGTGGTGAGGAATATACCCAATGGGGGGATGGAGTTAAGTCAATAAATACCAACTGGAGAAATACATCCTCCAACTGCCATTTTTTAACACAGGACTACCCATTAATCCCAGTCATGTAGAATTTGCCTGACAGCACTGGAAGCCAGAATTGCTTTCTTGCCTTGGGGCCTGTGTGAGTGTTTACAGAATGTAGTCCACTGAGATTGAAGAGGAAGCCCCATCATAGTTTAGTTATATATTTTGTGGGGAGCACAGTTCTCGTGCTGTGGCAATCCAGGAGCCCTGTCTAAGCTAAACGTTGACTCCTAGTTTGACAAAATTCTCCTGTAGTAACAGAAAGTGTCAGTCATAGCTCAGCGGGTTCCTCAGTCAGAAGGTTGTGCTTCAAGACGCTCTCCAGAGACTTGAGCCCTTAACTGAGAACAGATCAGTACTGAAGGAGTGCTGCACTGTTGGAGGTGCCAACTTTCGGATGAGATGATAAACCGAGGCCCCATCTCTTAGGTTGATGTAAAAGACTCCATGGGATTATTTCAAGCAAGAGCTTGCTGGGCATTCTCCTCAGTGTTGTGGCTAAAAATTATTTCTCAACCAACATCAAATAACAGGTACAAAAGCCAAATACAGCAGATGCTGGAAATCTGAAATAAAGCCATATAATGCTGGAATTACTCAGCAGGACAGCCAGCATCTGTAAAGAGAATGCTAACTCTGTTTCTCAGCCTGATCTCCTGAGAATTTACAGAATTTCTGTTTTTATATAACACAAGTTGTCTGTTTATTATTACATTGCTGCTTGTGAGAGTTTGCTGTGTGCAAATTGGCTGCTGCACTCCCTGCAACAGCGGCTACACTTCGAAAATACTTTATTGGGTATAAAGTGCTTTGGGGCATCCTGAAGTTGTCAAAGGCAATATATGCAATTTATTTCCTATGTTTAAATCATCCTGAGGCTGGGTCACATTTCTGTCACAGGCCCTGTCCTGTATCTCAGCACACCAGAGATGGATGTCAATCAAAGTTGGGGAGTGGGCCCACAGCTGCTGGCTTTGGTTCTAATTTCTCAGTGTGAAGGACTCCATATTGGAGCCAAATCAGCTGTAACATTTCCTGGTGGCCTAATCCAGTGAAAGATGGGCCATGCTTATGGGTCATAAGACAACTAGCATGAGTAGGATTGAGGCTGCACTAGGCTGGGATGCACCAAAGCAGGATGTTTAAATAGAGAATTCCAAATGCAGGTCCGGCTATAATGAAAGTGCACTCTGACATTGTGCAGCGTGAGCTTTGAGTTCCAATGCGGGTCACAGGTAGCTGGTGCAAGGCCAGAGAAGGATTTATAAATGATGAGAACAGCCAAATCAATAATTAATCTTTTTCGAGTAGGCTGAATCCCAAGTCCTGTTGGGGAGCTGTTGGTTACAACCTTGACTGCGTTTTTCCCAACAGCTATTACTTGTAGTAATTTGGTAGTACAGGACTTGAGTATTGCTGAAAAGAGACATGTTGTTGAAGCTTTTCATCTCGCACTCCTCAGGACAATTTGCAAATGTAAAAGGAACAACAATTTATACTTAACAAAAACAGAATTACGTGGAAAAACTCAGCAGGTCTGGCAGCATCGGCAGAGAAGAAAAGAGTTGACGTTTCGAGTCCTCATGACCCTTCGACAGAACTTGAGTTCGAGTCCAAGAAAGAGTTGAAATATAAGCTGGTTTAAGGTGTGTGTGGGGAGGGGGGTGGTGGAGAGAGATAGAGAGAGAGAAGTGGAGGGGGTTGGTGAGGTTGTAGGGACAAACAAGCAGTGATAGAAGCAGATCATCAAAAGATGGCACCAACAATAGAACAAAAAAACACATAGGTGTGAAAGTTGGTGATATTATCTAAACGAATGTGCTAATTAAGAATGGATGGTAAGGCACTCAAGGTATAGCTCTAGTGGGGGTGGGGAAAGCATAAAAGATTTAAAAATATTTAAAAATAATGGAAATAGGTGGGAAAAGTAAAATCTATATAATTTATTGGAAAAAAAACAAAAGGAAGGGGGAAACAGAAAAGGGGTGGGGATGGAAGAGGGAGCTCAAGACCTAAAGTTGTTGATATCAATATTCAGTCCGGAAGGCTGTAAAGTGCCTAGTCGGAAGATGAGGTGTTGTTCCTCAACAACACCTCATCTTCCGACTAGGCACTTTACAGCCTTCCGGACTGAATATTGAATTCAACAACTTTAGGTCTTGAGCTCCCTCTTCCATCCCCACCCCTTTTCTGTTTCCCCCTTCCTTTTGTTTTTTTTCCAATAAATTATATAGATTTTACTTTTCCCACCTATTTCCATTATTTTTAAATATTTTTAAATCTTTTATGCTTTCCCCACCCCCACTAGAGCTATACCTTGAGTGCCCTACTATCCATTCTTAATTAGCACATTCATTTAGATAATATCACCAACTTTAACACCTATGTTTTTTTGTTCTATTGTTGGTGACATCTTTTGATGATCTGCTTCTATCACTGCTTGCTTGTCCCTACAACCACACCAACCCCCTCCACTTCTCTCTCTCTCTCTCCGCGCCCCCCCCCCCCCCCCCCCCCCCCCCCTCCCCACACACACCTTAAACCAGCTTATATTTCAACTCTTTCTTGGACTCGAACTCAAGTTCTGTCGAAGGGTCATGAGGACTCGAAACGTCAACTCTTTTCTTCTCCGCCGATGCTGCCAGACCTGCTGAGTTTTTCCACGTAATTCTGTTTTTGTTTTGGATTTCCAGCATCCGCAGTTTTTTTGTTTTTAACAATTTATACTTCATGAGAAGAGAATGCTGACTGGTTGGCAAGTGGACTCTGATTGGTAGAGGCATTGCCATGGAGAATGCACTAGTTAACTGATGACTGACAGTTAACTGCAAAGCTTTGTTTAAATTCAAGCCAGGCAGTTTGACTCTGATTGGCCAAGGCATTATCCTAGGGAATGAACCAGAGAATGGCTGTCGCCTATTTTGTTTAGTTGTTTATTTTGTACATGTTCTTTCCATCTGCAAAGAACAAGGCTCATATTAATATGGGTAGCTTCTAGCATGCAGAACTGTACCACACTACAAGCCTGACTTATAATCTTGAATTGATTGTCAACCACATATAAACATACAAATTAGGAGCAGGAGGAGGCCTGCTCCTCCATTCAATAAGATCATGGCTGATCTAATTTTAACCTCAACTTCCCAATCCTGCCTACTCCCAATAACCTTTCACCTCCTTGCTTATCAAGAATATATCTACTTCTGCCTTAAAGATATTCAAAGGCTCTGCCTCAACAACCTTTTGAAGAAGAGAATCTCAAATTTTAATGGTCTAGTAATCCAGAGATCCAGAGCAACGCCCTGGGGACCCAAGCTCAAATCCCACCATGCAGACAGCAAAATCCGAACCCAACAAAAATATGGAACCAAAGGTCCAATGACGACCATGAAACCACTGTCAACCATTGCAAAGCCCCACCTGGTCCACCACATCTAATGTAGAACACTGTGTTTTGAGTTTTGCAAGCACGGGCTGGCTGGGTATAGTCAGTACCTTGCCTGTTGCAGACACATGCTCACTCTCTCCTGACTCTCTGTCTTGCTCCCACACACACACTCACTCTCATTCCCACACACAAACTCATTCACTCTCTCACTCCCACATACACACGTAAGCACACTCACTCTCTCACCCCATACATTCAATAGTTCATTCTCTGACTCCCACACCCACTCACCCTCTCACCCCACACACACATTCACTCACACTCACTCCCATACACAATCTTGCTCTCTCACACACTCCCTCTCTCTCACTCCCACACACACTCACTCCCTCTCTCCCACAAACACACACACACTCACTCTCTCACTCCCACACACATGCTCACTCTCGCAATCCCACACATACACACACACACTCTCACTGCCACACACACTCTTTCTCATGCCTACACACAGACACTCACTGTCTCTTACACACATACTCACTCACTCTTGCTCTGCACACATACGCACTCTCACTCCCACACACAACAGTCACCTTCTCACTCACACACACACACACACACACACTCACTCCCACACACAACACACACTAACTCTCTCACTCCCACACACACACACTCACTCATTCTCTCATTCCACACACACACACAGACACACATACTCTCTCACTCCCATACACACAGAACACACACACTCTCTTACTCCCATATACACACACACACTCACTCACTCACTCTCTCACTCCCACACACAAAACACACACTCTCTCACTCCCACACACACACACACACTCTCTCACTCCCACACACACACACACACACACACTCTCACTCTCACTCCCACACACACACACAGACACACACAGTGTCTCACTCCCACACACACACACAGACACACATACTCTCTCACTTCCACAAACAACACACACTCACTCACTCCCACACAAAGACACACTCACTCTCTTACTCCCATATACACACACACACTCACTCACTCACTCTCTCACTCCCACACACAAAACACACACACTCTCACTCCCACACACACACACACACACTCTCACTCCCACACACACACACACACACTCTCACTCCCACACACACACACACCCACACTCTCACTCCCACACACACACAGACACACACAGTCTCTCACTCCCACACACACAGACACACACAGTCTCTCAATCCCACACACATACACAGACACACATACTCTCTCACTTCCACACACAACACACACTCACTCACTCCCACACAAAGACACACTCACTCTCTCATTCCATACACACACAGACACACACACTCTCACTCCCACACACGCAGACACACACACTCTCTTACTCCCACAAACACACACACTTACTCACTCTCTCATTCATACACACACACACACTCACACTCTCTCGCACACACACTCACTCACTCTCTCATTCCACACACACACACATACTCTCACACCCACGCACACACAAAGGGAAGAATTTTACGCCTCGCTGGCGGGCACTCACCCAACCTGATCGGGCGTAAAATAATGTGAGAAGAAGCTGTGTGAACGTCCTGACGTCATCCTGCATGTGTGCATTCTTCAGGTCAGCAAGTGCACATGGGTGTCAGAGCCATGCCCGCCTTCAATTATGAGACCACTTGAGGCCATTAAAAATCCAATTGAACCCGATTTTACATTGCCCGTGCGATCTCATGCTCATCGTATGGGCAAAATGGGCAGGCGGGCAGCCCACGTTTTGTAAAATCTCATCCAAGGGTGGGATAAAAAGGGTTAGCAGAATTGCCAGTATGAATAGTGAGGAATTTAGGAGATAGTTTGCTGCTGGTTACTTATTTGAATGTGACAGCTTCATCTCAGTTCTGAGCTTCATTCTTAGCATTTCTGGGCCTCTTTTCAGGGCTCATTGGTGTCTCCAAAGCCCCTGGAGGATTTTGACTGTGTGGACCCTTCCTGGTATCAGACAGCCTTCTGTTACCCTGGTAGTGGGGATTGAGGTCTCCACGGGAGGCACCTTCTCTGAGGAGGAAGAGAGGGGCAGAAGGGAGAGGGGGCCACGTGTCCCAAAGCAGCTTCCAGGGGAGCAACCTGTGGGAGAAGAGGTACAAGCACAAGGGGTGCAGGGCCAGCAGGAAGTCCAAGACGTAAGGAGCCGCAGAAGATGCCATTATCCTGCTGCATTTACAGGCAGCAATGCAGCAATGTGTCCAAGGTGCAATGCCAAAGGAGGCTCTGCCTCTTCAGGGTGACCGTGACCTCTATTTATCAGATGATTGGGCCTGCGATCACCTCCAAATGCGTGGGTAGAAGCCCCATGCCAGTGGCTCTGAAGGTCATGGTGGCCCTCAACTTATATACCTTTGGCTCTTTCCAGGGGTCAGTGGGGGATCTTTGTGGAGTGTCCCAATCAGCTGTCCACAGTTGTGCCAAGCTGGTGACAGAAGCTCTGTTCAGGTGGGTAATGACATTTATTCATTTCCATAGAACCATAGAACACTACACACAGAAAACAGGCCATTCATCCCTTCTAGTCTGTGCCAAAATATTATTCCGCTAGTCCCATTGACCTACACCTAGTCCATAACCCTTCAGACCTCTCCCATCCATGTATCTATCTAATTTATTCTAAAAACTTAAGAGTGAGCCCGCATTTACCACGTCAGATGGTAGCTCGTTCCACACTCTCACCACTCTCTAAGTGAAGAGGTTCCCCCTAAACCTTTCCCCTTTCACCCCAAAGCCATGTCCTCTCATGTTTATTTCTCCTAATCTAAGTGGAAAGAGCCTACTTGCATTTACTTTGTCTATACCCCTCATAATTTTGTAAACTTCTATCAAATCTCCCCTCATTCTTCTACGCTCCAAGAAATAAAGTCCTAACCTGTCTTTCCCTGTAACTCAACTCCTTAAGACCCGGTAACATTCTAGTAAATCTTCTCTGCACTTTCTCAATCTTACTGATATCTTTCCTGTAGTTAGGTGACCAGAGCTGCACGCAATACTCCAAAGTTGGCCTCACCAATGTCTTATACAACCTCACCATAACATCCCAACTCCTATACTCAATACTTTGATTTATGATGGCCAGTATGCCAAAAGCTTTCTTTACAATCCTGTCTACCTGTGACGCCACTTTCAGGGAACTATGTATCTGAACTCCCAGATCCCTTTGTTCCTCCGCACTCCTCAGTGCCCTACCATTTACTGGGTATGTCCTACCTTGGTTTGACCTTCCAAAATGTAACACCTCACACTTTTCTGCATTAAATTCCATCTGCCATTTTCTGGCCCATTTTTCCAGTTGGTCCAGATCCCTCTGCAAGCTTTGAAAGCCTTCCTCGCTGTCCACAACGCCTCCAATCTTAGTGTCATCAGCAAACTTGCTGATCCAATTTACCACATTATCATCCAGATCATTGATATAGACAACAAACAACAATGGTCCCAGCATAGATCCCTGAGGCACACTACTAGTCACAGACTTCCAGTCTGAGAAGCAATCATCCACTACCACTCTCTGTCTTCTCCCACACAGCCAATTTCGAATCCAGTTTACAACCTCTCCATGGATACCAAGTGTCTGAACCTTCTGAACTAATCTCCCATGTGGGACTTTGTCAAAGGCCTTACTAAAGTCCATGTAGACCACATCCATAGCCTTTCCTTCATCTACTTTCTTGGTAACCTCCTCGAAAAACTCTACAAGGTTCGTTAAACACGACCTACCATGCACAAAGCCATGCTGACTATCCTTAATCAGTCCTTGGCTGTCCAAATAATTATATATACGATCTCTCAGAATACCTTCCAATAATTTACCTACTACTGACGTCAGGCTCACTGGCCTGTAATTACCTGATATACTTTTGGAGCCTTTTTCAGACAATGGAACAACATGAGGTACCCTCCAATCCTCCAGCACCTTACCCGTGGCTAAGGACATTTTAAATATTTCTGCCAGGGCCCCTGCAATTTCTATACTAGTCTCCCTCAAGGTCTGAGGGAATATCATGTCAGGCCCAGGGGATTTATCTACCTTTATTCGCTGTAAGGCAGCAAGCACCTCCTCCTCTTAAATCTCTATATGTTCCATGAAACTACTGCTTGTTTCCCTTCCTTCCTTATACACAATGCCAGTTTCCTGAGTAAGTACTGATGGAAAAAAATTGTTTAAGATCTCCCACATCTTGTGAGGCTCCACACATAGACAACCACTCTGATCTTCAAGGGGACCAATTGTGTCCCTTACTATCCTTTTACTCTTAATATACTTGTAGAAACCCTTCGGGTTTACCTTCACATTATCTGCCAAAGCAACCTCATGTCTTCTTTTTGCCTTCCTGATTTCCTTCTTTAGTATTTTCTTACATTTTCTATACTCTACAAGAACCTCATTTGCTCCTTGTTGCCTATACCTGCTATACACCTCTCTCTTCCTCTTAACCAGATCGCCAATATCCCTTGAAAACCAAGGTTCCCTATGCCTGTTAACTTTGCCTTTAATCCTGACAGGAACATGCAAACTGCACACTCAAAATTTCGCCTTTGAATGCCTTCCACTTACTGAACACATCCTTGCCAGAAAACAACTTATCCCAATTCACTCTTCCTAGATCCTTTCTCATTTCCACAAAATTGGCCTTTCTCCAATTTAGAATCTCAACTCGAGGACCAGACCCATCCTTATCCATAATTAGCTTAAAACTAATGACATTGTGGTCACTGGACCCAAAATGTTCGCCTACACATACTTCTGTCACCTGATCTGTCTGGTTCCCTAATAGGAGATCAAGTATTGCATCCTCTCTCGTTGGTACCTCTATATATTGATTTAGAAAACTTTCCTGAACACATTTGACAAACTCCAAGCCTTCCAGCCCTTTTACAGTATGGGAATCCCAGTCAATATGTGGAAAGTTAAAATCTCCTACTATCACAACTTTCTGTTTCTTACATTGGTCTGCTGTCTCTCTACAGATTTGCTCCTCCAATTCTCTCTGACTATTGGGTGGTCTATAATACAACCCTATTAGTGTGGTCACACCTTTCCCATTCCTCAGCTCCACCCATATGGCCTCTGTAGATGAGCCCTCCGGGCTGTCCTGCTTGCGCACAGCTGTGATATTTTCCCTGACTAGTAATGCCACTCCTCCCCCTTTCATCCTTCCCCCTCTATCACATCTGAAACAACGGAACCCCGGAACATTGAGCTGCCAGTCCTGCCCCTCCTGCAACCAAGTCTCACTAATAGCAATAATGTCGTAATCCCACGTGCCAATCCACGCCCTAAGCTCATCTGCCTTTCTGACAATACTCCTTGCATTGAAATAGATGCACCTGAGAACATTTCTATCACGTATGGACCCTTGATTTCTGTCTATACATGCATTCCTCGCTTGACCTTTATCCTCCTCCTCCTCACTATCTGCTCTAACACTCTGGTTCCCCTCCCCCTGCAAATCTAGTTTAAATGCCCCGGAGCAGCACTAGCAAACCTACCCACAAGGATGTTAGTCCCCCTCCAGTTCAGGTGCAAACTGTCGGAACAGGTCCCACCTTCCCTGGAACAGAGCCCAATTGTCAAGAAACATGAAGCCCTCCCTCCTACACCATATGGACAAGCTAGCCAGGCTGAGCAAGTAAGAGGCTTTACAGTGATTGCTGGGTTCCCCCACATCTGGGGTCCAATCGACTGCACACATGTGGCCATCAAAGCGCCAGCGGGTCAGCTGGGTGCCTTTGTCAACAGGAAGGGATTCCACTTGATGAACATCCAGATAGTGTGTGATCACAGGATGCAGATTCTGCATGTCTGTGCACGCACCCTGGCAGCTCCCATGACGCTTATATCCTAAGACACTCCCAGGTGCCGAGGCTCTTCAGTGCTCCAGCCTGACTGGATGGATGGTTGCTGGGTGACAAGGGCTACCCGTTGAAAAGGTGGCTTATGACATCTCTCTGCCACCCAAGAACAGAGGCCGAGCAACGGTACAACAGAAGCCATGCCTCCACAAGGGCGGTGATAGAGAGGACCATAGGTCTTCTGAAGATGCACTTCTGATGCCTAGACCATTCAGGGGGAGAACTACATTACCACCCAGAACCGGTGTCACTGGTAGTGGTCAGATGCTGCGCTCTCCACAATCAGGCACTGGCAAGGGGACCCACTGGAGGAAGAGGATCTTGACACAGCTCCACAGGCCACAGAGGATGAACCCAGTAATGAGTCAGAAGAGGAACATGGTAAGATAATGCTGAGGGCATAGAGGCAGATCTGAATAACCTTCAGGGAGGCAGGGACACCAGGGATGCCTTGATCCAACGCTTCTTCAGCTAGGCTGCCAAAGACCTGTTTCCACCTCATGCCAGGGCTGCCACCTCCATCCTGGATGTCTGAAACAACCCTTTCATTTGAACCCAAAGTCCACTCAGTGCCTGTGCAATAAAATTTAGAGCCACTCATGTCCAGCATTACATACTGGTGTACCCTGCACCAAGAAAGTACAAAGGTGAAGCATATTCAGGTCATTATGACAAAAACAAAATTGATCTCATTTTGAAAATCCAAAAAAATTAACATAACCATCCCTGGTTTTCATTCCCAGACCAATAAACATAAACAAAATATTACACAACAGAAGATCACCTGTGACCAGTCCCTCTTGTGCTCATGGTGCCTTAAACTTACGTTTGCGAGTGCTACGTCTTGGTGTACCCCCCCGCCCCCACTCCCCCTCCTGGCAGCAGCATTTGAGACAGCCTGCTGAATCTGGTATCTTGTTGGCCTTGATGACCTTGGCAGTTGTCCTCAGGCCAGTGGAGCCTCTGCTGACCCTGCCTGGGGGGAAGCAGCCAGTGCTAAGGCTGGCATCTCCCCAGCCTTCGTAGCCTCATCAGATGCCATGATCACTGGCAGAGGGGCAGAGGAGCTGCTGCTATCATCCAGAGTGCCCTGAGAGGAGCCCACAGTGACGACAAGCAGCTTGTGTGCCAAAGTGAGGTCACTCTGGACCTCCCTGTTCTTCATTGATGGACAGGCAACTAGCTGGGATACTGGGTCCATGACCACTTGAGGTCATTACCTGTATCAGGGTTGCAGATGTGTGTGCAACCCCAGGAACCCCTGATTCTGTTCCTGGAGCTGCCTCTCCATGAGAGTCACCACTCTTTCAATGGAGGAGGCTCAGAAATGAGGATCAACATGCTCTACATGGACTCCTCCGCAACAGACACCATGGAATGCATACCCTCATGGATCTCCACCAGATCCTCCTGCACATCCTGCTGGACATCCAGCATCTGCTGCCTAATGGACGACTCCAGAGGCTCATCATCTGCCTTCGACTCAGCATTTTCCTGGTCTCCAGCAGTCCTCTGACTGACGGCGCCCTGGGCACTTTCTGCCTCCACCTGCTCCTTAAGCTAGTGTGAAGTGCCCTTACCGCAGTGCTCTGACATCCTAACCAAGGATCTAACACCCACCGAGGTGCTGGTATCTGCGCTGGTGCCTGGTTCAGAGAGCAGGTGCGACGCAGGTACATGTGAAGACTGGCAGTCCCCTGGTGTCAGGCGTGGCTCTTTGGGTCCTGAGATTGAGTGCGTGCTGGCGAATCTAAGGGAGAACAACAACATGTAATTTAAGTCATCACAATGTCACTGTGCATGGCAGGCAGCCTGATGAGACAATGGAGATGTGCATCATGGTGCCATCATCTTTCAATGATCAATGGGGAATCCAGTTTTGAGGCTCCCATCAATGATGAGATTACCTAAGGATGTTTGCACCATCCAAAACGCTCACCTCTGTGTACTGCATTCTTACCTTCATCTGACACCCCAGCCTCTCTGCGCCTGGCTGACTGAGGTGTGTGGTGCCTCTCCAACTTCAAGGCATCTTGCTCGAATCTGGAATCGATTAGGAGGTTTTGGGGGCCTCCGCCTCTTCGTGACCTTTCAGTGTTGTTATGGATTGTCTTCTCCTGAAAGGATAGAGGAGCATGGACTAGTCTACTCCCTACCTGCAGTGCCATCGCAGCCTGGCCAACCCCACCTGAGGAACACCTTGCAGGGCACAATCGAGTCGTGGCCCTTGAGCCGCAAGGCACTCAGTTCAAACAGCCAGGGCTCACCCCCTTGGCCAGCTCTGGCGTCATTTACAGTTGGTGCTCAGACTCTAACACCCTTGAGCTCCACAGGGGAATGGCCAGACCTTAACACTGCAACACATTGATCCATGCCAACACGGTACTCACCCTTCCTGAGCGCAGCAGGTTGTTAAACCTCTTGCGGCACTGGACCCATGCGCGCCGCACAACATCATGGCTGCTGACCTGCGCTGCCACCTCCTCCCAAGCTCCTTTTGTTAGGTGCGGTGGCCACCTCCTTCCATCTCTGGGCACAAGGGTGTCCCTCCTGGCAGCCACCTCCTCCAGGAAAACCGTGAGGCACTCATCCGAAAACTGGGGGGCCGTGTGCCCACCTGACCTGCCCTCCCACCTGGCGTCTCTAGGTACTTGATGCCATAACTTCGGTGTTCGCCACGCCTCAAATATGTTCTTCAAGGATCTGATGGTGCCATTTTTAAACCGGCCATCAGGTTGCCATTGGACCAGGCGGCTGACAGGCCCCTGCCTGCCCCTTCCTGACCACTGGGAAGACGCATTTCATGCTGGGTGGGCCGTAATTGACCAACCAGCATGAAATCACGGTCAGGGCCGATCACATGTGGCAGCCCATTTCCCGAATTGTCGTGAGACCCGCGATCATGCCCGGGTGCCAAGGGTAAATTTTGGCCAAAGTCTCTCACTGCCACACACATACACATACTCTCTCACTCACTCTTTCTCTCAATCCCACACACACACACACACACACACACACACTCACTCACTCTTACTCCCACACATACACTCACTCTCACACATATAAACGCACGCACACACTCTCTCACTCCCACACACACACATGCACACTCTCTCAGTCCCACACAATCACTCTCTCACTCACACACACACACACGCGCAACACGCACTTTCACTCCCACACACACTCAACTGTTTCATTCCAACTCTCACACACACTCTCTCACTACCACGCACACACTGACACTCACTCTCTTACTCTCACAAACATCCTCACTCCCACATACACACACACACTCTCTCCCAATACACACACTCTCTCACTCCCACACACAAACTGATAGTCACTCTCTTACATACACACACACTCAATTTCTCACTCTCACATTCACTCACTGGGTGGAATTTTCCCTTCATGCCCGCAGCGGATTGCGTGGAGGGTGGGAGTGGAGAATCCAGCGGCAGGCAAAAAGTCGGCAATCCGTTGGCATAAAAACAACTTCCTATTCTCCCAGTGGTGGGTTTATGGCGGGTTGGTTATCCCGCTGACTAGTGGTGTGAATGCAATTTGCATTCATTAACATCACATGAATGCTCATTAAAACAGCTGCTTGCTGGGATCTGGTCACCCTTCCAATCTTGCAGGAAATTACTTCGGCCTCAAACCTGTTTGAAAAGGGGTGGAGTGCACAAGTTGGATCTCAGTTCCCACATGTCTGTCCTTGGCTTGCTGCACTGTTCCAGTGAAGCCCAACGCAAACTGGAGGAACAACACCTCATCTTCCGACTAGGCACTTTACAGCCTTCCGGACTGAATATCGAATTCAACAACTTTAGGTCGTGAGCTCCCTCCCCCATCCCCACCCCCTTTCTGTTTCCCCCTTTCTTTTTTTTTCTCTTTCCAACAAATTATAAAGATTTTCCTTCTCCCACCTATTTCCATTATATAAAAAAAAACACCCCCACTAGAGCTATACCTTGAGTGCCCTACCATCCATTCTTAATTAGCACATTCGTTTAGATAATATCACCAACTTTAATTTTAACACCTATGTGTTCTATTGTACCATTGTCGTTGACATCTTTTGATGATCTGCTTCTATCACTGCTTGTTTGTCCCTACAACCACACCCCCCACCTCTCTCTCTCTCTATCTCTCTGCCCCCCACACACACACCTTAAACCAGCTTATATTTCAACTCTTTCTTGGACTCAAACTCAAGTTCTGTCGAAGGGTCATGAGGACTCGAAACGTCAACTCTTTTCTTCTCCGCCGATGCTGCCAGACCTGCTGAGTTTTTCCAGGTAATTCTGTTTTTGTCTCAGTTCATTGGTAACTTTGAGGTGAATGCAACATACTTAGCCCACCTGCCATAGTGCTGTGCCGGTCTTGTTGTGATGAACACCACACTGCTGGGGCTGTAGGTTTGGTCTGCTCTTGCTTTTTACCTACATTGTCCCGAGGAACATCACTGTGCTGTGGTATTCATGCAGGCCTTCACTTTCAGAAACTAGCACTTCAACTGGGGGTGGACTGTTAGACGAGGCTGGGGTTGATGTTTCCTCCACTCCGATGTTTTTTTTCTTTTTCCTCCTTCACCGTTTTGCTCCTTGCCTAGTTCCCTTGGGGTTGCTCTCAGCTCCCGCCTCTTGTTCATCTTCCTGCCTGGATCAGTGCCTGGTGCTGGCTCCTGGGCCACTTTCTGGGGCTGTCAGCCCAGCCTCCAGACGCTAATTCCCTTTGTGGCTTTCCTCCAGCCAGCACTGCCCTTTCTCTGCCCGCCTGGCTTCTTCTTTCTCTTCACCCTGGCCGGGCTCCTCTTCACCTTCCCCTTGCAGCTGGTAGCCACTTTCAGCTGCCGGCCCGTGGCTTTGGGGTTGGGGCGGTGACCGGGCAGCTCCAGCCCTCCAGGTGCTGCCGGTTGATCTTGAAGGAGCCCAAGGCCCTGGTGCCCGCCGTCTGCAGCAGCGAGCCCTTGGTGACCAGGCTCCGGACCACCTAGTTCACCCACAAGTTGATCCATGGCACGTCGTAGCCAGCGGCCGACAGCGCCTTCTTGACACCGGCCAGCGAGAGGCTGCAGCGCTCCTGGGAAGATGCCACTGCATCCAGGTTGTGGCTGGCCACAGTGGGTCCTCCCGCTGCCTGCTGCCCCTTGGGTGGGCTCCTCCACCTCCTCACCTTCCTGTATAGGGAGGGACCTTCAAGCACATCACACGATGACATCTGGGTGACTCCTGCGAGAGGAGGCGGCACCTTCAGCACCTTCCCTTCCTCAACCCCTCCTGGCCTCCCCCTCCGTCCTAATGGCCGTTCCACAATCCTCGCCGTGGGGACTGAAACTACTCAAAGCAAGCAGTGTGATGCCCAGGCTTTGAACCCAGAGCCTCTCACACCGTAAATGAGAACATTACCCCTCAGCCAACATATTCCAACCACCTGAACACAAGGTGGGCAAAGGGAAAGGAAGGCTGTGGAATGGTAGTGAAGGATGAGGGTGAACACGGAGGAGTAAACACGAGTCTGCTTAGAAAGAAAGGAGGAAGACCTCCTTGCGATGAAAGCCACTGAAAGCCAACGGCATTAGCGCTGTTAAAGGGCAACTCAGAACTCAGTGGCTTCACATCACAGTCGCTGCATCTCAAGAGTATCTAGGAATGTAGAATTTGGGAATGGGCGGCAATAGTGAGGGAGACACAGCTGTATCATATCCGGCCTTCCATCAATGAAGGCCTGTCACCTGTTCACCAGGTGTGACACTTCTAACGAGCCAAAGGACATCCACTCACATCAAACACATAGGAGCGCCACCCCCTGGAAGTTCCCCTCCAATTCACTCACCATCCTGACTTGGAAATATATCGCCATTCCTTTACTGTCACTGAGTCAAAATCCTGGAACTCCCTCCCTAACAACACTGTGGGTGTATCTACACCACATGGACTGCAGTGATTCAAGAAGACAACTTACCATCACCTTCTCAAGGGCAATTAGGGATGGGCAATAAGTGCTCAAATAGCCAGTGATGCCCACATCCCATAAATGAATTTAAAAAACTGTCTGGTCGTTTATGTGCCACATCAGGGGTTGGAGAACAGAGCTAGGTTGGGTCACTCATCTCAATTAAACTTTAGCGTCCCACACAGGGCTCAAGATGTTACATATCTGTGATGTCATCTTGGTCATCTTGATGTGTGTGCTGGTGTCTCAGGAGCAAGGTGGCATCAGCCACCATGTAAGTAGGCAGGAAAAACTATGGACCATTACAGTTTGATACATTTCATCTTCTGAGCTTCACTTTCTTGCCCCTCAAATTATTAATTTCTTCAATGTTTCCTTTCAGAGAGAAGGCAAAAGCACATAGGGATCCTTTGTCAGGGTCCTAATGCAATTGAGGAGGCAAAGGAGGGAAAGGCAACTCCGTGTGCAGCTTCAGCAGGAGGGACATGGTCAAGCGGAGCCGTAGCAGGAACAGGAGGGTCAGGAGGAGAGGCCCAGACAGTGGGGTTGCCTCGCCACTCCTAGGGTTTATCTCCTATTTACAAATGAGTGACAGGCAATGCCGTGCATGTCTGTGCTCGTCCAGAGATCTGGTACATCATAAATTCCATAGTCATCATGAAGACCTGACACCACGTGGTGTTGGAGGGTGTCCCCTGCCTGTGGCTTTGAAAGTGACCACAGTGATATATTTCTTTGCCTCTGGTTCTTTCAAGGATCAACAGGCGACCTGTGCAGCATCTCTCAGTCCACATCGATGCATAAAGGAGGTCACAGATGCCCTTTCCAGGAAGGCCTATCATTATGTCAGGTTTGCTTTGCATGAGGATAGCCAGACTGCGAAATTCATCAGCTTCACCACCATCTCAGGCTTCCCAAGAGTGCAGGATGCAATAAATTGCACCCATGTGGCTACATGGGCTCCATGGCAGCAGGCCCTAAGGTTTATACATTGCAAAGGCTATCATTACATCAATGTACAACTGATGTGTGATCACTGGAAGCACATACTGCATATTTGTGCACGGTATCCTGCGAGTTGCTGTGACTCCTACATCCTGAGTCACTTCCAGGTGCCTGAGGTTTTCAAGGGGCCATTATTTCTGCAGGGATGGCTGCTTGGGGATAAGGGGCACCCACTGAAACACTGACTGATGACACCAGCGCATCGCCCTCAGAGTCCTTCCAAGGAGAGGTACAATGCTGCTCACAGCTCCACACATTCCCTTGTACTGCAGATCATAGGGCTTCTGAAGATATGCTTCAGAAGCATGCATCGCTCAGATGGTTCACTACAATACACGCCTGACTGGGTTTCCCCCATCATCGCAGTGTGTTGCACCCTGCACAATCTGGCAATGCAAAGAGGTGAACCCCTGCCAGAGAATGAACTGAAGGAAGATGAGAGCTCATCAGAGGATGAAGATCCAGAGCCCCAGGAACCTCAGGAGGTTGCTGAGGATCAGTACGAGCGCGATCACGCTAAGGAGGAAGGAAGGAAGGCTGGGAGATGTGTCCATGAATATGCTAATTGCCAACAGGTTCCAGGAAGAGTAAAGTCAAGTGAGGGAATATGGCTACATCTCTCCTAGCCCTCAATGCCAATTACTTTCATCTCAGGGGTGTCCACCCACTTGCAGCGAGAATGAGTTCTGCATGCACACTTGCGCACTCTGATCTCATCGCCAGGCCGTGCTTTAGTCTGTGGGACCCTGTGAGTGAGCTCACTCTGGGAACTGAGAGTCCACTTAGGAACAAGAGCAATGCGAGAGAAGACTTGGAGCCTTCACCGCCATCTAATGATGTAAACACTGATGCAACTGAGATGGCGACATGCCTAGGCATCTCCTCCGCCTGTGCATGTCTTTTCTTCTACCACTACCACTGAGGAGACACAAATGCCACTAGAATATCAATGCTGATGAGCTGCCCTCATTCAAAGGTGAACCTTGAGGAAGAAGGGTTTGAAACTCTTATATCTCACACTTCCAATAAAGATTTAAACACATCTCCCTGACATCACACAAGGGTGTGGAGACTAGTTCAACTGAGGATGACATCACAGGAATGTGGATCTCACAGTGGGACATGATCACGGAGTTGAAGGATGGCTAAACCTCGAAATAAGAGAATTCCAAAGAACAAAATCACAATGCCTTCAGCTGCCCAAAACATTCACATAACCATCAAATGAATTCACAAAAGTGCAATTTCTTTACATGTATAGTACACCCAAGACCCAAAAGTGACACCAATTTTTCTTGACTTTCCTAACTGTACCGCTTCGCCTGGGTGCAGCTCCGACACCTGCAGCTGAGGTGGAGGCAGCCTGTTGATTGCTAATTCCAGATGTCTGCGATAACCTTGGTGGACATCCTCTGGCGGCCTGTGGCTGAAGGGCCCTTGCCTGATAAGGGTCACCTGCTTAACGGTAGAAGCGCCCTCGGCAGCTTGAAAAGTTGGAGTGAACCAGGTCACAGGCAGAGGGGTTCTGAGATGAGGCCCCCGGGATGTATGGCTGACGCTCATCCTCTCTGAGGGTGCCTGAAGGCCCCGCCCTGGCTCCTGCAGGACATGATGCAGCTGGAGGAAGGTCAAGGTGCCTTGACCCCATGTCGCCTATATCTTCATGGTGCCCACCATGGTTTGTGGCCAAGGAGTGCAGGGTCGAGTGCAAATCCTGCAAGACCTGCTGGACCAAAGTCTCCATGGTGGTCGCCAGCCTTCCCATGGTGACCTTGAGGCACTCACACATTGCAGCCATGACATCAGACGCCTCCATCATTCACTCTAGTCTGCTGAGTGGCTGTCGAATCTCTGCCTGATGTTCTGCCACCTGTTGCTGCATCTCCACCATTGAGTTGGCGGCTGGTTCCAGAGGCTCATCATCAAATTTGGACTGAGCAGGTGGCTGGTCTCCAGCAGCCCTCCGAGTGCCAGAGACCTGGGCTGTCCCTGCCTCTGACAGGGATGTGTCTGTTAGGTGTTTCCCGAAAGTAAGCCCGAGCCTAATCTACAGCTGTGCTCCACCGACGTGTTTGTCTCTGAGCTGGTGGAGGGTGCGTGTGAGCATTGTGAAGGTTCTTCAAGAGTTTCCTCTTCGGACTTGGTCTGGGGGCTCGCACTGGTGCTCGACTGGCTTGGGGGCCTCGATCTGCTAGTGCCTAGAAAATAGAGCTTCAGATAATGAGCATGGACTGTATAAGGCTGCATATGACTCACTGTGATTATCAGGATTTGATGAGGTGCTGGAGCTGTGACCTATATAATGTTGCTGGGAGAGGCTGATGTCCCCTTCCCAACAGGAGCGATCCCTATCCTCCTCAGCCAGCTCAGCTGCAGCCTCCTCAAACTCAGTGAGGGCAATGACGTCAGCCATCCCTCCCCTGGTCTGCAATGTCCTGTGCCTGTCGTGTGCCTGTTTGGCCTGTATGAAGAAGAAAGAAAGGCATGTGTTGAGAAGGGATGGCACAGAGGTTGGGTGAGATGCATGTTCCCTGTGTGTGGTGAGCCCTCCCCAGAAGAGCAAGAGGATGGAGTGTGTGCAACATGATAGATGGAATGGTGGTGATGTGAAAGTCTCAGTGAGAGAATTAGTGTTTATGTGTGTCCCCTGCTAATGGTTGTGTGAGATTCCTAAACAGAGTAGCCGTTTGAGTGAATGATGAGAGTTTGATATTGGAGGAAGTTGAAGGATGACTTACCTTGGCGGAGAAGATGAGATCACTCATCCTCTTCCTACACAGGATGGCATTTTGGGTGCAGTCGCTAGCCACGCTAACCTGCTATGTGACAGCCTTCCAGGCCGGCGAGATGAGCTGCTCCACTTCCTGCAGCCATCCCTGGGATATAGGACTTGCCTGTGTGCCTGCACTCCTCTGATCAAGGTCTGGAGGGCCTGGTGGGTGAAGCAGGATGCTGCCTTCTTCTTGAGGCTCTCAGCCTTCTTATTGTGGCTGTAAGACAGGTGGGCTAGAGATATTATGTGTTGGACTGGCGCTTAAATATGGCACTCGGACCTTCGACCCTGCCAGCTGATGGCGGGCGGAGGAATCAGCTCCCAGAAATGTCTGGTAGCCAGAAGAGGAAGGCCGAGAATCTGAAGAAGAAGGCAGTACCCCACTTCACCCAACAGGCCCTCCAGGCCTTGATCAGAGGAGTGTAGGTGCAAAGGCATGCGCTGTATCCCAGCGATGGCCGCCGGAAGCACAGAAGCACCACTCCAGAGCAGGAGACCATGGCTGGCAACTGCACCCAAAGTACCATCCAGTGTAGGGAGAGGATGAATGATCTCATCTGCTCCGTCAGGATAAGTCATCCTTCAACTCCCTCCAATATCAAACTCTCATCATGACACCATGCACTCAAATGGCTACTCTCTTCAGGGGTCTCACACAACCATTAGTGGGGGACACATATCAACCCTCATTCTCTCACCAAGACTTTGACATCGTCACCATCCTGTATATCATGTTGCTCATACTCCATCCTCTGGCTCTTCTGGGGAGAGCTTACCACACACAGGGCATGTGCATCTCACCCAACATCTGCTCCATCCGTTCTCATCACATGCCTTTCTTTCTTCTTCATACAGGCCAAGCTGGCGCACAACAGTGTTTGTGCCACTAGTCGGTGGGATAACCGACCTACAATTAACACACCATCAGGAGAATTACAACCTATTTTTACAATGGCAGATTTGCAACTTATTGCCTGCCACTGGATTCTTCGCTCCCGCCCACCACAATACCTACCGTGGGTGAGATAGGAGAATTCCGCCCACTCAATCTCTCACTCCCAGACACACACACACTCACACACACACACACTCTCTCTCACTCCCACACACACTCACACACACACACACTCTCTCTCACTCACACACACACACACACACACACACACTCTCTCTCACTCCCACACACACACACGCACACACACACTCTCTCTCACTCACACACACACACACACACATACTCTCTCACTCCCAGACACACGCACGCACGCACACACACACACACACACACACACTCTCTCACTCCCACACACACACACTCTCTCACTCCCACACACACACACTCTCTCACTCCCACACACACACACGCACACACACATACTCTCTCACTCCCAGACACACACACGCGCGCACACACACACACACACACAAACTCTCTCACTCCCACACACACACACTCTCTCACTCCCACACACACACACTCTCTCACTCCCACACACACACACACGCACACACACATACTCTCTCACTCCCAGACACACACACTCTCTCACTCCCACACACACACACTCTCCCACTCCCACACACACACACGCACACACACATACTCTCTCACTCCCAGACACACGCACGCGCACGCACACACACACACACTCTCTCACTCCCACACACACACACTCTCTCACTCCCACACACACACACACACACACACTCTCTCTCACTCACACACACACACACACACACACACACTCTCTCACTCCCACCCACACACACTCTCTCACTCCCACACACACACGCACACACACACTCTCTCTCACTCACACACACACACACACACTCTCTCACTCCCACCCACACACACTCTCTCACTCCCACACACACACACACACACACACTAACTCTCTCACTCCCAGACACACACACTCTCTCACTCCCACACACACACACTCTCCCACTCCCACACACACACACGCACACACACATACTCTCTCACTCCCAGACACACGCACGCGCGCGCACACACACACACACACACACACACACTCTCTCACTCCCACACACACACACTCTCTCACTCCCACACACACACACACACACACTCTCTCTCACTCACACACACACACACACACACACACTCTCTCACTCCCACCCACACACACTCTCTCACTCCCACACACACACGCACACACACACTCTCTCTCACTCACACACACACACACACACACACTCTCTCACTCCCACCCACACACACTCTCTCACTCCCACACACACACACACACACACTCTCTCACTCCCACACACACACACTCTCACTCCCAGACACACACACACACACACACTCACTCACTCCCACATACACTCTCTCACTCCCAGACACACTCTCTCACTCCCACACATATGGCGGAATTTTCCCATTCTGCCCGCAGTGGCTTTTGTGGCAAGTGGGAGTGGAGAATCTGGAGAGAGCCAAAAAGTCAAATTCATGATGATGAAAACAGTGTGCAATTCTCCTGACAACTCTTTAATGGTGGGTTAATGGCAGGTCGGGTGTCCTGCTGATTAGCGTCGAGGATGCATTCCCAACACTAGTCAGCAGGATACCCAACCCAAATGCTCATTAAATATGCTTCTCACTGGAATTAGCTGGTGCCTAAATCTGGAATTCACATCAGTCTGAAACACGTTTGATAAAGAGTGGCGTGCAGCGGTCGGACTTCACTTCGCTCACAACTTCAAGGTGAGCGTAACATTCATAGCCTACCTTCGGCAGTGCTGCGCCGGTCTCATTGCAATGCCAGTGGAATGCCTCACTGCTGGGGGTTTAGGGTTGGTCTGCTCCCAGTGGGTGCCTCTGTAGTCCTGGAGGATACTGCTGTGCAATGGCACTCAGGCAGGGCTCTGCACTGAAACAGAGACCAGCATTGTGACTGGGTTGGGGGGAACAATGACTGACACATAGGGGGCAATGGGGCAGGAAGGCATTGGAAGGGAGTGGAGAGGTTTGATGGACACATGTTGGCAAAGGGGCAGGAAGGCGTTGGAAGGGGTGGAGGAGTTTGATGGACATGTGTAGGCAAAGGGGCAGGAAGGCGTTGGAAGGGTGTGGGGGTGTGGTTGACACATGGGAGCAATGGGGCGGAAAGGCATTGTAAGGGGGTGGGGGTATTGACAGACACATCGGCGGGCAAAGAAGCAGGAAGACATTGGATGAGGGTAAGTGGGGGAGAGGGAAGGATGGCAGGCAGAAGGGAGACCTAGGTAGGATGCTGGAGCCCGATAAGAGAAACTGAAATGCAGACACACAAAGGGGTGGGTGGGATGCCACATGTATGAACAGCAGAGGATGTACACAGACTCCCGAATTGAACGGTGGGTGTGTTAGTGCGGCACAAGAGGGATAGGTTGCACAGAGACTCTTGAAAGTGATGGCGGGGAGGGGGGGAAGTGAGACAGTGTAGTGATCAATCATGAGAGCAATGGGAAACTCATTGAATGTCAAATTCCTTGGTAGGAGTGAGAGAGTAGAGACAGTCCTTGAGCTCACAGGTGGCAGTGAGGGAGTAGAGATAGTCCTTGGGGGCTGTGGACTTCACAGTCAAGAGTGAGAGAGTAGAGATGGTCTTGGGTGCAGCAGGCCATGCTACAGGGCCATGCGTGGCATACACATTCTACTCCCACTCCAGAGAGGGGCAAGGGCTGTGTGTTTATATGGGATAATGCACAGCTTGATGTGCAGGGGGTTTTCACAGTCTGTGTCCATGGGCTTGTCTGGCTCGGTGCTGGGCTGCAGATGGGATGGTCATAGTTAGAGGAGGCATCTGCAGTCTGTAAATGGGGAAAACATAATATGGGGGAGAGGGGCAGTATTCGAAGCTCTCTTGGGGGGTGGTCTCCTCTGAAGGTGACCATGCATACAGCCTCTAGATGAGGTGGTTAGAGGTCCACATTGGGCACGGGCATGTCAACAGTGATAGGATCGGTGGGGAGGGCGGGAATGTTGACCACAACAACAATGGGATCCAGTATTACTGGAGGAGGCTGGAGAATAACAGGGGGGAGCTCTACCTTCACATCGTGAGGTTCCAGGTAAATTGGAGGGACCCAAACACTTACAGGGAGACGGTCGAAGATGGTCTTGAAATAAAAGTAAAAAACACCATCTTGCACGCATAAAGTAATGGCACAGATCATAGCCAAAATTAGAATCGAATCTGCACAGCAGGGGTCAGAGGCAGTGTGAGAGGAGCGCACTGCTGGACTAATAGCCCCTTTCTGGGGGCGCCCTCAAACTTGTAACCACAAGACAGAAATTGAGTCAGAACTGAGTGAAAGTAGGAAGACTTGGAACCCAGCCTTTTGCCGCTTAGTAACAGGGAAATGCAGAAGTCAGTGGCTTCACAAGACATTCGCTCCATATCAACATTAACACACAGGATTGTGAAAATTGGGAATGCAGGCAACTGTTAAGGAGGTGCAGCTGCGGCATATATGGCATCTCATCAATGAAAGACTTTTACAATTGGCATGCGTAACAGGTCAAAGGGCATCCAGTCATTAATCATGAGCAAGTAATTTTCAATCTGAATGCCAGATTTGAGATTGGAGCACTGAGTTAGGTAAGGTCGCATATGTCATTCAAACGCTCACCAACCTCTGTGGAAAATGAGTGGTTAAGTGCATCTTGATCACCTTGATATGTCTATTTGCATCTCAGATACATGGCTGCATCAGAACAAGGCTAGTAGGGCAGAAGCGACTCAAGACCATTACAGAAGCTTTGAGTTTAAGATTGTGAGCTTCACTGTTTTCCCCCCATTATTCATTCCTGTCTTTAATCTTTCATTTCACAGAAAGAAGGGCAAAACAATAATGGAGCCTGGGCTCAGTGCTGCCTTCTTGAGTGCTTTAATAGAATGGAGATGGGGAAGAAAGCATAGGCGCTGCCAAGCGCAGTTTCAGGAGGAAGCTCCGCCTGAGGTCCAGAGCTCAAGGGAGCCCCAGCAACAACATGAGGGTCGGGAGGATAGACCCAGACCACGGAGGTAACTCACTTGACCAAAGGTCTACCGACAAAGACACTCCGATCTGCGGATGAGCGAGACAATGCCGTGCATATCTGCACCTGTCCTAAGTCTGGTAGATCACATCTGCAACATCCTTTGTGAGGAACTAACACCCCGTGGAAGGGAGGCTACTCCCTGCCAGAGGCTTTGAAGGAGACTGCCAGGCTCAATTTCTTTGCCTGCAGATTGTTCCAGGGATCCACAGAAGACCTGTGTGGCATCTTGCAGTCCGCCACACAAAGATGCATCAAGGAGGTCACAGATGCTCTTTACGGCAAGGCCCATCAATATGTCAGATTTACACTTGATGAAGATAGCCAGGCTGCTAGATTCAATGGTTTTGCAACTATCTCAGGCTTCCCTAGAGTGCACAGTGCAGTCAACTGCAGCAATGTGGCTTTGAGGGCTCCATGACAGCACCCCCAATGTTTATCAACCACAAGGAGTTCCACTCCATCAATGTTCAACTGGTCTGCAATTATCGGAAGCACATAATGCAAGTGTGTTCTAGGTACCGTGGGAGTTCACATGGTTCATACATACTCAGTCACTTGCAAATGCCTCAGATATTAAAAGGGCCTGAACATGTACTTGGCTACTTGGGAATATGGGGAACCCGCTCAAAGGATGGCTCATGACACCATGCATTGACCTCAGAGTGCCTCGGAGGAGAAGTACAATGCAGCTCATAGCTCCAGGTGGTCCTTAATTGAGCAGACAATCGGCATCCTGAAGATCCACTTCCGGTGCTTAGACTGCTCAGGTGATGCTCTGCCATGCACTCCAGATAGGGTCTCCTGAATCATTGTTTTATGTTGTACCCTTCACAACCTGGCGCTTCAAAGGGGTGATCCCTTGCCAGAGGAAGAAATGAAGGAGGATGAGAGCTCCTCGGATGATGAAGAGCATAAAAGAGCAAGAGGGCCAGGAACCTGATGAGGGAGATGAGGGTCAGCTTTCACGGACCGATGCCATCGAGGAAGCATAATGTGGAAGATGGGCCCGTGCCAATTTAATTGCCATCAGATTCCAGGAAGAATAAAGCAAATGCAAGGGGAGATGGCCACGTTCCTCCTTTCCCTTAATGCCATTCCATTGCATTGGAAGGGATGTTCAACCAGTCACATCGAGAGCAAATTCAGAATTCAGACTTGCACCTTCAGCCCATGAACTCTAAGAAGGTCAGCGGTGCACCATGTATGCGTTCACTCTGGGAAGTGAAAGTGACACAACAGTGGGAATGCTGCATCAGCTAACTTGATGTAGTTGTCGCCACATTAATGAGAAATTACAGTGGCCAGTGAGATGAGGACATAGTTGGGAATAGTATCCTCTTGTCCAGGTCTTGTCCTTTGGCACTATCACTGAGGAGGCACACCTAATGCTAATTCTTCAAGGCTTCCCTCACACAATCATGTGCTTTGATCAAAAAGGGTTATAAATGCTTTTAGCACAGTTCTAATAAAGAATGTAACACATTTCCCTGATATCACACAATAGTGCAGAAACCATATTGAGTGAGGTTGGCATCACATGGCTGTGAATCTCACAAAGGCAGTCTATCCCTGAGTGGGAGGATGGTTAAACCTTCACTTCCCCCAGGCACTGGCCTCCGCCTAAGTTTCGTTTCCCTAGGCTCCGGCCTCTGCCTCACGTTTGCTTCCCCCAGGCCCGACAGCCCTCAGCATACTCAGTGCTGCCAGTTCTCACTGCTCACTCTTGAGCCTATCAGCAGCAAGTGCAGGAAAGGAATGGCCTGTGATTGGAGGAGGAACTCCTTGCAATATCTTGAATTCTACTTACCGGCATTTTGAAATTACCGGCCTGTCTTACCAGCTTTTGAACAGTGGCTCCGAGTCCACATAGATGGGAACAAGCCTGCTCTACACTTATCAAATACTCTGAAGGACAGGTAATGTAGGAATAAGAAGGCCAGGGATGTCCTGGAACTGAGATGACTGACCTCCAACAACCACAACCATCTTCCTTTGTGCTAGGTATGACTCCAACCAGGGAGAATTTTCCCCTTGATTCCCACTGGTTTCAGTTTTGCTGGGGCTAGAGGTCCATGTTTGAACAATGGCTATGATGTGGTCAGGAGCTGAGTGGCCCTGGCGGAACCGAAACTGAGCGTCAGTGAGCGGGTTGTTTCTGAAAAGTGCCACTTGATAGATGACCCCTTCCATCACTCTGCTGATGGGGTGGTACTTGGCCAGGTTGAATTTGTCCTGCTTTTCGCGAACAGGACATACCTGGGCAATTTTCCGCATTGCCAAGTAGGTGCCAGTGTTGTAATGTGCTGGAACAGTTTTGCTAAGGGTGCAGCTAGTTCTATAGCACAAATCTTCAGTACTATTGCTGGAATGTTGTTAGGATCCAGAGCCTTTGCAGTATCCAGTACTTTCAGTTGTCTGATAACATATGGACTGAAGTGAATTGGCTGAAGACTGGCATCTGTGATGCTGGGGACCTCAAGGGGAGGCCGAGATGGAGCATTCACTCGGCACTTTTGGCTGAAGATTGTTCCAAATACTTCAGCCTTGTCTTTTGCACTGATATGTTGGACTCCCCCATCATTGAGGGAATGGGGATATTTGTGGATCCTCCTCCTACAGTTAGTTGTTTAATTGTTCAACACCATTCACGACTAGATGCGGCAGGACTGCAGAGCTTAGATCTGATTCACTGGTTGTGGGATCGCTTAGTTCAGTCTATCGCATGCTGCTTTTGCTATTTGGCATGCAAGTAGTCCTGTGTTGTAACTTCAACAGGTTGACACCTCATTTTTGGGTATGCCTGGTGCTATTCCTGTTTTCTCCTGCACTCTTCTTTGAACTAGGGTTGATCACCCGGTTTGATGGTAATGGTAATCCCCTGCCTTTCTTTGAAATAGTGGGATCTTTTATGCCCACCTGAGAGGGTAGATGAGGCCTTGGGTTAACACCTCATTCTAAAGAGGCACCTCCAACATCCTCTCACTACTGCACTAGAGTGCCAGTCTGGATTTTGTGCTTAAGTCCTATGGACTGGGACTTGAACCCTCTGACTGAGAAACAAAAGTGCTCCCAACTGGGCCAAGGCTGACACAACCAGGAATTACTAAACAAAGGATCAGAGTCACTTTGCAGGTTAGTTCTGAATGTCTTACCTCACTTTTAGTTCAAAGCTTCAACAAGTTACACTAGATTTCTAAGAACCATTTAAGGTGAATGATTTGCTTGCCGTGAGGTGTCAGGTCAAATTTATTTTCATGATCTGACACAGATGCCTCAAAAGTTAGCCATGAAGATCAGAGACAAGCACAGATCAGGGAGGCCATTTGGCCCATCCAGCTTATCTTTCCAGAAGAACCTGTGATCCCTCCATCATGAAAAGTTTTGATGGAGTGAAGAGGGAAAGGCAATTACCTCTGGGGAGTCAACAGCAAGGTCTCATCAATGTAAAACTGTCACTAGGAGAGTGAGGAAAACGGTTAGGAAAAATTTCTTTATGCAAAGATTGTTGTTGCATGCTATGTTGCATACCACAGGGAATGGTAGAGGTAGAGACCATTGCACGTTTTAAGGGAAATTGCATAATTATTTGAAGCAGACACAGATACAGAGCTATGGAGCAAGAGAAGGGCTATGAAAATAGTTTTGGATTGCTCTAGCAAAGAGCTAGCTTGGGTAGACTAAACCAAGAGAACACTTTGTAAGCTGTAAACTTCTACGGTTCCATCTCTCTCTCGCTCTCTCTCCTTTTCAGCTTTTTCCCATGTTACTTGGTGTTGCCACAATGCTGGCTGATCACCCTTCATGTCAACAATCATTTCTGGATTTGGCAGATGGTTTCACAGTCGGATTCTCTTCCTACTACTAACCCTCTCCATTTATCCGGGCTAGGAACTGGCACCGATACACACTGGATTACTTGTACCAAAAGGTTGTTTACGGCACAGAAGGAGGCCATTCAGCCCATCGAGTCCATATCAGTTCTTTGCAGGGCAATCCAGACAGTCCCACTTCCCTGCTCACTCTCTGTATCCCTGTAAGTTTATTTCCTTCAAATGCCCATCCAATTTCCTTTTGAAATCATTGATTGTTTCCGCTTCCATCATCCTTGTGGGTAGCAAGTTCTAGGTCATTATCACTCACTGCATAAAAAGATCTTTGATCTTTGTTGCAGTAAAACACCAGTGGCAGGGTTCTTCTGTGAAATTTCTATGGTTCCAACATCGAGTTTAATTGTCTATTGATTGAGTGCACTACACTACGCCAAGCATTAATCACTCGCCTGTGAGAAGTACTTTCTATCATCAATCCTGATTTTTTTCTTCTTCCAGGTATTATTTGTGACCCTCTCCCTGCAATGGTGCTTTAGTTGGGAACAGAGGTCAGAGGTCAGTGGAAACAAAGGTCAGGAAGGGCAGCACTACTGCATTCATTTGATACTTGTTTCAGAAAGGTTGGCGTGTGTTTTAACTTTAATACCACAGTAACTGGTACTGAGTCATTAGGGCTACTCTTGACCTGCATTGAGTTAGCAGACCTCAGGGGAGTGGTAGTTAGGATGCTAAGAGTAACCTCAGAAACCCAGGCTCGAGAGAGGGAAACCAGCCAGAGTTGCTGCTTTTGATCATTATTCAGTGACCATCCACTGATTATTACTGAGCTACATTTCAGGAGGCCAGAATCTAATAGCTTTAATTGTGGGCAGCAAGCAAAGCAAGCTAGTGTGGGCCTGACCTGATCCTGATGTCTATACTTGTGAATTTTACAGGGATCACTGAGGTCATCGAAAGCACTTCAACTGCAGCATAGTGAAGACTGACTATGTCAGCACAACTTGGGCCTTTCTATTATACCATCAGTAAATTTATTGTTGGATGTCAGCCATGGCTAAGTGGTAGCACTCACAGTCCTGGGTTTAGAATTCCACCTCAAAGACTTGAGCATGAAATCCAGGTCAACACTCCCAGTGCAGTGCAGAGTGAGTGCTTCACTGTCAAAGGTGCCAGCTTTCGGATAAGATGCTAAACCGAGGAACTGTCTTCCCACTCAGGTGTGTGCAAAAGATCCCATGGCACTATTAAAAGAAGAACAGATGTGCTCTCCTGATTTAATGGCCAATATTTACCCACCAACCATCATCTAAAGCAGATGATCTGTTTGTGGGATCCTATGTAAATTGGCTGCTGCATTGTCCTATATTACACCAATGACTACATTTCACAGTTGGCTGTGAAGGGCTCTCAAGGCCATGACATTGTGAGAAATGCCATAGAAATGAAATCTCTTGCCTTTTTTATGTAAATGGCCTAAAATGTCACAACCTAAATTTCTGCCACTTATGACAAGCCAATGTGGCAAACCTTCAAGGTCATTGCTCCTTTCCAATTTTTCAAAAGGAGCACTTATAAATAGCGAGTTCATTATTGCAGAGAAAAGTAAAGCTTCTCTCTGAGTGCACTCCATTTATTTTCATTGATGTTCAGTTCTGTGCTGCTGTCTCACAGAGGATGCACTGAGTAGTGCCTTGACATATTAATTATACACTTAATGGTATCAGTTGGAAGCAAACTACTCCTCCAGAACAGTGCACAATGGAAATGATGCCATCTCAGTATGAGGCAGCCAATTAAAAGTAATGCGACTCAAAAGTAGACAGAACCTGTCAATCTTGAGCTAGACAAGTGTGGTCACAATTTTAACCCTTTAATGGTGGGCAGGAGAGGGTCAGAGGATGGTTGAACAGTGAAATATGTGAAATGCAACCTCAAATCGCGCATGCATAGCCTCCACTATTTTTTACAGCAGCAAATATCAGGACATCCCACATTCCCATTTGGAGAGACAAGACAATCTGTCAGTAAGTCGGGCTGCTACCATGCAATTAGGAACTCGATTCAAAACGAATGACTGCAGCCTCAGGAAACTGGCAGTGAACTCTTGATCTTGGGGTTACAAACCCAGTACCGTAACCACTTGGCTATTTAGGCCAAGCAAAGGTGTAACTCTTTCGAGTACAAACACGTTTCCATCTGTTTCAGATGAAGTTACATTGTTTCATAGTTTTGCCATTGTGAGATTTGAACTCTTGATAATCTTTTAAATGAAAACCAAATCAACAAAATCGGGATAAATCAGGCACAGCCCCTAATTCAGGTCAGCTGTAAAACCAAGAACAAAGTTTAAAGGAAACTTACAAACTTTAAATCAAAATGTGATTAAAGGGGTCAACAAAACACCCCAGTCCCCGCGGTGCCCACCGAGCACGGAAGGCCTCGAGAGTGCCAGCAGACACCGCGTGCTCCCTCTCCAGGGACATCCGGCAGCGAACGTAGCCGCGGAAGAGGGACAAACAATCGGGCGGGACTCCCCCGTCGATCGCCCGCTGCCTGGACCTTTTAATGGCCAACTTGGCCAGGCCCAGGAGCAGGTTCACGAGGAGGTCCTCCTCCTTCCCGACCCCCTTCCGCACCGGGTGCCCATAGATCAGGAGCGTGGGGCTGAAGTGCAAACAAAACATCAATAAAAGGTTTTTCAAATAACTAAAAAGGGAGTGAAGCCTACAACACCCTATATATGCATGGTCCACGGACTCCACAAGACCGCAAAAAGGGCATGTGTCCTGAGAGTCCGTGAACCTATGCATCCTCTTATTATAGGGGACTGCTGCATGCAACACCCTCCAACCCAGGTCCCCGATAGAAAGGGGGAGGACACCACCGTAGAGGGCCTCCCATCGGGGGCCTCCGCCGCCGGATGGCAACAAGGCATGCCAGGGCTTGTCCGGGCGGCGGACAAGGGCGAGAAAATGGAAGGTGTGCAGCAGCAGTCCGTACAAAAAGCCTCTCTTTGCTGTGCTAAAAGGCACGGAGGGCATGTCCCCGAGGCGGCTCATATTGCGGGGCCCCAGCACCCTAGGGAGGGTTCGGGGCTTGGGGCCAATGTGGAATTCCGTCCGAACAGGGGAACGTTCAGACGGAAGACCACCGCGCACCTGGGCCACCTCAAGACCCAAAATAACGTCGGGTCCGAGCACGACCGTTCTCAGGTCTTGGATGGCATCGGCTGCGACCTGGACACTCACAGACGCGCGTCGCGCCAACTCCTGCGGGAGCATCCAGCCCAGTCCTCCGCCACCCAGCACGTCCCCGATCCTGGTCACCCCTGCGGCCACAGCCCTCCTCTCCGCCAACCACTGAAAGGGACGGAGGGGCGGATTCCTGAGCAGCGGCTCTCTGACGATAGCCGCTACTCCTGACGGGGGAGAGCTGCGTCGCGAGGCGACCACTTTCCAGACTTTGATCAGGTCCTGGTAAAAGACGGGCAACGCCTGCAAGGAGCCACCGAGGCCCAGCTGTTCTATAAACAGGAGCTGCACGTCATAATTCAGGCCGTGCACCTGACGGAAGAAATACGTCGTCAGGGCACACCATCTAGGAGGAGGCTCGACGTAGAGGTATCGCTGCAGGGTCTGAAGGCGGAAAGTCGCCACCTGTGTGCGTAGGCACACTAGCGCTTGACCGCCCTCCCTAAGCGGGAGACTCAGAACCTCGGCAGCGACCCAGTGCAATCTTTTGTCCCAGAAGAAGTCGACTAACAATCTCTGGATTCTTGTGACAAAGTCCGGGGGAGGGGAAAATCACTGTGTAGGTATCTCTTTCGAGTACAAACACGTTTCCATCTGTTCCTATTCAGATGAAGTTACATTGTTTCATAGCTTGCCATTGTGAGATTTGAACTTTGGATCTTGGGGTTACAAACCCAGTACCATAACCACTTGGCTATTTAGGCCAAGCGAAACTGGCAGTGAAATGGAAGCAAAATTGAGTGGTACTCTATTAGGATGGTTAATAGTCAGAAGGGTCAATCTCAATAAAGGTTCAGTGGTCACAGCTGCTTCCTCAGTTCCCTCAGGGGCATGGTCTGTTGAGAGCACCTGTTGTTTTTTTTATTCTTGATGGGATGTGGGCTTTGCTGGCAAGGACAACATTTGTGGTCCATCCCTAACTGGCCTTGAACTGAGTAGCTTACTAGGTCATTTCAGAGGGCAGTTAAGAGTCAACCACATTGTTGTATATTGGAGTTGCATGTAGGCCTGACCAGGTAAGAACGGCAAATTTCTTTCCCTAAAGGACATTAGTGAACAAGATGGGTTTTTATGACAATTGATGATAGTTGTCGTGGTCATCATTTCTGAAACTAGTTTTCAATTCCAGTTTTCACCTGGTGTGACAGAGTTATTTGTAGAGATTTGAAGTGTTTAGATAGAGAAGATTATGGGTGACGCCATAGCTGCTCTTGATTGTTTTTTGCACAAGGAAGCCAGTCAGCACAGGCTACCTACCCTGCAGACAATGGATCAGCATCCTTCGCCTATTGGAAGAGCAGTACTTCCACATGTTCATATTATCATATCAGGTGATCACAGATCTCTGCAGCCTCATAGAAGACAACATGCTGCCTCTGAACCTGATGACCATGCAACACCAGTGGCTGTGAATGTTACTATCACCTTTAATTTCCTTGCCCCTGGATGTTTCCAAAGTGCTACTGGAGACATAACGAGGGTTTTATGGCTGCTGCACATAAGGCAGCAGATGAATGGATTGTTTGCCAGGGCTGTGAGTTATGTAAACTCCTGTGGTGACAATACCCAAAATGAGCAAACACTGAGGGTGCTATTTAATGGAGGTGATGAGGGTCCCATCTGCAAGTTGGAGAGAGCCCTGCCTCACCTTTTAGGGAAGGTCCGCCCTATTAAGAGCCACTTAACTGGAGAGTGACAGCCCTTCCCTGGGATCAAGGACACCGGAGGTGGGGGGTGGGGGGTGGGGGGGGGGTGAGAGTTGTCAGCCAATCAGGGGCCAGCAGCTCTACTAACTGAGTAGCAGTGATTGCTGCCAGTACAACACCCAACCTAGGCCTATTATTGTCACTGGATCCCAGGCCACAGGTGAATGATGGTGGGAAGGAGTGTCGCAGAGTGGGGATTGCAGGGTTTGAGGGGTGTAGGGGAATATTGTGTTATTCTGTAAAGAAGGCTGAGTGTCTATGTCTGTGTGTGTGTGATTTCAATTAAGCTGGGCAAGAGTTTGATAGGAGTCAGGTTGTCTGAGGGTTTGGAGACATGAAAAGGATAGAGGTGTTAAGTTTGAGGTACAAGTAAATTGGTTAGATTTAACGTTTGCATTTTTAGATAGGTTGAAAGGTTGTTTTAATATCAAAGGGGAGTCAGAGGTGAGCCAGAAAGATGTTTCCACTGAGCAGGAGTTCACAGGTAAACAAATAGTGGGGGTGTGATATTTTATTGACCTAAAAGTAAAGACAAGATGGAAACATGAAAGATCTTATATCTGGTAGGGTTTGAGTTTCAAAGTAGTGTGTGAGAACAATGGAAATGAGATGACAGGGAAAAAGGTATATTAGAGTTACTGTGGATAGCTGTTGACGTAGAGATGACTATTGAGCTGGAGAGCTGTTAAGCTGGAGATAGCTGGAGCTGTTTGGCTGTTGAGATTATTGAAGCTGTGGGCTGGAAGAGGAATGCAGTTTGAATCGCCTATCCAGTCAAGCCAGAAAAAGTCTTGGGCTGCAGCAAGCAGGTTTATTCTGAAGTGAATTCCAATGCAAAGTGGAAGAGGGTAAAGGTCATATGGTACACCTTTATTGAAGCAGTTTGCCTTGTATAATATTACTGGATTTCATATTTAAATATCTATAAGGGAGTATTGCCTGGAAGGTGTTCACTTGTGGATTTGACCAAGTAGAGAGTCTTGGGGGAATGTTTTGTAAGACTAACCGTAATTGTATAACTGTAATCTTGTGTGCTTAAAATTTTTCTTTCTTGTTAATAAAACTTTTACTTTTAATTTTAAAAAACCCAAAAATGTTACTGGACCATCTTACTGCTGAGATCAGTATGTCTTCTTCTCATTATCAGAATACAAAAAAAAGTTGTGGTCTGTTAGGAAATAGAGATAGTTTAATTAAGTTATATTTGTATTTGTGGGTGTTAGGAATGAGTTTTAGCTTTGAAGTTTAAGTTTGATTTGTATTTCTGTATCTCAGTGTTAAGAAAGGTCAATGGAGTTTTAGTTTCACTTTAAAAGGCTGCTTGCATTTCTAATGAGGAGTTTATGACTGCTAAAAGATAATAGTAAACACACGAGTAGAAAGAACAGTGCTGTTGCCTAGCAACAAGGGGCCAGATAAGCAGGTTTCTCCCACAGACATACATACAGAACTAAAGAAACAGCAATTCTAAGTTCAGTTGAAGCCAGGACCCAGAGAGACTGGACATTGTAGATTTCCCAAAAGAACTAAAAGGTCCCAAGTGAAGGAAAACCCCAAAAATCCAAGAAGTGGAAGAGGGGAAAGTCCAAAGGAAATCTTCTAGTTAAAGGGAGGACAGAAACCTGGAAAAAGGCCCTGTTAAGTGAAGTTAAGAATAAGGGGCAGGGAGAAAGGCTTCAAACTTCAGGTTTAAAGTGAGAACAGCTTGCAAGAGGCAAGAAAGTTCAAAGGGACAACTGAAAGTCTGTAATTCTTTGCTATGGGCATGTGAAGCAATGGTGTACTGTTAAGGCTGAGTTGGTGAGAGAGAGAGTGCATGGAAGACAGCTTGTGTGCATGAGGTGACCCAGGGAAGAGGAACATCAGGAGGAGAGTTTGAAACCCTGGAGGTGAACCCTTGTGGCAAGTGTCTGAGCAAAAGAGTCAGTTTGGGAGAAGATTCCAAGGAGAGGTCCTGGAGAGAGGAGGTTGGAATCCCTCATGTGAAAGACAGAATTCAGTGAGATTGGTTCGCTCATGGTGTGATTAGCGTCTGGGAGAGAGCTGAGGAGAGAACCATAGCATCTGCTTGATGTGTCACCTGTCACTTGAGGTCAGAGTGTGGTGTGTCTGGCCACAGGGTGCCATAGGTTTACATGGACTGGGTATTGCTGTGTACATTAAAGTATAAGGTAGCTTTTATGACTTGTGTTATCCTTACAAATCTGTATATATCTGTAAAGGTGTAGTTGTGGGTAAAGGAGTACTGTAATATAGTTCATCTTTTCTTGTTGAATAAACGTTTTATTCTTCTGTAAAAAGTTCATCAGCTGATTCCCGTGACTCTGCTCTGTAGCTGCTCTCCACATATTGACACGAACAAATAAAAGTGAGGGTCTGTCAAACTGGATTGCACTCTGGGATCAGGCTTGTCCAGGGGAAACCTCAGCTGGTATCAGAACATTGCCTGTAAGCCAAGTCTCCCTCTGGGACTTGGTTTGTGCAGTAATTAACATCAGCTGTCGTCGTAACAGTAGTGTAAAAGCAGATGTGCACAGTCCTTGTCACATTACCAGACTATCAGTCCTCAGACTATTCTTGTCCATTGGGCAATGAAAACAGGGAACTTCAGTGCACCCAATTGGAATGTGCAAACAGAAAAGTCACTTGCAATGGTGGGCCAAATATTCCCTAAATGAGTGAATCTTTGCCCACTAGGAACCATATTGGAAAATTGTGGGTGCTCTCCCTACAACTTTCCATATAGAAAATCATAGGGTGGACTCACAATTTCCCAATATGGATTCTCAGGGGAAGGGGTGGATTGGGTGGAGGGTGAATGAACCTCTGGCTCTCTGTCTTTTTCTCTGCCTCTTTGTCCCTCTTTCTCTTCATCTGCCTCTTTTTGCCCTTCAATCTTTTGCTATCTCTCTCTATGATTCTGTAAGTATGTGTGTGTGTGTGTGTATGTGTGTGTGTGTCTCTTTTTGATTCTCTCTTGGTCTCTTTCTCTCTTCCTGTGCCTTTCTTCCTCTCAATACCTTTGTCGTTCTGTCCCTCTCTCCCTGTTTCTCTCTCTCCCTTCTGTCTCTATCCACCTCTCTTTTTCTCTGCCTCACTCTATGCCCCTTTAACTCCATCTCTCTATCTGCTCTCCTTCAGCTACTCTTTTCCTACATTCTCTTTGCCAACTCTTGGATTTGGATGTTTTCCTGCTATTTCCTTTATTTAATTAGAAATATCAGTCACCATAAGCGACACACAGCAATAACAGAGTTAATTCTGTTCCCAGAGTTCATTTTCTCTATTGCCATTGTATCTAAATCATAATACACAATCCTCCACTTCATCCATGTTCAGTTGCTATGACACAGTTGGAAATGATGTGAAGTCTTACTACTTGTTGAAGCTAGTCCAAATCGAAGCGGCACAGCAGACCAGAGCAGCAGTGGCTGCTGTGGGAATGTGGATTCACACTACCCTTGGACCTTGTTGTTTGTGATACCAGCACAAGGTAAAACAGTTTTCTGCTGAACAGGGTTGCTCTGTGAAACAGGCTCAAGGCAAGGATAAGCAATTGAAAAGGTCATTCATCTATATCTTGAGAGTCTGGGAGAAGTTAGTCTGAACTCTGTGTTTATAATAATAAAGTGATTGAAGAGTTCAGGTGCACCATATAACGATGGTAGGAGAATGTTTTGGAGAGTTTGATTAGGAGAATTTGAGTTGGGCTAAGTGTATCTTCCTGTTGACATACCCAATGACATTTTGAGTGTATTTAATGTATTGTAACTTAGTGCTAGTATGCATGAAATGTAGAGATAAAAGGTAGAGTTGTAAAATATGTTTTGAGTAAACAACTGTATGTTGTAGTCACACTGGGTTGTGGAGTGTGATGTACCTGAGTTCTGGTGTTGAGTTATGAATTCAATAAAAAAATGTGCAAACATATGGATTGTGTAACATTATTTACCTGAGTACTCATGTTGGATCATGAACATGAGCTTACTAAAAACCTGAGCAACTGTTCTACTCAGAACTTGGTCACAGAAGATGACTCCCAGGAGGACAGCAGAATCATTTAAGGGTTGTCCTCAAATAATCCCTGAAGAGGTCAAACATACCCGTTGACTCCGGACCCTGGCTTGTGACCAACCAAATGGAGAAGGCACATTCAGGAAGGCAACGACCACATTGAGAGACTTCGTTGGAAACATGCAGAGGCGAAGTAGAGGAGTTGGAAGGAGCATACAAACCTTCAAACAACCCTTTTATCCAACCTTTCAAGCACCACCTGCCCCACATGTGGCAGAGTCTGCAGATCATGCATTGGACATATCAGTCACCTTAGAACCCATTGAACTGGAATGGAAGCAGTCATCCCCGATCCTGAGGGACTGCCTAAGAAGGAAGAGAAAGACCTGATACTATGGTTGTTACATTGTCTGTGTACTCCGGTGTTTAAAATAACAAAACAAATTGGAACAAGAAAATTGTCCCAACATTTGCCTCATCCAGTAATCTGTGAATTTGAACCAAGAACTATTAAACTCACACCCAAAATACAATTTGAGTACTCAAAATATTGTCTTTTTGTCTCACCTGTACGGCCAAAATTCAATGGGTTGGTCACTTTCATTTTCCATGCACAACTTCCCGTCAAATTTAGCACTCCAATCTTGGCACGACCATTGGATATCCGAAGTATCTCTGCAGCAACCATACCCATCGGTTAATATAACCAGTACAATTCCTATATTATCACCATGGTAACTATAAACCTCCCACAAAATGAGCAAGCTTTTAATATGGGGTTGGGTTCCCAGGCAACAGCATTCCAATGTTATCTTCTCTACTCCTAATGATGTATCATCATTAGGATGCTTTCATAGGAAACATCAAAACAACTTTAATCTGAAGAACAAAAAAAAACAAAAAAACTGCAGATGCTGGAAATCCAAAACAAAAACAAAAACAGAATTACCTGGAAAAACTCAGCAGGTCTGGCAGCATTGGCGGAGAAGAAAAGAATTGACGTTTCGAGTCCTCATGACCCTTCGACAGAACTTGAGTTCGAGTCCAAGAAAGAGTTGAAATATAAGCTGGTTTAAGGTGTGTGTGTGGGGGGTGGAGAGAGAGAGAGAGAGAGAAGTGGAGTGGGGGTGTGGTTGTAGGGACAAACAAGCAGTGATAGAAGCAGATCATCAAAAGATGTCAACAACAATAGAACAAAAGAACACATAGGTGTTTAAGTTAAAGTTGGTGATATTATCTAAACGAATGTGCTAATTAAGAATGGATGGCAGGGCACTCAAGGTATAGCTCTAGTGGG